>JAVGWX010000007.1:43887622-44375122 GCA_036924085.1 Ariolimax columbianus
TTGTCTTTTCACTTCTCTGTGTTGTATGAACTTTTTTTCGCCCAGCCTGGGGTGGTTCTTTAGGTTTGCATCTCCATTTGAATCAATCTGCAGCTATATCTTCCCAAGATGTCAGATCCATATTCAGTAATTCGGTAACATTTTATAGATTAACAGGCAACGATACTAGAGGTGTATACACAGTTTCAGCTCTCTAGGTTATCGGGGAGTTAGTTAAAATAGGAGAAATAGAAGTCCACGCAAACGGACAATAGTCCTGTCAAGTTAAATAAAGTCATGTTTAAATAGCGTGTTAAAGAAGCCACTGTAACTTATCACCAAAGAAACGTCGTCAAAAGGAAACTCAACTCGGCACAAGTAGATTTCAACAATAACAGCAACAACAACTTTGCTGATAACATCAACTACAATGAATTAGTTCTAGCGTACTACGAAGAAGAATAAGAATAAGAATAAGAATAATAATAATAAGAAGAAGAAGAAGAAGGAAGAAGAAGAAGAAGAAGAAGAAGAAGGAAGAAGAAGAAGGAAGAAGAAGAAGAAGAAGAAGAATTAGTTCTAAACCATTTAGAGGCTAACGTTGAATGTTTTAAGGTGTCCAACTAACATGATCCAATGGAGCTGGATCCTGTGTTACTTGCATTATAGCTTTGGTAATCGTTCTGTTCTTAGTATTGTCAAATGTGTCAATTGTCGTTTCTTGTTGCTTTGTCTTACGATCTTTAACTTTAATAATCATCCAATCTTCTAATCGCAACATCTAATCGCATCTTCTCGTCTCATCCAATCTTCTTATCTCAACATCTAATCTCATCTTCTCGTCTCATCCATTCTTCTAATCTCAACATATAATCTCATCTCATCCAATCTTCTAATCTCAACATCTATTCTCATCTCCTCTTCTCATCCAATCTTCTAGTCTCAACATATAATATCATTTTCTCATCTCATCCAATCTTCTAATCTCAACATTTAATCTCCTCTTCTCATCCAATCTTCTAATCTCAACATTTAATCTCATCTTCTCATCCAATCTTCTAATCTCAACATATAATCGCATCTCCTCTTGTAATCTCATTTTATAATGACAATATCTAATCGTATCTCCTCTTCTCATCCCATTTTATAATCTAATCCCATTCTTCTAATCTCATCTCATCCTGTCCGCTTAGTGCTCTCTGCCTCCGTCTAATCTTGTTTTGTTTGTCACATTCGTGAGCTATTTTATTTTAAATTAATTTCCTGTGTTTCTTTAATGCTGCCAACGAATGTGTTTTCTTCTTGTACCAAAGTCATACAACGTCTTCTCATGGACTCACTTGACTGATAGGGATATTTGCTTTTCAAATGTAAAAAAAACAACTATAAAATTCGCAGATTGTCAATATCTGCTATTCATAGCTTAGTCCCCACTTTCTCCCGGATTTTCCCGTTTCGCTCTCTTATCTTTTTAAGTGACCTTTGCTGCTTTTCGCAAGTATCTCCTTTCATGTCTAGTAATCAATGTCGGAAGTGAAATGACACTAGGGGGAGATACAACCAAAGAAATTTCCACTTGTATTGCTCATGTGTCTTCAACCAGCTGACAAACACTTGGTAATCGAAATGAATTAGCAAACACAAATCTCAGGTAGTTTAACTCAAACGTTTCAAGTGCTAACATATGGATGTGAAAGCTAGGAAATGACAGACACTAGAAAATAAACTGAATGCGTTTGAAAATAAGTGTCATGGAATACTTCTGAACATTGACTAGGAAGAATTCAACAATCAAGAAGATAATAAAAGAAATCACCAGCCAGCAATATGTTTCCATCATCATGAGGAAAGAACAGTGGACATACACCGGGCATGAGTTTAGAATGGC
Organism: Ariolimax columbianus; assembly: GCA_036924085.1. NCBI lineage: Eukaryota > Metazoa > Mollusca > Gastropoda > Stylommatophora > Arionidae > Ariolimax > Ariolimax columbianus. The sequence goes on from JAVGWX010000007.1 coordinate 43,889,490, forward strand.
TTGGCTTGGCTTCGTTCGTTCTCAATCTCCCGCTACCAAACCCTGAAAGGGCTTAAGTAGCAGAATGTAGTCCAGAGAACGGAATGCGTTGTGTCGTAGTTTACAGCTTGACTGCGATATTTGCACCTTTCGGCCCAACACATCCGACTTCAGCAATCATTTTTTGAGTACCGGGCTAGCATTCCCTCTTCGATCTCTTCTCCTTAGCCAGTCTGCTCTGCTGCAGCCTGTTATCCAGGATCACCGCGTGGAGGTGTAGAAGGGTCTTGGCAGCTGTGGTTCGCTGGCCCTGACGCTAGCAGTCAGCTATGGGTCGCTGACCACTGCAGCTCATGCGCTGCTCGGCATCTTGATCCCGAGTTTAGAATGAAGAACAACATACTTCCAGTACAGGCCGTTATGTTGACTCATTAAATAAGATTGTAGCATAAAAAAGAGGACGGCCAGCAGAGACTCTTCACAGAACGATCATCCGAGTAGTCTCAAATATAGGGCTAAACAACATACAAGAACTTAGAGAAGTAGTGTCACACTGTTCAGTCTGTAGAGTTGCTGCGTTAGGTGTCGTGGTTGGTGATCAAAGAGCATAGACATGTATAATCTCTCGTTCGTGTGCCTTAGTCCACGGTGATAAATGACACTGACAGCATAGATTTTTACATGAATTTACTGTTTATCCTGGGGAGGAAGACTAACGTCTGGTCAGACAAAATATACTTGATCAGACATGTTAGACGGGGTCAGGCAAAATATGCTGATCAAACATGTTAGTCAGGGTCAGGCAAAATATTCTGATCAGACATGTTAGTCTGGGTCAGGCAAATATACTGACCAAACATGTTAGTCAGGGTCAGGCAAAATATACTGATCAGACATGTTAGTCAGGGTCAGGCAAAATATACTGACCAGACTTGTTAGTCAGGGTCAGGCAAAATATACTGATCAGACATGTTAGTCAGGTTCAGGCAAAATATACTGATTAGACATGTTAGTCAGGGTCAGACAAAATATACTGACTAGACATATTAGTCAGGGTCAGGCACAATATGCTGATCAGACATGTTAGTCAGGGTAAGGTAAAATATACTGGCCAAGCCGCTCACCTTGGCTTCCTCGTAGCCCTCTCTGGAAACGGGCTGTTTTCATGGCAGCCTGACTAACGAAGTGAAGGATCGACGTGATCCCCGTAATAACGAGGGACACGCAGATGAACACAAGCAAAGCACAACCGCCTGGAGGACCCCGGTCTACCTTCATCAGTATGCTCGAGATGTGAGGACAGCTACTGCAACCCGTCACTTAACGTACTTCTCAGAGTGCACAAAAGAGTAAACCAACTTATTGTGAGCATTCATCAACAACAACTGTTGATCATTTGTCCTTTTGCCTCCATCGGAATGTGTCTTAATAAAGGCGACATTATTTGCATTATCAGCTTTTGATCCTGTCTTCGTACTCATTCTAGAGTCGTCTGATAAATCTGAATAGTCACGTACCATCTACAGTTGGATACGCTGGAGCATGTAGGACTTCGTTTCTCTTCCAGCCAGCTTTTTGAAAATGTAAATCCACTGTCCGTCACTCAAGCATGCGTATCGCGTGCTCTCTGTCACATAACCGTCCGCTGCTGTTGGATCTGGAGACGGTATCAACATGGGAATCCTTTTCAAGGTCAGTGTTGTCATGATTTGATAAGCTATTTAATTCTTTCACTTCGGAATACTTTGCACCCCTGCACACATTTACTCTTGTAATGTAGGACTAGCACTAGAACATGACAGTAGAACATGACACTAGAACATGACGCTAGAACATGACTCTAGAACATGACGCTAGAACATGACGCTAGAACATGACGCTAGAAATTACGCTAGAATATGACGGTAGAACATGACACTAGAACATGACACTAGGACGTGACGTTAGAACATGACACCAGAACATGACACTAGAACATGACACTACAACATGACACTAAAACATGACACTAAAACATGACACTAGAACATGTATGTTTATACAGTTAGGAATACTTGGTGTGGAAAAACGTTTATGAATAAGTGGGACAACAGTTTTAAGCCAATATATCAGCTCTACGGAACTGAAAGAAAATTTTCAAGCCAATATGTCGGCTCTACAGGATGAATCAGTTAACTCATTAAATACGGAATATTGCTGGACAATAGATACATTAATTTTAACGATATCAACCTGTTCACACACTTTGTCTCAGGAGGGTGATGAATATCAAATGACGAGACGGGATCAAGATGCTGAGCAGCGCATGAGCTGCAGTGGTCAGCGACTCATAGCTGACTGCTAGCGTCTGGGCCAGCGAACTACAGTTGTCAAGACCCTTCTACACCTCCACGTGGTGATCCTGGATAACAGACTGCAGCAGGACAGACTGGCTTAGGAGAAGGGATCGAAGAGGGAATGCTATCCCGGTACTCAAAAAATACTTGCTGAAGTAGGATGTGTTGGACCAAAAGGTGCAAATATCGCAGTCAAGCTGTAAACTACGACACAACGCATTCCGTTTTCTGGACTACATTATGCTACTTAAGCCCTTTCAGGGCTTGGTAGCGAGAGATTGAGAACGAACGAAGCTAAGCCAAGCCACATGGCAGGACAGAATACAGGACACTGCTGTTTTTGAGAAAGATAGTATCCCTAGCATTGATATCAACATGTTGCAATCACAGATCCGTTAGGCAGGTCACGTGGTTTACATGCCATACTATCGGTTACCAAAATAATCCTCTATGGCGAGATGCAGAACGGTAAACGCTTCCCTGAAGTGGAGAGGGAAGACACGTTTAAAACGTCTCTAAACCTCACAACATGGGAAGATGCTGCATAAGACCGTATCACCTGGCGCTCAGCTCTCCATAGAGGAGCACCATCACCCGAGGCTTCCACAAAGGCTGCAGCAGAACAACGGAGACTGGCCAAAAAAGTCTGTGAAATATCACCGTCTCGCGAAGCAAATATTACATGCCCTCACTGCGTACGATTATGCAGATCCCATATCGGAATCGCCAGCCATCTTCGCACCTATCCACAATCCCGACACACAGAATACTCAACTGAAAGGACTGGCTGAACGAAAAGAGAAAAGATCTTCATCATTCGTGATGGACGAATAGCGCAAGTATTTCATAACATCTTAGGCAAACCCAGAAATCATCCAATTGAATAAACTTATTTTTGGTCACGGTATGGGTACTATACATCCAGAAGACAACATCGTTACAGAGAGCGCGAGAACGCACTCAATGCAGCATGTCGGAGGTATACTACAAAAAATCAAATACATTATAAAGGGAAGTAATTAAAAACAAGAACATTCCATATTCATGTGAGAAATACAGAAAGTTATTAAGTTTGAGAATTCATCTAACGTGGAATCATGTTAACAGAAGTTGGCAGAATAAACAGAGACAAAATCAAGAATTCTAAAAACAAATGCAATGAAGCACCAGATGTCACCATCACATAGCTATTCACAAAAGACATTAACAAAACTCTGGCATTTTGTACCCTACCCTCGCAAATGTTCACCTCCATCTACTTTTGATTCACCCCTCCCCCTCATGGGCGTCTACACCGAATGCCCTTACACATAAGGTTCAATGTTTCAACTATCTACCTGCATTTATAACTTAGTTTAGTTAAATACAAAACATCATGAATATCGTCATCATCATCATGTAGCAATGTCTTTGGCAGAAGGTCGCTCTCATCACAGCCATTCGATAGGATTCTCGATCAGCAGACAGTCTACTCGATCAGCAGACAGTCTACTCGATCGGCAGAAAGTCTACTCGATCAGCAGACAGTCTACTCGATTGCTCCATGTTCCATGTTTAGGGTGTTTTTAATGTCTTGTGTCCTTCAACGTCTTGGTCGGCCTCTGCCTCGTCCTCCTGGAACAATGTCCTCCAATACTGCTTTCTCCAGTCCATCATGGCGATTGATGTGGCCGAATAACTTCAGTTTCCGAGACATAACGTGATTTATAAGTCAGTTTCCTTCAACACTCAGATCTTGCGGGATTGCTTTATTTGTTCTTTACCCAAGGTATTTTTGAAGATTCTCATGTAGCATTTTGTCTCCAAAGCCCGTATCTTATTTCTTAATATTTGTAAATATGCAAATAATTAAATTAAATTATGGTAAACACGAGATGCTGAATATTGGCTTCCTCCGTCGTGGAGATTTTCAAGTCTAGACTGGAAGGCCAGCGCTCTTCAACCCTGGCCGATTTTAGCACGTGGGCTGTAGTAGAATAATTACGTGCGCTATTAAAAACATCCAAAATATACAAGACTCAATGGATTCCCTCAGAAGTTTCTTCAATTTATATTTGTGTGGGCTTTAATGAAAATGTACCTTCATGTATGTTATAAAAGTGGGCGTCAAGTATAGATCACTGCCCTAGGCACTTTAAGCTACAAAAACCTCAACCAATATTGACAGGTGAGTTTTTGGTGACTTGTCATGTATCTGTTGAATGCATTTGCTATATAGGGAGCAGTATATATATATATATATATATATATACACATAATTCCTAAATTCTTCTTGATGAAATATCAATGAGCAGATATTGTACTTAAACTATCGACAAACAATTCTATCGTTTCTAGTAACACAAAATTAAAAAGACACACTGAACACTGATGTTGTGGCTGTTTAATATCAATGCTGTGAGTCATGGCCCCAACCAAGCTCTTTATACATTGACATATAGGGCCAGGGTGCAATCCACTTATCAGCTTTCTCAACCACGCTGGTCTCTGGTTTCCATCCGTACATTTTGGAATCTGGTGGAGGCGGCAGCGGCGGTCTGAATGTGTACAAGAGAACGATATAGATGGAGATATGCTGAGAGAGAATTGGAGAAAGAGAGAGTGAGAGAATAGGATAAAGAGAGTGAGAGAGAGCATATGTATAATTTGAATTAACCAATCTTGGTGTTGCTGAATGCCCACAATGAGTAAGTTTACACTTTTATGCTCCATGAAAAGGGCGTTTAGTGGCGGGTTGTAGTCGCTTTCCTCACATCCTGAGCGTGCTAACGAAGGTGGACCGCGGTCCTCTGAGCGGTTGTGATATGCTTAGCTTTATCTGCGTGACGCTCACTACTACGGGGATCACGTCGATCCACATCTATTCAGCTTCAGTCTTGAAAACAGCCTCTATTTAGGGAACGCTACATAGAAGATAAATAGTGGTCTTGGTCAGTATATTATGCCTGACCCAAAGCGACATACTGGTCAGTATGTTGTGTCTGACCAGACTAGCGTCTCAATTTCCCATTAAATAATCTGAATTTGGCAACATTGTAAATGAAAGTTTATTCATACCGTTTACACTCAGGTTTGACTTCCAAACTGGCAAATGTGTCTCTGCTGACGCGCAATTCTTTTTCGGGAAGTTGTGTTTCGTTTCCTTGAGCTAGTGTATCATACATCTGACAAGAAAGAAGCAACACTTTTTTTTTAAATGAAGAACAAAGTCGATAAAAACATGAACAGCTGTACATGCAACAATTCAGATTCTTATCAGTCAAAACATAATTACAAGGAAAACGGTCATTCGAACCAACTCCAGGAGTGTCTTCCAAGCCATCTCAAGCCCCAAACAAGATAGACTCTAACACGAAATAAAATAGAATATCGGGTTGTTGTCCCAAAAAACAGAATTAGTCCTGAAGTGGATTCTTGACCACTGTGGGATTTTTGGAAACGAGAAAGTAGATGAGCTAGAAAAGCCGGAAAGGGATGCATGCATACTCCCCATCCACAGAGCTATGAAGAAGCAAAGACACTCAACCGAACAATGAAGACGGAATGGACAGACCAGCACAAAGAATACAGGTCAGAAAATGACAGCATAGACAAAAGTGGCAGAGATGGACAGACACAGATCTTCAAACTCAGAACGGGACATTGTAGACTCAAGGCCCACATCCATAGAATGGGTCTCAGAGACACTACCTGGTGCGATTCCAGAGCACCTATGCAAACACCGTAACATATCCTGCAGGACTGTCCCACTTATACAGACCAATGAGAGGCAGGCTGGTCGTGGGGAGCGCCCATGCTCGAAAAGATGTGAGGGACCGGTGAAGACTTGAAACAGTCTTCTTCGTGAGCCTCACTGGGCTAGAAGCATAGCATCAGTTGATTGAAGAAGAAGAAGAAGAAGAAGAAGAAGAAGAAGAAGAAGAAGAAGAAATAGAAGAAGAAGGAATCCAGATGCTGAGCAGCGCATGAGCTGCAGTGGTCAGCGACCCATAGCTGACTGCTAGCGTCAGGGCCAGCGAACCAGAGCTGCCAAGACCCTTCTACACCTCCACGCGGTAATCCTGGATAACAGGCTGCAGTAGTGTAGACTGGCTAAGGAGAAGGGATCGAAGAGGGAATTCTATCCCGGTACTAAATCAATGATTGCTGAAGTCGGATGTATTCGACCGAAAGGTGCAAATATCGCAGTCACGCTGTAAACTACGACACAACGCATTCCGTTCTCTGGACTACATTCTGCTGCTAAAGCCTTTTCAGGGTTTGATAGTGGGAGATTGAGAACGAACAAAGCCAAGCTAAGCCAAATAGAAGAAGAAGAAGAAGAAGAAGAAGAAGAAGAAGAAGAAGACACAAAAACATATATAGGTAATGGCTCAAACATTACAGCCACAAGGTCCTCGCCAGAGAGAAGGAAGGAACGAAAACAAAAGAAAAAAATAATATATATATAAATATATTGAAAGTCAAACTAATGCATGTACCTCTACGCGTGTGAAACGTGTACACTGAATGCTGAATTAGAACAAAATATTCAGGTGATGGGCATGAGATACTTGAGACATATCAGCAGAAGGACATACAGGGACAGTGTCACAAATATCAACGTACGCAACACAACTATAGAGTCTGGCGAGCCTTATCAAACCTCGTATCTGTAGGAAGAACACACAAGCCCCAATGGTAAAGAAAACTAAAGTCCCCATCTATCCACTATGAGGTCCATGGAAAATAGGCCCATATTTGTTGTCATCAAAGGCCCACTAGATGTGATGTGGTCAACAACTCACCGGTCGGCATTACTTTCCGGGATTATTCTGGTACCCAGTTTGGCTTGGTTGTTGTTGTTGTTGTTTTTGTTGTTGTTGTTGTTGTTGTTGCTGTTGTGAATGCCCACAATGAGAAGATTTACTCTTTTATGCGCTTTGAAAAGGACGTTTAGTGGCGGGTTGCATTACCTTTCTTCACATCCCAGGCGTGCGGATGAAAGTGGATCGGAGCCCCCAAGGCGGTTGTGCTATATTTGAATTCATTTTGGTGTTGCTCACTATTCTGGAAACGACGTTGATCCCCCACTTCGTTAGCCAGGCCGTCATGAGACAGCCTGTTACCAGGGAGAATTCCGTGTAAGTGAAGTGGAGGTCCTGATCACTATATTTTGCCTGACAGTGACTAACATGTCCGATCAGTATATTTTGCCTGACCCTGACTAACATCTCCGATCAGTATATTTTGCCTGCCCCTGACTAACTTGTCCGATCAGTATATTTTGCCTGCCCCTGACTAACATGTCCGATCACTGTACTTTGCCTGCCCCTGACTAACATGTCCGATCACTGTGCTTTGCCTGCCCCTGACTAATATGTCCGATCACTGTGCTTTGCCTGCCCCTGACTAACATGTCCGATCACTGTGCTTTGCCTGCTTCCGACTAACATGTCCGATCACTGTGCTTTGTCTGCCCCAGACTAACATGTCCGATCACTGTGCTTTGTCTGCCCCTGACTAACATGTCCGATCACTGTGCTTTGCCTGCTTCCGACTAACATGTCCGATCACTGTGCTTTGTCTGCCCCAGACTAACATGTCCGATCACTGTGCTTTGTCTGCCCCTGACTAACATGTCCGATCACTGTGCTTTGCCTGACCAGACGATAGTCTCCCTTTCCATGACAAGGGAGTAAAACGCAGCTGGGTGAATCCCAGGAGCTGTTTCGAGATCGGTAAAATCCTTCACCAACCGGGGAGTTAATCCCGATCGCTCGGCTTGGAAACCAATGCACTAACCACTGCTTTGCAATGGTGTGACCATGTAGTTTGATCGAGTGATCTACCAAACATGAAACTCAAAGGCACAGTCTCAGAAAAGGGAAAGAGAGGTTGTCCCAAGAGACACTGGACAGATGATGTTTGAAAGTGGACGCAGAACCTTGAAGGAGGCCGAGGTTAAGTCGATGGATAGTTCATGAAGCAGTAGTTAAACGTAATGCACCTATGATCTCTTAAGGCTACATGGATGAGACGAGACATATCCAAAGATATGGCAAAGCAACGTTTTCATTCGTTCGTTGTGCCCGACGAAGAGTATGTGACCGTAACGTAGATATTGTTTTGTCTTTTTCCTGGAGCGGTCACTCAGGCATTACCTTTGTGTTTTTAATCGAATTTTGGTCTTCACTTCCCCGGACCAGACTGCCTCTCTTTGGTCTGCATAAGTAGGGCAGTGTGTCAAGCTGTAAACTAGTGACAGAACGCATTCCGTTCTGCTGCTTGCAAAGCCCTGTTAGCACGAGGTTGAGAACGAATGCAGAGGGCAGTACTGCAGGATACGTTCTTGTGTTTAAATCTTTGATTTATTATTTAAACGAATTGGATACAACAAACATGAGTGGGAAATACAGATACGTTTTAATGATTCATCTGTTCGCTCCAGGTGAAGTATAGGAGTACACTTGGCTCTATCTGAAGCCTTTTTCTATGCATTTGCTGTTGTGGTTTCAGTAGCGTTGTTTTTGAAGTGATAAGTTTGCTAACCATATGCACAATCAATTTTAGTGTCCTTAAACCACATGATTAGCAGGTTACAGTTGTACTAGTTCGTCAAGCCTACATCGCTCGGGTTTATAGACAAGTACTTATCTTCTTCTTCTCGTTCGTCATGTTTTTTTCCTATTTCGTCTACACGTGAATTCAGTTCTCAGGGTAAAGGTTGCTGTAGTAGAGAGTTCTTGAAGGCTTCCAAACAGCTTTCTGTGGGTCTCTGTAGATCAGTGCTCATTACGCAATTGACTAAGTATATAACAGTCATGCAGGATATGTTCAGATGTCTCAGCGGCTTGTCCTGCGCAAACACATTGGTGATAAGAGTCAATTTTATCCTGTGTAAGTAGTTATTCAATCTGTTATGTCCGCTTTCATGCAAAACAGGTTCCCTTCCTGTTCGATCAAGTCAGTGATAGTTGTCTCGTTTGGTCGACTTTTTTTGTGGCTTGGATACAGGTGTTCTTTTTTTTTTTTTTGTTCGAAAGGGGATTGTTTGCAAGTACGTATGATTAAGGACTAGAAAAGTAATTTCTTTACTGTAGAAGCCTCTCCAACTCATGCCTTTGTACACCTTGTCTTCCATGCCAAGATGCAGCAGTGCATGAGCTGACAACATCCATCGACTCACAGCTGGCTGATTGCATGTGGGCCAGCGAACGAAAGGTGAACAAGACCCTATTTTGCCTTCATATGGTGGTACTAGATACAGCATGTCCTAGCTACTCGTGAAGTCTGGTCAAGTGATAGAGATCGCATTGGGAGGGAAAATCCGATACTAAAAAACCCAGCTCAAATCGGATGTGTCGGGCCAAAAGGCGCAGATATCGGAGCATTGCTGTAAACTACGACACAACGTTCTTTTCAGGAAGAGGAAGAAGAAGAAGAAGAAGATCAACAGCAACAACAACAACAAAAACAACAACAACAAAAATAAGAAGAAGAACAAGAAGAAGAAGAAGAAGAAGAAGAAGAAGAAGAAGAAGAAGAAGAAGAAGAAGAAGAAGAAGAAGAAGAAGAAGAAGAAAAATAACAACAACAACAAAAACAAGAAGAAGAACACGAAGAAGAAGCAGAAGAACGAGAAGAACAAGAAGAACAAGAATAAGAGGAATTAAATCAACATGAACACTAAGAAAAGACTGTTGAGGGAAAATTAGCCTTCAGACTTTGAAAGACAGCTCTAGAAAAAATACCTTACTCTTACGTTCAGGGGTTTTCAAACTACGGCCTGCCGACCACTAGAAATATTACCGTTCTGCATCAACTTTAACAAAAAACATAAATGGCTCATGCTTGGTCTGAAAGGAAAGTGGAGTGGCTGAGCAGTTTGTAAGACGGAGTTGGTCTGGAGACTTTAGTTTGAACCCCTGTAAAGTCTATGTTTTTATATTGTGGGTGAAAGAAAACTAAGTCTGTACACTCCGTGCCAACTTCTAATGTAAGAAACCTTTATTACTCTGCTCTGTAAATAAAACTCTTCGTTCTCCGGCACAACTGAGGAAAGGAGAAAGCGTCAGATCATGTTTTGTCTTGCATGGAAGCCACCTATTGTGGTCGCCCACATGCTCATATCAGACAGAGAAAGGAAGGGTACCACTCTAGCAATTAGTAAAGACATCCGCCTCCCAAGAACCGAACGAACTAGATCAACAAACAACGTGTGTTCGAAATCCACAAGTTTTGAGCCACATCTTAAGAAAGGTGAGATTGGGTGCCTAGTCATACGGAGACAGACGATAAACTCAGATGTCCTGTGCACATTCTGAGCACGTAAAATAAAACCACAGGGAGGTGACAATCTAAAAGAGCTGTCCAAGCTGTTAGAAGCTGTCGGTGCAAAAAAACTTCGAGAAATATTGACATTTCTATCCACTGCGTCACATACTTTCTCCCAGGTCTAGTAAGCAGCAGAAAGTTCTTCTTTTTTTTGCGTTCAGGATCTTGGATCATGCTATATCCGCAGGAGAAATCGTCACCAGGAAGTAAAAATCGCAAATAGACGTACTCGGACTGTTTTCGGCTACATAAAGTAAAGAAAAGTAAAGATCACGTCACGCCATGCGGCGCATAGGAAATGTGTTAGGCCCATATTATTTTGTAACACATGGCACTTAGTGGCTTCGGCTACATAGCAGTAGATATAGGTCTGCCTGCTTAGATAGCAGGATTCCAAGTATTCCAAGGAATAATGCAGATGGCGATAATTGTCGGCAGGTGTATTTGAATAATGTAAGCTCGAGTTTAGGGATAAGAGCAGCAAGGATGGCGCCGTAACTGTCTGCTGGTCTACATTGCTCTGCTGATTTAGTTCATTATAGATCCCGCCAGAGCATGAATTTGCCGCGAATTCACAATATTCGACGACTTTCACTTGTGTTCACGAAAACGTGTTGTTGTTTTCCATTTCGACTGGTTAATTCGTTCGTTTTGTGTGTTTTCTTCCGTCCGATTATTCTGAAATGGACATCGGCTATATGAATAGCACTCCGCTTAAACACGTGTCATATTTCACGGTCTAGTTCACCCGGCTGAACTTCACGAGATTGGTGCCCTTCGCCCTAACTGCAAATAGTATCAGCTTTGTTTTAGTCAACTATAATGAACTGCAACCTGGAGATAGATGTGCTCCGTCAGGTGTGTAGCGATCCAAGACTGCCGTTGTTGTATGGCTGAAGCTGGCATTACAAACTGCAGTAACGGTGCCTCAACGACCTTCTAGGTTATGGGACTGATGATGATGATGATGAGGATGAAACTCGAGTGGTCTCGATGTGAGACGTCGGCCTAGGGTGATGGTCGATAGTTCAAATCACGGGGGAGACAAACGTTTTTTTCACGTGGGATCTCTGGATAACAGAGATCGGACGCCCGTGTCCAGTCTCGCGCACGTTAAAACTCCCTCGGCAGTTGGAAATCGAAAAGAGTAGGCTTAACGGCCGCTGTCTGGGCCAAATTCAAAATGATGTTTAGAATTTAACCAATCTATTACGGGATCCTCGCCGGTGCTACGGAGTTCGTGCATTGTGCTGAGTTTCATTAAAAATAGAGAGAAGAACATAGCACTAATGGGTTAAAACGTGTACAATGAAGTTGATTATTCGACTAAACTAAACTAAACTCACCATCTTGTTTATGATCGACATAGTTGTTAGCAAGTGTATGTGTTTGATGCCAGAAGACTATCTTGTATATAATGGACATAATTGTAAGCAATTGTATGTGTTTGATGTCAGCTAACCTCCTTATATATGATTGAGATAATTATTATCATGTGTATGTATTTGATGCCAGAAGACTATCTTGTATTTAATGAACATAATTGTAGGCAATTGTGTGTGTTTGATGTCAGCTCACCTCCTTATATATGGGCACGATGTATCCCCATTCGTCTGGCCATTTAACTCGTTGTGAAAAACTTGCATTGTTGTAGTTCTTCTTCCTGAAGTAATGAATATAATACAAACGGAGTTTAAAATTTAATTCAGCAGAAGCTGGGAGAAACAAACAGACAACAATCCAAGATACCCAATGTACGGACAGCAATTACAGAAAACGGAGACCAAAGTCTAGGCAGAGCTATCTACACACAAAAAAACACAACAATCTCTCAACGAAAGGCCAGGAAAGCATCGAATCGAGAAATGGAGCGACACACAACAGACTCCAAATGGATGAAGCTGCAAAGGGAGGTTACACCAGAAGCACACATAACGTAACCATTACGGATAATCGCAAAAAAACTTCGGTCTGGGGTGATCAGATGCAGAATAGACCTCATGAGATGACGATACAGTGATGACGATACTTGCGAATGCCGTGCTCTCCAGGACCAAACCTCGTGACATGCCCAAACCTACCATACGAATGTACGATGGAAGATCTGCTCTAGGGAAACGACACAACAGTCCCCTCTGCCGTATGAGGTGATGCAATAGACATGGACGGCAAGTATCATTCAAATCGAGACGCTGTCATACGTTTTCTGAACTTGCATCTTCCCTCATCAATATGACTTAGCTGTCCATCGCGAGCGATGAAGGCGAGTAAGAAGCTGCGCTGGTCATCAATCTCACTCTCTGGTCTCGAGCTACCTTGGATCAGTGGCAAGACATCAGTCGAGACGACTGAAAATAGCACAGGATGGAGATTTTTCCTCAGGGCTTACTCTCGAAGCCATTCCTGTAAACAGGTATCCCGCAAGGCAGCGATAGTCATTAATATACTGAGCTGCTGTAGTGCAGACATAGCTTCTTGAGGTTACAATTAGAGATCAGTAGTTTCTCTTTAGTTATTATTCCGGTCTAGTCCTCGTAAAGTCATATATTGTCTACTGGTGTTCTGCCATACAAAGTTGGTCGTTCTGGAAGTCAGCATTCTATTTCTTTTGCTTCATGTCTTTCGTGGCAGTTAGTCCTTTCCCATTCTACAGACAGGGCAAACAACATAGTTGGTACGCTCTATTCAAATACAGATATTATGGATTGCATTCTTCTGTTGTAATGGTTAGCCGCTGCCATTGTCAATTCTTGTTTCCTGACCTACTTTACTTAGATAATTTACAGCTGAAATTCCCAGTTGGCTAATATGTTTAAATAAAGCTAGAGATGATGTGGCTTGAAACTCGCAGGGGATGAAGAGAATATGGAGACCGAAGAACACATGACGAAGATTAGTTGAATAAGAAGCCCAGGATATCTGCATCTCTTGGACAGGGCTCGAGAACAAGTGGACTGATTAATGAAGTTTTCGATCGGCGCCATAGTGCCGGGGAATGACCAACAAACAAAATTGTCTAGCACTCATTTCTCTCTTGAGGCAAGGCGCCCCAGCATCTGGAGGTACCGCGTTCGAACTCCGGACTGCCCATTGCTTCATTTTCTTTTTTGTTGTTCGTTGTAAATATTAAACGAGTGTAAATAAATCCTTATATTGTTATTGTTGTCACGAACAAACATTCTTTGTTTACAACTCGCTGTCTCGAATTTTCCACATAATCGTTTTCAAACAAACTATACGGCCTTTCCGTATAGGTCATCATCATGTAGCATGTCCTTCGCAGAACGTCGCTCTGATGACAACCGATCTGTAAGAAACTTAATACCTGGCCACTTCCTCCGCCTCTGTCACTGTCAACCTCAGGGCCTCTTCAATGTCCTCGGTCCATCTTCTCCACGGTCTGATCATAACTCTATTGCCAGGTACCATATCCTGCAGCATCACTCTTTCAATGAAATTGTAGCGTTTGATGGGATCAAATTATGTTAATTTCCTTAACATAATGTTGTTTACTAGGCAGTTCGGTTCTATGTAGAGCTCTTGTAGGATCTCTGCGTTTTTCTTTTTCGCTGTCCCTGTTATTTTGAGCGGCGTCCTGCAGTATTTTAGCTCGAAGGAATGAATCTTTTCCTTAGGATTTGCGTGGCTGATCATATCTCGCATCTGTACGTTGCCACCTGGGAGATGAAATTCCTCAGGATTTTCATTTTTGTCATACGTTTTGTTTTTCCTTTCAGTTAACTTGTATAGTGTCAATTTCAGTCTTCCCTTTATTTTATTTCGGACATCTGCATTGCGATCAAAGGAGCAGCAGCTAGAATGGATTTGTCAAAACAATGTGTGCTTGGTAATTTCCCATAACTCACATCCAAAGTCCCATGAGTTAGCTTTCTTTCCCCTTATGCCGTTAATCACCTTCGGAGCTCAAGTTGTCTGCCCAGCGCCAAGTGCGTTGTGTCGATCAATGTGAGCCAGTGCCGTTGCACAATCGTTCAAATGTCATATATCCATCTGCCTTGCGGCCGCCCTCTTGCCCTGTAGCCAGATCTACCTGCGTTGTAGCCCATCAGTGGAAGATGATGAGGGTGCATTCTCACAAGATGACCAAACCAACTTATTTTTTGCCTAGAAATGTATTCGGCACAAGACGTAGTGCCGATCATACTTCGAATGTTGTCGTTCCGCATTCTGTCTCTCATGGTAACACCGATGACCTTCCTCAAACACTTCATTTCACAAGTCCAAATTCTGCTCTCACACGCCCTAGACAGATGCCATGTTTGGCACTGGTAGCACAGAGTCGACAAAAATAGCTGTTGCTTTGTCATCTGTCAATCCTGGAGTGGATTCTTAGGTGGCTGATTAAATCAATCCGAGCTCAAAAAGCGTCTGTAAAAATGAAGGCAGAGAAACACTGTCTGAACGACAGACGGGGGCAATTCGTCTCTTGCCTTTCGTGTCATATGTCTATCTGGCTATGTGGACCTCTGAAAAAAATCTCACCGTAGCAAACAATCGGATGCAGCAGGCCCTAACATCGTTGGAGGAGTGAGCGAAATCATGGTTGGTCAAAATAAATAAAGAAAAAACAACATGTACGATATTCTCGCTTTCAAATAAACCACAGAACACCAAAATAAGTCTTAACGGCAAATATCTGCGGCCAAACGACAACCCAAACTGCTTGGGCGTCACATTTGATTGGCGCATGACATGGAAAAGTCAGATCGAGAGAAACCGAATGAGAGCCAGACAAAGAATGGAAATCATGAGGAAATTTGCTGGCACAAGCTGGGGAGCAGACGAAAGAATACTAAAGAAACTGAACACTGGAAGAGTGAGACCAGTTCTCGGGTATGGCATTGCGGCATGGGCAACAGCAGCAAAGGCAAACTTTGATAAAATTAGCAAACTTCAAAAACAAGCCATGAGAGTTAGAACAGGAGGCATGAAGTCAACGCCAATTGTAGACTTGAAAAGATTACAAATCTGCAATCCATGACCGACAGAAGAGACTGCAGAGCCCAGCAGCAAGCAGAGAAACTCAGAAGACTGACAGACCATCCAATGCATCAGAGACTAAATAGATTTGGAAAAGGGAAACTAAAGCGGAGAAACTTTGCAGAAATAGCCAAAACAAAGATGAGCGAAGACCCTATGAACACTGTAACAATACCAAAGCCCATCCCTACTCTACGCAAAAACCAACATGGAAGCAGCATATCATTCCGGAGGTGGTAGAAAATATACCAGGTATTAGAAACAAGAACAGCCAGACTGAAAAAGAAAGAAGAGGCATAACCCAGAAAACTACCCAAGCATGAACTGGACCCAGGCATACACCGACGGTTCTGTAACAAACACAACACAGAATGGAGGGGCAGGGGTATTCCTGAGCCTAACAAATGGTAGAAAAATAACACTGCCAGTGGTAACTAGAAAATTCTCACGCAAATTTCAGAGTGGAGGCAGAGGCACTGAAGGCTGCAGTAAAAGCAATGCTGACAGACGAAAGCAATGAAGGCCAGATAGTCCTGTTTAC
Source organism: Ariolimax columbianus (assembly GCA_036924085.1). Lineage (NCBI taxonomy): Eukaryota > Metazoa > Mollusca > Gastropoda > Stylommatophora > Arionidae > Ariolimax > Ariolimax columbianus. The sequence continues at coordinate 43,905,663 of JAVGWX010000007.1, forward strand.
AGATGCCCTGGCCGTGGTTTCAGCACTAAAAAGCCAGAAAAATACTGAACTTAATGATTTAAGAGCAGTACTCTGTCAACTTTGCCAGCAGTCCGCACCAAAAAGGGTAGTGGTACAGTGGGTTCTATCCTACTGTAACATCCAAGGCAACGAGGAGGCAGACAGACTGGCAAAAGACGATGCAAGACTACCACAGCCAGATCCTAGTGTGACCTACGAAGAGTCCAAAAGGTTTATTAGGGCCAGATACATGGCCAAATGGGAAACAGAACATACTGGCTACACAAAAAAATGATGCTTGCTACCAGTTGAACAGAAGAGAGCAGGTCGTGATCTTCAGACTCCGCACAGGACACAACAGACTGAGGTACCATCTATTCAATAAACTGAAGATAGGTGGCACTGACGAATGCGCCTGTGGTACAGGGAAAATGACCGCTGAACATCTGCTGCAAAATTGCCCGACATACGAGGACCAGAGAAAGCACATGTGGCCATCACCAGTGCCAACACTAGACAAGCTCTATGGCAGTGTCGACAGCCTCAGGATGACAGCTGCTTTCTTCGAACAAATTCAAGTTGACGTCTGACAGCGTATGATGAAGAAGAAGAAGAAGTATCCACCTAATGACAGTTAACACCTTTAGAAACTACCAACTACATTTGACTGTTACCCGCATCAGTTTGTGGCTGACTTACCCTTCTGTGTGAGATAATAAAACCAATAAATATCCCCTAAATTTACTTTTTGTTTTGGAAACTTCAGTACTCACATAAAATTCAGAGCAGCGACATAGTTGATTTCTGTTTTGCCATCATCTTTCTTAGCTGCCATTTATGATCTTCACAGGCAACGGCATCCCAGCGACCTTTAGTGCACAACTAGTGAACATGGTCGCACATCTAAGCACGGTGCTAATGAATTGACGGATGATAAATGCACGCCTTATATTTTTTAAACCTAGAAGTATTCGACAGTAACACCGTGCCCATCTGTAAAGTTTATTATAGATGGCCATGGCGACACCATGGCCTTCTTTGGATATCTCTATCTAAAAAGACATTTGCGACACCATGGCCTTCTTTGGATATCTCTATCTAAAAAGGCATATGCGACACCATGGCCTTCTTTGGATATCTCTATATAAAAAGGCATTGGCGACACCATGGCCTTCTTTGGATATCTCTATCTAAAAAGGCATTGGCGACACCATCTCCCAAAATATATTTACAGCGGCTCTCGAAAAGATTTTCTAACAGTTACATTGGATCAACAGAGGTGTAAATATAGATGGCGAGTGGCTCTCTCATTTACGATTTGCAGATGATATCGTGCTCATCAATCATACAATTGAGAAGGCTCATCAATACTTGAACGAACTAAATATGGTCAGGAGAGTTGTTGGTCTAATGATAAATAAAAGTAAAACACAATACCTCTGAAACCCTTTCTACTAAATGCAGGACATCACGCTAGGAGAAGATACTACCGAGTATGTCAACGATATCTACCTAAGCAAAGAGATACATGTCAACCAAAAAGGTAACCACGTAATCTTTAGACGATGAAAAGCAGCTTGGAATTCCATTGACTCCATTAAGTCAGTACTCCAAAAGATGAAAGACCACGGCGAGAGCACACACTTTAAACTTCACAATCATTCCAGCAATGATTTACCGATGCGAGTTGTGATACAGATGCTGAGAAGCTCAGTCACTTAGAGAGCATTGGAACGGCGCATTCTAAAAATGTTCATACGGAAAAAGATCTAAAACGAATAAATTAGACATCAAACTTTGTTTCGAAACGTGGAATCGGCAATATCACGCAAACATCACTGGACTGGACATGTGGTACGCATGCATGACGATAGATGGACACGTGGAACATCGTTTTGGTGGCCATGTGCATGTACACGTCCACCAGGTCACCCACCAATACGATGGCGGGACCTACTCCCGCATTGGTACGGCGTTGCAAAAGATCTGGAAGTATAAAGAACTGTTGGCTTCCCCGCGTATCTGTCGGACTGAAGCCGAGGATTGTGTGATGTGAAGCATTCTTCTTCTTGTGATCGTCAACAGAACAGATAGCTCACTCCAACCTTTTCAAGTTTCAAAGATTGGGGTAGCTACTATAACGAAGGAACACGACTGGTACTTGAGTGAGGGGTAGCTACTATAACGAAGGAATACGACTGGTACTTGAGTGAGGGGTAGCTACTATAACGAAGGAACACGACTGGTACTTGAGTGAACCAGGGATACCCATATCGTGAGATTCATGCTTTGACTTCTTTCTGAAAAGTCTAGATACGCACTGACCCAGATCAAAGCCTGTATGCTAGCAGTCGCAGACTAGAGGCACCCACTGCACACGAACATTGCAGATATCATGGGAGAGAAAATCAGGAGAGAAATGTCATGGATGGCACAAGCAAAGAGTCAGTAAACTACAGCAGAGATCATTAACAAAGAGGGAAAATATATTCACACTGTAGGTAAAAATAGACTACCACCGGTTCATTATTTCTCTGGGGAGATAATGCAGAAACTGGTACAGTGGGAAAGTGGACCACGGGCTTAAACAACTAATAAGTGAAAATAACCAGGATTCTGATGATGTCAAATATACGGATGGATCTGTGGTACGCGCTAAGAAAGCCGGTTGGGACTTTTCTACCTGCAGTCGATGAATCAGCAATGCAACTATTTGCAGAAGATGGTTGAGAAGCTTACTCATTTCCTTGGCGAAATGTAGAAGAAAAAAAAGCATCCCTCGGGAATTCAAAGACGCGTCCATTGTTCACATACATAAGCGTAAAGACAGTAAACTAATATCTGATAACCACATAGGGATATCTCGGATGTGTTGTCGGAGGAAAGGTGACTAAATCTTTACCTGTTGCAGGGGTTACTACCCGAGACTCAACGTGGCTTTAGAAAAGGACCATCGATATGATCTTTGCTGCAAAGCAAATCCAAGAGAAATGTCAAGAACAGAATGGTTCTCTCTATACGACGTTTGTGAACCTCACTAAGAAGTTTGATGCCGCAAATCGTAACGGTCTGTGGAGAACTCAGTGGTCTCGAGGTAAGGTGTCCGCCTCGGGTGCCGGAGGTCGCGTGTTTGAATCATGGTTTTAAACCGGGATTTTTTTTCACGTGGATCTTCCGGTAAAAATTGACATGATCTCTGGGTAGTGAGATCGGACTCCCGTGTTCAGTGTAAAGCACGTTACAAATTTCTTGGCGGTTGGAAATCGAAAAGAGTAGGCTTTAACGCCGCTGCCCGGACAAGATTCGAGTTAAAAATCTACCCAAGTTTTTTTGTACCTTTGTCCAATGGGTTTGTTAAGAGCAGCTATAGGTGGCGTCTAACTGGATGCGGGTCTACTTAGCTCTAGTGTTTGAGTCTATTAAGATGGACTCACATCGGTAAAAACCACTCACCGCGAAACTGATTGTATACAGACTTTGTAGAGTCTTCTAAACCAGTACGACTCGGCTTAGCTTCGTTCGTTTTCAATCTCCCGCTAACAAAACCTGAAAGTGCTTAAGTAGCAGAATGTAGTCCAGAGAGCGGAATGCGTTGTGTCGTAGTTTACAGCTTGACTGCGATATTTGCACCTTTCAATCTAACACATCCGACTTCAGCAAGCCTTTTTTTAGTACCGGGTTAGCATTCCCTCTTCGATCCCTTCTCCTTAGCTAGTCTGCCCTGCTGCAGCCTGTTATCCAGGATCACCGCGTAGAGGTGTAGAAGGGTCTTGGCAGCTTTGGTTCGCTGGCCCTGACGCTAGCAGTCAGCTATGGGTCGCTGACCACTGCAGCTCATGCGCTGCTCAGCATCTTGATCCCCAACAAAGATTGATATGCTGTCTACTTTTTTCCGAATCTGCCGACTCTAATAGATTCTAGTTGTAAATGGTAGTAGAACGTCTTTGATTAGGTCCCACATACGTTTTATAGGGTTAAAGTGTGAATGGTAAGGTGGGAGTCGAAGATGAGTATGGCCATGCTCTGCAACGACTTTGTCAATAAGATACTTCTGTGTCTTCCTAGTCTGTCCACTGGCAGCAATAACTAAATGAGTGTAGCCAACAAGTGATATTTTTCCTTGCAAGCCACGTCATGATTTGATGTTTTGTGCTTGGTGAAGTTGGAATGTTGTCCTACTGAGCTACAATATTATGATATAGTACATTGTCCTGGAGAGTAGGAGGATCTCTATCCAATCCCTGGAAATGTCCATTCAATTTAATGCGGTAGTCCCTACCATCTGTAGACTTTACTTGAATAAGAAGCTCTGACCTTCTGTCAAGCCCATTCTCTCTGCTGCCAGCATGTGCTAGTATAATGTGTTGTCATTTGCTACTTGGAATTTCCCTTTTTTGTTTCTGTCTAGTGATTGCGATTCTTTCGCATATGTGTAGTAAGCATTAACATACGTCTCGTCCAAATATACGATATCATGACCGTCCATCTTTCGCTCCTGAATCTGTTTCGGGTATTTGCATCGGGCAGCAATCGGGGGAGGCTTTTCACAAACAAAATTGTTACGAAAAGTGGAACTCCAGCCTCTTACAAGTCTCCAAAGAGCGGTTTTTAAAAAAAATAGATTTCATTATCGTTTTAAGCTTGCAGCCGAACTTTTGAATTTACGTAACAAGTTCATTTACCCTAAACATTTTCAAAATCTCACGTCTAATCACATCTTTGTCGACATCGTCGGTCTTTTCAGACCATCCACAAGACACAGACCACAATATGGAAACATGTAATGCGAATGACACTTGAGGTGGAATGACAAGGCAATCCACGTGGCTGAACATTGGGGAACATGCTGTCTGACGTGATGCCCAGAATTATCTGACGTGGTACCCTGGATTGTCTGTAACCAGGACACAGGAAGTAAAGGAAACAAGTTTATTCACTCTAACCGTCTAGTGGAAACATACTTATACAGATGGTTTCTGCTACAAGTGACACCAGGGGCGGAGGAGGAGGCGTTGACATCAGACAAATGAATGGGGTTGGGGGGTAACCAGGTCTATAGTCACAGGCACGTTCTAAAGCATCTTTGTGGCTGAAATTGAAGTTATTAATGGCGGTGCAAGACGAAAACCAGATACAGGAGAAAATCGTGATACTGCCTGGTGCACAGATCAACTCACGGCCAACTCTTCTAAAGTTGGCCATGGTTCAGCTTGTTTAACATAGGTTGCTCAAGTTTCGCTACCATATAGAAGCGTTCTCACGACTCATGCATTGCACACAATAACCTTTGTTTTAATTGTCATTGTATGGTTTTCCAAAAACTGCATACGAATGTACAATCCGATACGAGCGGGACAGACTTTATTCTACGTGGAGCACACATTGACAGCGTGTGTGAGTTGATCGCCATGCACACTGCCCTTTCGTGAAGCTAACTTTTTCTGTGCTGCAGCGATGGGTCTCGCCTCGGCAATATGCGCACCGTGTTCGATGGCAGTGCGACGTATAGAGGCTCGGTGCAAGTAGCTCCCAGGAGGCGACATCAATACTGGTCAAATGGGTTTTCACATTCTTTGTATCGTTTCTACCGTCCGTCAATCGAGCGTTTCAATGTCCTGACATCACAGCTTCAGAGGAAGGCACTTATTGGACATGCGAACCACGTATCTAGCCAATCTGATCTGAGCTTCCTGCAGCAGTGTAAGGATGCTCGAGAGTCGAGCCCTGCCGAGAAATGCAGATTTCGGCACTACATCTTGCCAGCTGATCTCCAGCAGCCTGCCGATACAGTTCATGTGAAAATGGTTGAGTGTCCTTACATGTCTACTATAAACTGTATACTTTTCGGATGCGTCTAGAAGGGTGGTTAGTTCGACAGCACGTTATACTTTGATCTTGGTGGCAGCACTGATGCTCTGCCTGTCTCAAACATTCGCTCGTAAACTTCCAAAAGCAGCATTTGCCTTTGCAATCTTGTTATGGACCTAAGTGTCGATATTCGCTTCTTCTGGTGAGAGTATTACCAAGGTCGGTAAAGTTGTCAACTGCTTGTAGGTGTCAATGAGTGGTTCGTGGTAGGACCTCCCGTGAGCAGGTAGACATAGTACTTCCGTGTTGACTGTAAGACCAAAGTTAGCCCACATAAGTGAACACGTATCCGTGGTGGTCTGCTTGTTCCGTTCTTAGCGTGTGTTATTGGCGGTCACCAGAAGAGGGGAGATCTAAAATGGATTCTTCGTTCACCTTTGTAGGGCACAGTAGGCACATAAGATTGTCCATCTGTCCTGTATCTGAATTATATAGACCAGTGGCGCATCCATGTATAGCCGCAGAAATCATAGCAACATATACAATACTAAATAGGCTGGGGGGGGGGGGCGCAGCACAGAGTCCTGTCTGACTGCGTGTATGGTGGGAAATGCTGCAGACAGTTCACCATCATTCGGTACACGAGCCGACATACCATCATGAAACTGGCTGATAACTATGATGAATTTTCCGTAGTAGCCAACTGATCTTCAAGAGCCCTTCTCTGTTGACAGAGGCAAAGGTCTTAGTCTGGTCGACAACGTCGTGTACAAATCACGATTCTGCTCCTGACATTTCGTCTGGATTTGACAGCTGCAAATATGTCAACCGTCCCGTGACCAGCTCGGGAGTAGCTCCTGCCCGAGATGAGTGGTTAAGGTTTTAGCAAGGCTGGAGCCATTTTTTTTGTCAGCTCTCGACAGGAATGTGATTCCTCTGTGATTATCACAAGATTGATGATTGTCCTTGTGCTTGTATGTGTGTACAATGATGGCTTCCCAAATTGAGCAAAAGAGGTCTGTTAGCGTGTATAGCAGCGTGGGACCTACTATATGTATATGTGTGGATGGTGGGTGTGTATGTGTGTGGGTGGATCTGTGTGTGTGGGGATGAGTGTATTTGTTGGTGTTTTTATGAGTATGTGTTTATGTGTCAGTGTGTGTACGTTGTTTTTCACTGTCAGTGCATGTACCGGTGTTTGTGTCTGTGCGTGTTACAGAATGTGTGTATGTGTGTATATATGTGTGTATGTGTGTATATGTATATGTGTGTGTGTGCGCGTGCGTGCGTGTGTGTGTGTGTGTCTATGATGTGTATATGCGTTGCTGTGCCTGTTTCTGTGGTGTATGTAGGGCGTGTATGTGAGTGGTATTATCTGACGTAGACCCTACGTCATTTAACTAAGATTGCGTAATCTTCTCCCATCCATCCCCATCCGATACTACGAGTGCAAGATGGTCAGAGATCAAAACAAACGCAGATCTTATGGAAAGAAAACTATATTTTTACAGTAAAAGTGATTGCACAGAAAATTATAGCTTTGAAATGAGAGGGGAACCCCCACCCTACCCCAATTCGTTTGACAATCCCAACGCACCCGATTCGAATCACGCTCGTGTCCAGTTTAGCAGACGCGGAGTTTTTTTTCGCTTCTCCGCTTACTGTAAGTATTGGCAACCTATCGCACTGCGCACTTGCCAAGAAACTTATACGGGTCAAATAGGTTTGCGTTCGTAAGAAGCGACGTTCTGCAAAGGACATGCTACTTGCTTTTACTTTATGGACCATAAAGGTAGATAACCAGATGGTAATAAACAATTGGCTCAGTTATACTCAGACGAATACAATTATATAACGATTTTCTGCAGGCAACTCCATTGAGTGTGGGCAAATATCCAGCTATCCAATCATGGCAGGAAATGATAATAGTGGCAGTAGCTTAGTTACAGGAATGGGATCTTCCCGGGGGACCCCAGCACAAAGTGAACTCTAGAGATACAGTTTGAAAGGATTTAGAGATGATAGTTGTGTTAGTGACGCTGTATCGCTATCAACTGTTCTTATGTATCTCTATCGTTTGCTGCGTGGAGATGTAATCTTCGTTCTTGTCTCAGTTATGCGGTTCTTTTTATTTTCAATCCATTCTTTGCGACCTCTTCTTCTTCTTCGTACGCTTTCAGACGTCTACTTGAATTTGTTCGAAGAAAGCAGCTGTCATCCTGAGGCTGTCGACACTACCATAGAGCTTGTCTAGTGCTTTACGATCTCAGATGTGTATGTAGTAATACCAAGATCTCCATTGAACCAACAATCCGCATCTACCAGTCTTACGCGGTACCAGTTCTGCTTTATGGCCCAGAAACTTGGACATTTCTGAAACATGACATGTCGAGACTGGAGGCCTTCCACGTGTGCAGCCAGCGGCGTATCCTGGGCATCCGATGGCATTGCTACATCCGCAACGTGGATGTCTTTGCTAAAATAGGCCTCCTAATTTCAGAAACACTTGACCGCCGCCGAATTTCTTTGTTCGGTCATGTCGTACGGCTAGACTAGGAAACCCCGGCCAACAATATACTACACAAATCGTTCCACAGCACTATAAACGACTTCCTCCGACCAGCCGGAGGTGCAGAAGAGGTCGCCCCTACACAGTATGGATTTTCATCCGATAGCAGCCTCCACCTTCGCTCTGGACGAGGATTGCATTTGGCCGTTACTCCACCTCGTTTTCCAGGTAAAACCGCTCGTTTCCAGGAAGACCTGCATGAAAGTGAGGTGGGGGTCTTGGCCTGTATATTTTACCAGACCCTGATTCCGTGCTTAAGTAGGCAAGCGTTTGCGTCGTGTTCAGACGATCGTGGCTCGAATTCGAGCTGCGGAGGTCGGTTAAAGGAGGCAATGTTTTCTGGAGATCTTTGGGTTCATCGCTGGAGCTACGGAGCTCGTGCTTTGTGCGATGCTCTCAGCAGATGGGGTACCGTTCTGTGGAGAGAGACCAGCCATATGGGGCGACCAGCGGCGATTCTCTCGGCAGACGGCATACCGTTCTGTGGAGAGAGATCGAGCCATATGGGGCGACCCGCGGCGATGAAGTTCAACCTTGGCCTTTAACCTTTCTTTAACCTTTACAAAGTGGTCCATTGATTTAGCATTCAAAGTGATAATGAACAACTGTTTCTTATTGGTGTGTACACAGCTGGCACTCAGTGGTGTGTTTTTGTTGAATTATGTTCAGGTGCTTGTTAAGCTGGATGTGTTGTTTCGTCAGCCGGAAAATGGTACTGCTAGCCCGTTCTTGTGAGTTGATTTATACTGTCACTTGGATTGGGTTCATCTCTCCGTCAATATATGTTACTTTCCTGCTTTCTGCCTGGTTTCCTTGTTTACCACTCTCTATCTTCTTGTGGCTGGGACCACTTTATTGCAAACATCTCATTTGGCCTGTGCAATATTTTGTTCTTGTGCTGTGGGCAGGTTCTTTAGTGAAACGCCAATAACAGACAGCTAGGATTCTTCATCTTCTTCTTCGATCATAACTCATTAAGACTGGGGCTCTGGATCCTTCAACAAATTCTGTGGGGGTTTTTTCAGTTTATTAATACCGCCGTACAGTTTCTCTTCTTGGGGAGTCGACGTCGGCCCATCCTTCTCCTCGGATCTGGGTACTTGGGGGCAGACTTGAAGTACGTGTGCTGCTGCCATCTTTGCCAGGTCGAAGTAACAAAGGCTGGAGGCACCAATCTTGAATTTCGTGTACAGGCGGTGTCTCATTCTATCGTGGCCAGATCGGAGACGTAGTAAGATAACTTGGTCTATTCTGGACAGTTGGTAGTATCCGTCATCTGCGTGGCATTTAGGGTGTGATTCCTTCCACTTTACACCTTCCACTCTTTTAGTGTGGCTTTTATTACTTCATAGTTGACCAGGTATTCTTCCCGTATCAGTGTTGCTCCTTCTTTGACTAGACTGTCGGCCTCCTCGCTTTCTTTGATGTTACAGTGCGAGGGTGTCCACTGTGTCACTGCTTTCTGGAATCCCTAAGACATTTTCAACAAGGCTGCTCTCAATTCGTTTGGTTCGTTTAGTTCAGTATTTCTGTGCGATTTGAGTGTCGCTATGGCTGAACAGGCATACTACCTTACATCTATGGCGTCTGCAAATCTATTCTTGAAATCACGTGAAGGGACAGAGTGACAAATGCGGAGGGACTCTCTCGCACCGATCTCCCAAGCATGTACACGATTCTTAAACAGCTAAGACTGCGATGGTTTGATCATGTTCGTCGCATGGAAGATGGTCGTATTCCTCTATGTACGATTGACGAATGGACAGAGAACAGTCGACCGATCACAGTTGGGGTCCAAAGATGTGTGTAAGCATGAAATAAAGGCCCTGGACATGAGTCTGACATCCTGGGAAGACGACGCTGCAGATAGATCCAAGTGGAGATGTGCCCTGAAGGGTCACCTTATGCTTGGTGAAAAGAAGCTCTTCCAACACGGAGAAGTGAAATTATAACGCCGCAAGGAGAAAGAAAACAAATCAATAGCTAAGTATATGGTCTTGTTTACCCATCCAATGTCTTTCCGTTATATAGTCAGTCATGACTTATAGGGAGTCATGACTGAAAGGGGCTAATACTATGCGGGTACATCTGAAAATACATATCTAATGCTGCCGTCATCTTCACTTGCGGTAGGCAACGCATATACAACAACTCAGTTGTTGTTGATGATATATATTAGTTGTTGAGCAATTATGCCTGCTTTTGGCAGGCCAATGCCATTTTTAAATATAGTTCATCTTTGTTCAAGCTGCGCTCACGTCTACCGGTGTTTGTCTTGATTTCGGTCGTTTCCAAATCTTCGATCAGATTATAATTCACTCCATCAGTTGGCTTGCTGGATTACTGTTCTGAGGAAGTGTTTGTGTGTATTCATCTGATGCATTGTACCCATCACATCTTATCTAGATGTGGTCGCTAAGATCGGCAAGCCTAGGTTGGGTCAAAGATGGCGGCGGTAATTTTAATTTTTTTAATTTTACGTGTTTGTCTCACTAGTTTCTACTGGCGGAGGCGCGGCTATTCCACCCCAGACCGTGGTCAATTGGGCGAAATTAAGACGCATAAACCAGTGCTTGGATGTATGTGTGCGTCTGTATGTACCTATGCTAGGTTTGTGTGCTCTCAGAAGCCAGCTCAACCAAAATGCAATGGAAGGGCCTCACACTGAAGGCGCGTGTGAAAGTTGTGCAAGAGTGTGATTGTTGGACAGAGTAAAATGAAACCAGAGTGTGATTGTTGGACAGAGTAAAATGAAACCAGAGTGTGTGGAAAAGAGAGAGAAAGATGGTCGAGGTCAGATGAATATCGGCAATAAATAGGTGTATGTTTCATCACTGCGAGAGCAGAGTCTGCGCATGTGCAGAAGCTGAGGGTTGATTCGGTTTAAATGGCTAATGGTTCTATCCAGCATGTCATGTTCGGAACAGAAATGAGACTTTGTTCTCTTCTGTGTTTTTCATTTGTTTTACGCTGTGATGATTCACCCAGTCCTTGTTAAGGATAATCCCACACATCAAAAAGATGGTAAACACATTGTGCATCTTGTCAAAATAAAGAAAAAGTACTGGTCTTCAGCAATAGCATATGTAAGTGAGTGTATACAGGCGTCCTGTAAAGGTATCAGCTACGATGGTCCTATGCTTTACATGGAGTGGAAAGGGTACAAAGTAAAAAAATTAAGTGGGGCTGCGGTGGTACTGTCGGTTAAAATAATATTATTCGAATCATCGTCAAGTAGCATGTCCTTAATAAAACGTCGCTCCCATCACAGTCTGTCTGAACGAAACTCGTTCTCTTGCCAAAACTCCAGCCTCCGCCACAGTCATAACCCGGGCATTCCTGGATATCTTGGTGCCATCGTCTTCTTGGTCTACCCCTTCCTCTTTTGCCTGGCACCATACCTTCCATTACTGCTCTCTCTAAACCGCCGTGTCTCTTGATGTGACCAAAGTATTTGCATTTTCTAGCCATAATGGAATTCATAAACCAGTTCTCCTCTGTGCTTAACTCTTGCCGAATGTCTACATTTGTCTTTTTCTTTGTCCATGGTATTCTGAGGATCTTTCTGTAACATTTTGACTCGAAGTATTCGATTCTTTGTCTGGAAGTTTTGGTAATCGTCCATGATTCGCAACCATAAGCTGCCACAGGAAAAACACAAGCTCTTTAAGACTTACTTCAATCATTCTGTAGGTGCACTGCCATAATTTCTTCAGGCTGTTCAGTCTCTGCATTGCCATAGCTAGTCTTCTTCTGATTTCTTTCGAGCAATCGCTATTTTTGTCAATTCTGGAGCCCAGATATTCAAAATGTGTGACCTGATCTATTTCCTCACCACCCACTGTAAATTTATGCTGACATTGTGTTTTGTCGGTGGTCATTATCTTTGTTTTGTTTATGTCTATGAACAGGTTTTGATCTTTACTATGTCCATTTACGGCTGAAATTAGCTGCTCTAGCCCTTCTGCACTTCTTGATAGTATCACTGTATCGTAACTCTGGAATCGTGTACCCACCAATCGTAAATGGATCGAAACTTTCAATGTTCTCGTCTTCTTGAACAGTTCTCATTATACATTCCGCATAAATGTTGTACAGATAAGGTGAGAGGATACATCCCTGTCGGACTCCCTTTTGTACTGCAAAAACAATTTGATGTTTGCCCAGATACTCGGACAGCGGCTTGTTGATCTTGGTATAATGTTGATTAGTATAATGAGATTAATAATATGCAAAGGAAACCCCATTTCCTTCATGATTTTCCACAGATTGTGATGTTTTACTGTATCAAAGGCCTTGGTGTGTTTTGAATACGAATATATATAAATAGGAATATGATTGGTTCTGAAGCCACGTTGAAACACAAACTGGAATGAAACCTACATTACGGCTAAAAGATCTTGATCTGAAACAATATGCAAACATTAGAACACCTAACACATAATTACTTTCTTGATGACCCCTTCCTCAGCCGGAGTTCTACCACTGAGTGTCCCAACTTAGCTTCCAACCATCTATTTCATGGACTATGGAGGTCCAGTAGGTAATAAGCTTTTCTTCTAACGTGTCATGGATGTAGTGGAGTGAAAAGATGTTGGTTCAACGCATTGGAGGTTCTGTGTGTGCTTTTTGGGGAAAGTCCAACCATGCGTCTCTCAATTTGTGTTTACTGGAACCGTAACTCTGTGCTGGAACGAATAGAAGGTAGTAATGCAATTTGTAGAAGTAGAAATGAACACATAATAATGCAGACAAGAACACATTACAAAATATACTAAACTAAGGATCTGCATCCACCGAGAGGAATGAAGTGCGGAAGTGAAAAGGTTCTTCAGACTACTGGTCAACACCACAGATGATCTTAGTATCTTTTCCAGAGATCGGACGCCCATGTGCGGTGTTGCGCATGTTAAAAATACCTCGGCAGTTGAAAATCGAAAAGAGTAGTATTAACAATCGCTGGCTGCCCCGGCAAAATTCAAAATTATGTTAACAAATCTACATAATCTATTACGGGATCCTCGCCATTGCAATGAAGTATGTACATTGTGCTTCAACAATATCTTCTTCTTCTTCTTCTTCTTCTTCTTCGTACGCTGTCAGACGTCATCCTGTATTTTTTCGAAAAAAGCAGCGGTCATCCGGAGGTGGTCGACACTTCCGTAGAGCTTGTCTAGTGTTGCCACTGGTGATGGCCACATCTGCTTTCTCTGATCCTCGTATGTCGGGCAGTTTTGCAGCAGATGTTCAGCGGTCATTTTCCCGGTACCACACGTGCATTCGTCAGTGCCACCTATCTTCAATTTATTGAATAGGTCTATTGTGGCCTGTGCGGAGTCTGAAGACCACGACCTGCTCTCTTCTGTTCAACTGGTAATAGGCATCGTTTTTTGTGTAGCCAGTATGTTCTATTTTCCATTTGGTCATGTATCTGGCTCTAATACGCCTTTTGGAGTCTTCGTAGGTCACACTAGGATCTGGTTGTGGTAGTCTTGCACCATCTCTTGCCAGTCTGTCTGCCTCCTCGTTGCCTTAGATGTTACAGTTGGATGGAACCCACTGTACCACTACTCTTTTTGGTGCAAACTGCTGGCATAGTTGACAGAGTACTGCTCTTAAATCATTAAGTTCAGTATTTTTCTGGCGTTTTAGTGCTGTGGCTACGGCCAGGGCATCTGTAAACAGGACTATATGGCTTTAATTTCTTTTGCCTGTCAGCATTGCTTCTACTGCAGCCCTCAGTGCCTCTGCCTCCGCTCTGAAATTGCTTGAGTATTTTTCAGTTACCACTGACAGTGTTATTTTTTTACCATTTCGTAGGCTCGGCAATACCCCTGCCCCTCCATTCTGTGTTGTGTTTGTTACAGAACCGTCGGTGTATGCATGGGTCCAGTCCATGCTTGGGTAGTTTTTCGTTATGTACCTCAGGGATATGTCTCTTCTTTCTTTTACAGTCTGGCTGTTCTTGTTTCCAATACCTGGTATATTTTCTACCACCTCCGGAAGTATATGCTGCCTCCAGGTAGGTTTGCGTACAGTAGGGATGGGCTTTGATGTTGTTAATGTGATCATAGGGTCTTCGCTCATCTTTGCTTTGGTTATTTCTGCAAAGTTTCTCCGCTTTAGTTTCCCTTTTCCAAATCTATTTAGTCTCTGATGCATTGGATGGTCTGTCAGTCTTCTGAGTTTCTCTGCTTGCTGCTGGGCTCTGCAGTCTCTTCTGTCGGTCATGGATTACAGATTTGTAATCTTTTCAAGTTCTACAATTGGCGTTGACTTCATGCCTCCTGTTCTAACTCTCGTGGCTTGGTTTTGGAGTTTGCTAATTTTATCAAAGTTCGCCTTTGCTGCTGTTGTTAATGCCGCAATGTCATACTCGAGAACTGGTCTCACTCTTCCAGTGTACAGTTTCTTTAGTATACTTTCGTCTGCTCCCCAGCTTGTGCCAGCAAGTTTCCTCATGATTGCCATTCTTTCTCTGGCTCTCATTCGATTTCTCTCGATCGGACTTTTCCATGTCATGCGCCGATCAAATTTGACGCCCAGGTAGTTTGGGTTGTCGTTTGGCTGCATATATTTGCCGTTAAGACTTATTTTGGTGTTTTTGGGTTTGTTTGAAGGCGAGAATATCGTACCTGTTGTTTTTTCCTCATTTATTTTGACCAGCCATGAGTTCGCCCACTCCTCCAACGATGTTAAGGCCTGATGCATCCGATTACTTGCTATGGTGAGATTTTTTTCAGAGGTCCACATAGCCAGATCGTCTGCGAACATGGAGCTGTGGACTCTTCTTGGTATATTCTCTGAGATGTTGTTTATATACATCAGGAAAAGTGTGGGTGACAGTACTCCCCCTTGGGGTACTCCCTGCTCAAGTGTCACCTTTTTTGCTCATCTGCCCTTGTACTTGAACTCTGGCTGTTCTGTTTTTGAGATAATGGCTGATCCATCTGTACATTTTCCCACAAAATTCACTTCTTCGTAGCTTGACTTTAAGTCCCTCTTTCCACACCTTGTCAAATGCCTTCTCTAAATCCACCCAAACCGCTACTGTATTTTTTTTCTCCTGGTAAGCATCCTCTATTTCCTGGGCTATGAGAGTGATCTGGTTCTCAGTGGATCTATGCTGTCTAAAGCCTGCTTGCTGTGGAATTAGTATATGTTTTTCTTCCAGATGCCACATCCGTTTTCATACACAGCTCAGTAGACTGATAGGCCTGTATCAATTTGGATCTGCTCTATCTTTTTCTTTCTTTAGTACTGGTATAATTACAGCATTTTGCTATGCCTGAGGTACAATTCCCCTTTTCCAGCTTTGGTTCAGGGCTGATAGTAACTTCCGTTTTGCTGTTTGGCCCAATCCCATCAACATTTCGTTTGTTACCCCATCTTTTCCAGGCGATTTCTTTTTCTGTAGAGGTCTCATGGCCTCTTCCATTTCATTCATTGTTAGTTTTGCCATCATGTGCTCCTCTGGTGCCATATTGATGTTGTCGTGGCTCTTTTGTTCTTCATTAATGTATGTATGCCTATTTGTAGGAACATCAATGTGGTTTGCTCTGGCATAATGTTCTATAAATGCGTTTGCAGCTTTTTTTCCAGTGAGCATGTTGTCACCCTGCTTGATGGTAATTTGTTTCTTTGATGGAGTTTCGTATTCATGACTCTGACTAACTTCCATAGTTTGTTCCCTTCTTTATCTAAATTGAGGCTTTCTGGTTTGTTTTTCCAACTGTCTCTTGTTATTTGGTTTAGTGTTCTTTTGTAGTTCGCCGTGGTGGCTTTGATGGCGATATTTGTCTCCATAGATTGTTCTCTCTCTGACATGTTCCTAGCATTTGAGACTTCGTCTTCC
The DNA here is from genome assembly GCA_036924085.1 of Ariolimax columbianus. Classification (NCBI taxonomy): domain Eukaryota; kingdom Metazoa; phylum Mollusca; class Gastropoda; order Stylommatophora; family Arionidae; genus Ariolimax; species Ariolimax columbianus. The sequence continues at coordinate 43,921,895 of JAVGWX010000007.1, forward strand.
GCTTTCTGCAATTCATCATTCCAATATGGCTTGTAGTTTTTCCTTGCCCCTCTTGGGATGGTTTCGGTCGCTACTTGCATTATTGCTTTGCTTAGGCTTTCCACCATGGGTTTCATATTGTTATTCCGTGTGTTGATGGATTCACACAGCCCATCTGTCAGGATTGCAAATCTTTCCCAGTCGGCTCGTTAATAGTTCCAACGTGGGAGCGGTTTTATTTCCTGTGGGCCTACTTCCATATCAACTTCTAGCCTGATTGGTCTGTGGACGCTACCTGCCAATTGGTTTAGCACCTGGCGGTCTATTTTGTGGTGAATATCCACCGTGGAAAAGGCCAAGTCTGGAGTAGAGGTGGTATGGCATGTTCTAGAATAGAAGCTAGGTCTGTCCTCCGGCCTATTTATAAGATAGAGATTTGTGTCTATCTCCCAGTCTTCCACTTCATCATCTCTGTTGTCTGTGTCCGAATATCTCCATCTCTCCGAGTGGCTATTGAAGTCTCCAACTACTAGGCAGCTGGAGTCCTTGATTTCCATACTCAAGAGCGACAGGTCTTTGTTTGGTGGGCCGTACAGGTTGAAGATGCGGATCTTCGTTTCTTGTGTCATTATGTCGACTCCTACAATTTCTGCTTGTCCGGTGTGATTGACAGCTACCGCGCTACTCGGTATGCAGTTACGTGTCAGTATCAGAACCCCTCCTTTGTGACCTTCTCTATCCAGACGGAAGGTCTGGTATCCTCTGAGAATTTGTGGTTGTTGTTGAGGTGCGTTTCTTGGATACATGCCACGTCAATCTTACCTTCATGAAGGTGATGTGTTAGGGAAAGCTTTTTGTTAATGACTCCCTCCGCATTCCACTGTAGTATTCTGAGGGTCTTGTGTTTTTGGTAAATAGTTTTTGCCCCATCACTTTGTGCCTTGACTCCACAGCACATGGGTGGGTGACCACCAGTAGCATTGGGTGGGCTCCTTCAAGGCGTGAGGCCCGGCACTCTCACTGCTAGGCGGGACTCCACAGGATGAGCGCCACACCTTTTTCTGTTAGGTTGTACCGTCATCATACAGCGATTTACTTTGCACTGTTTCGTTAAGCCTGTGGCCCAGTGCATCCGATTTCAACAGGCGTTTCTGTAGGGATGCCCTCCTTAGCCTTTGGCTATCCCCAGCCTATCTGCAAGGCAGCAGTTGTTTGTGGTCAGAGTTGTCTCTCTTAGGGAAGTTGTCTTGCAGGACTATCGAGTCTTCATCACTCGTGTCTATAGGGTGTGGTGATGAAAGGATATGATATGATATGATATGATATGATATGATATGATATGATATGATATGATATGATGGACTATGTACTAGTTTGTACTATCCCGGAAGAGAGGCAGTCCAGTGTGTCTGTGTCCCAGGATCGTGACGTCCTGCCAGAAACGTACCATATGCATGTGAGTGGGGTATCGCTTTGCTCCATTTATTTTCTCGTCTTCTCTGCAGTGATGGTAAGCCTAGCATTCCCCGCCACCTGGGAGGTTGTCACAATAGGAAAGAGGTGCAATGTCCGCTGGCCTGCATATCTTCTGCGTCCATTGAGATGACTGATAGCAGACATAGGTAAAGAGCGAGGCAGGAGGGCATTTAACCAGGGGACAAGCCTGGTCATGGCACGGAGATGGTGTTCACCTTGTGTGCGGACATATCTCATGATCAAGGGTTGAGTCTCAACAGTTCGCAGTGAGGTGGCTGCTCTATTGCTTACAACACCCCGACCGAGAACTAAGTCTTCTACTAGTGGTTTCACATCTCAACGCTGTATGGGGTGAATATCGAGCAGCTCCCTGCTCGCTTTGATCGGCGGGACGGCAGAGACCTCTTTCTGCGGCTCGACCGGGTCGGGCTGCGGCGCGAGCCCCAGGTCCCAACCATATCGTTGCCTCCCGTCGCAGGGGTGCTGAGATTCGGGGCGGGATTCCGGCTTAGAGGCGTTCGGCCGTAATCCCTCAGATGGTAGCCTCGTACCATTAGCTTATCAGCCAGGCATGTGGACCAAGTGTCTGAGATCTGCGATTCCTCTAGGATTGAGCAGGATTACCGTAGCAACGCCCTGTTGTTAGTAGGGTAAAACTGACCTGTCTTCCGAGGGTCTAATTCCATTACACGTTCCCGATTAGACCCAACGAAAATGCTCTTAGCCTGTCAGTCAGTCGTTTCACTGTTAGCGTGTTGAGTCAATGTAGCCGCAGGCTCCACTTCTGCTGGTGCCCTTCCGTCAATTCCTTTAACGAACACTGGATGCGAGCCGATCGAGCCACCTAGAGACTAGCCCCAGATTTCAGAGAGTTTAATTCCAGCACACGTTCCCTATTAGATCCAACCGAAGTGCTCTCGGCCTATCAATCATTACAGTGTTGGCGTGTTGAGTCAAATTAAGCCGCAGGCTCCACTCCTGGTGGTGCCCTTCCGTCAATTCTTTTAAGTTTCAGCTTTGCAACCATACTTCCCCCGGAACCCAAACACTTTGGTTTCTCGGAAGCTGCCCGCAGAGTCATCGAAGCAACTCCTGCGGATCTCTGATCGGCATCGTTTATGGTCAGAACTACGACGGTATCCGATCGTCTTCGCGCCTCTGACTTTCGTTCTCAACAATATGAAGAACAACAGAGCACTTTGGCTTAAACCGTGTGCAATGATGTTGATTCTTCGACTAAACTCCCATGTGTTCCTATTGCTTTTGTGTGTGTTCATCCCACTTTTGGATGTATTCATCTCTACTGCCAAGAGGGGTTTGATGTTCTTATGTGTATTGTCTGCTGTACTTGTTGAATGTATTTTTTCGCGACATAGGTTTCGTTATTAATTGCGTTCCAGAGCTGTATCTATGTTTTATACTCCAAATGCTGCAAGAGCATGAGGGGACGGTTAAAAACTCTCCCAGTTTTACCATTAGAAACAAGTATTGAAATTGCTCTGTATTTAATATATACTGCAGCTCAACATTAAGCATTAATGTATGAAATAGTATCTTATTATCCACATATTAGAACAAAGCTTTCCTACATAGTATCTTACTATACATATATCAACAAACCAACCCCGAACATTAATGTCCTAGCTAATATCTTACTATCCACATGAAAATAGATCAATACTGAGCTTTAATGTCCTACATAATATCTTACTATCCACGTGTTAACTAGTTGACCCCAAGCCTTAATGCCCTACTTAGTATCTTACTATCCACATGTTAACAAACTTACCCTGTTCGTTAATGTTCTACATAGTGTCCTATTATCCACATGTGGATGGACCAACACTGATCTTTAATGTCCCACATATTATTTTATAATTCACATGACATCAGAACAACACCTAGCTTTACTGTCGTATGGATCTTTCTATCCACCTGGCAACAGATGTAGGCTGACACCGAACTTTACAGTCCTACATAGTAACTATCCATATATAATCAGACCAACACCAACATTTTAGTGCCCTACATTGCATTTCAACAGGTGAGTGAAAATCAGGAGGCAATTATTTCAAACACAGAAGGTCTCATGGATCCAATTTCCAAAAGGTAGGTAATACAATAGGGCTGCTTGGTTTCACATAAATCTCATAGAGTATTAAAAGGTGCAGACCAACAGAGTGTTTTAGTGTCCTACATAGTACGGTATTTTGCAACCCAGATGCTAACAGACAGACACCGAGCTTTGCTGTCATTAGTAGTATCTTACCATCCGTATGTTAACAGACATTCAGATAGCTTTACTTTGCGACATTGCTTTGTACTATCCACTTGGTAACACACCAATAGCAAGCTTTCATATTCTACATGTGTTCTTAATATCCACATGTCAGCAGATTGACACTGAGCTGGAATGTGCTACATAGTATCTTACTATCCACGTGTTAACAGACAGAACCTAAGTATTAGTCTTACATAGTATTTTATTGTCCATATATAAACAGTCAGGCACCGAGCTCTGATGTCCTATATAGCATCTTACTACCCACATGTTGACAGACTGGCAATAAGCTTTAATATCTTAGAAATGATGGTAATTTCAACAGAATGACACCAATCTTTAATGTCCTATAAATTGTCTTAATACTCACATGTTAACAAACAAATTCTGAGATGTCCTACATAGTATCTTACTATCCATATAACAATAGATGTAGACTAACACTGAGCTTTATGGTCCTAAATAGTATCATGCTATCCATATAACAATAGATGTAGACTAACACTGAGCTTTATGGTCCTAAATAGTATCATGCTATCCATATAACAATAGATGTAGACTAACACTGAGCTTTATGGTCCTAAATAGTATCATGCTATCCATATAACAATAGATGTAGACTAACACTGAGCTTTATGGTCCTAAATAGTATCATGCTATCCATATAACAATAGATGTAGACTAACACTGAGCTTTATGGTCCTAAATAGTATCATGCTATCCATATAACAATAGATGTAGACTAACACTGAGCTTTATGGTCCTAAATAGTATCTTACTATCCATATGACAACAGATGTAGACTAACACTGAGCTTTATGGTCCTAAATAGTATCATGCTATCCATATGACAACAGATGTAGACTAACACTGAGCTTTATGGTCCTAAATAGTATCATGCTATCCATATAACAATAGATGTAGACTAACACTGAGCTTTATGGTCCTAAATAGTATCATGCTATCCATATAACAACAGATGTAGACTAACACTGAGCTTTATGGTCCTAAATAGTATCATGCTATCCATATAACAACAGATGTAGACTAACACTGAGCTTTATGGTCCTAAATAGTATCATGCTATCCATATATTAACATACCAACACTAACCTTAATTGTCCTACATTGCTTTTTGCTATCCAAATGTTAACATACTGACACCAATATTTAATGTCCTACATAGCATTTTAGTGCCTCCACATAAACAGACCGACACAAATCTTTGTTATTCTACAAAGTATCTTAATATCTGCTTGTCAGCAGATGTGAAATGACACAATGACACCGAGCGATGCTGCCCTACATAGTATTCTACTATGCACATGTTAACAGATATATCCTGAGTACAAATATTGCTCTCCATGTGTTAACAGGCAGACACAGAGCTTTAGTGTGAAAATAGTACCTTTCTATCCACTTTCATTTCAGATTTTTTTCCTATTAATGTCTAACATGTTATATTGCTGCATTATGTCAACAGACCAACACCAAGCTTTGCTGTCCTATATAATATCTCACTAATATCTTACTAATATCTTACTAATATCTTACTAATATCTTACTATTCACATAGAGAGATCAAGGACATCATCAGAAATTAGTATATGCTGAGTGGTCTTAAGGTGTCTGCCTAGAGTGCCGAAGGTTGCGGGTTCAAATCACGGTAAGACTGGGATTTTTTCACGTTGATCTTCTGGTAAAAATTCCCCTGATCTCTGAGTAGTGAGATCGGACTCCCGTGTTCAGTGCCGAGTGCGTTAAAAATCTCTTGGCAGTTAGAAGTCTAAAAGAATAGGCTTAACAGCCATTGCCTAAATTAAAAAATTTAAGTTAAAAATTTACACAAATTAGTTTGTACCTTCCTCCAGGCCTAGTAAGCCGCAGGAAGTTCTTAAATACCTTCTATGCATTACCGAAGCCTTCAGCTACCTGGCAACAGACATTAAACATGTCTGTCTGAATACCAGTATGCCAAGCAGTGGTTAGCGCGCTGGCTTCGCCTCTGAGTGGTCCTGAGTTCATTCCCCAGTTGAGGCGGTAATGTTTTTGTTCACACCGCAATGGTTCCCGGGTCGCCCCAGCCTTAAATGGGTACCAGATCAGTCCGGGAAGTAAAAGCAGTGAGGGAGAGGAGATGGCTACCGCCCTCATATAGCCGAGCCTTTGAAATGTGAGATCGCTAACACCTCACACCCTTACAGCAGTAATGCTATGGGTTACTTTACTTTACTTTACAAGCAGAGAAGACATGAACATAGGCAGTAGACCAGACCCAATTCATCAACTCAAAAGAAGTCAACAACCTTATTTCACCTGAGAACGAGTCTCTGCACACTACTAGAACATCTATGTGGAACATGGGACCAGATTCCTGAACAAATTCTACAGGAATGTCTGCTTTACAGTGAAATGAGATTCCAGACCTGTCCAGATGATGCGGAGATGAGATAAAAGCTTTGGGGCAACCACTCTAACCTAGTGAAGACTACAGACTTCATCAAGATATGGCAGGACTAAAGGACCTTGAATGCAAAGAAGAAAAAAATACGTATCTGTGTGTGCAAAAATGTATGTTTAATATAATAAGGGAATGTTTGTGTTACTACCAATCCCCTTTTTTTTTGCGTATGTTAAAAGTGCCAGTACTCGAGTATACCATATGTGTTCAAAGTGACAGCAACGTGTAATTTTAATACATTACTGTACTGTATGGCGTGTTTTGAAATAAATAAACAAGAAACAAACACACACTGCAATATAGTTCAGTTTGATGTTTAAGTATTTGAAATGTCATGTTATGAATACTATGTCTACATTTATTCAGCCAGCACTGATAATGCACAATTTCAAATGACTGGTGTCATAAATATAATGATGGGAAGGGGTGGGATGTACTTGAAACAGTACATTATAACGTTTGGATATGCACAGTGAGAATAATAATCTATAGATGGTCTGAGCGAGAAATAGTATAATAAGAAAAACTACCTACCTTTGCTTTCATCTCATTACATCCAACGCTGGAATAATCCAGGAAGTAGCACACAAGCATTCAATATAAGCAGCATACGGTTAACCATAAACAATTCCCAGCACAGGTTCTTCGATTAGCTAGATAATAGTTCATGGTCTAGTAGTGAACTGTATTTACACGGTCAATGTTTATCTCGTCACAATGGTAATGTATCCCTTACAACAAAGGGAATTAATAAATGCCTCACAATAATATACATTATTAATATGTATATGAAAATAAAGAAAATATTTCTAATAGTTAAGGGTCTTTTTCATGCAGCATATCTAGACACTCTATTTTAGAGCAATTTCTAAAATTTAGTTACATTTTATAGATATTTTAAAGCTAATTTAAAAAACAATATGCAAGCCGCGGCTACCACGACGGAGCTAGCTTAAACAGACATCAGCATATATATTAACTCTAATCTCACCCTGGGGGCCACTCTTCCCCTTCTGTCTCCTCTTACCTCACTCTGTTTCATTTGACTCTATCCCACAGTCACACCCTTGCACAACTATAACACGCGCCCTCGTGGTAAAGCCCTTCCATTGCACTTTGGTTGGGCTAGCTTCTGAGTTCGCACAAACCTAGCATAGGTACATACAGACGCACACATGCACCCAAGCACTGGTTTATGCGTCCTGATATCGCCCAATTGACTACGGTCTGGGGTGGAAAATGGCGCGCCTCCGCCAGTAGAAACTAGTGAGGCAAACATCTAAGCAAACAAACAAACTGGGGGTCACTCTTCCTCTTCTCTCTCTTCTTCCCTCACTCTGTTTCATTTGACTCTGTCCAACAGTCGCACTCTTGCAAAACTTTCACACGCGCCCTCATGGTGAGACCCTTCTATTGCACTTTGGTTGGGCTAGCTTCTGAGGGCGCACAAACCTAGTATAGGTATATACAGACTCACACACTCATTCAAGCACTGGTTTATGCGTCCTGATTTGTCCCAATGGACTACGGTCACGGGTGGAATATGGCGCGCCTCCGCCAGTAGAAACTAGTTAGGCAAACATCTAAGCAACAACAACAACAACAATTAACAGCTACAGGAGCAGCTAGTGTTGCCTTCTGCCAGTTACTTGTCTAGTTCGCTCCATGACTTCGACTCCGATCAAGGTCCAAGGTTCAGCACTTGTGTTAGCACGGCTTTGCAGTCACGAACGTCGCCCGGGGTCGTGAGCTGCTCCTCCCCATATGTCGTGCACGAGGACAACAAGCTTGAGATGTTCATGTGGTTCTGGTGTAGGGCCATAGCTCACTCATTCTAGGTTTGTAACCCGAATAAAGAGGGGAGACTCCTAAACCAGAACCTCTCACGCGAAATTTTAATGATGGAATAATTCTACTTTTATTTTATTTTTCTATTTGTTCGGTTAAATCCCTTGCAATGTTGTAAATACAAAATTATCTGAAAAAGATATCCATCTTACAGGTTTGTGACTTTAAAAAGTGTGATTCTTACAAGTTAAGGGAAGCATAAGAACACAGTATATCTACATAGAAAGCGTAAGATGCAAAGTTGTTAGAGTGACTGCTTCTTTCCGACTGCAACATGTTCCAGTCAACCCAACTGTAAATGAGTACCCGATTTACTGTTAGAAAAATTGAGAGTGGGACAGGAACTGGTTTTCACAAAAGCTGAAGTTGTTGGATTGATTAGAGGTTTGCCTTTCTGAATTCTGGGGCGAAAACTCGATCTTTTCCATCCCAGACCGTAGTCCTTTGGACGGTATCAGGACGTATTGGCCAGTGTATGAATTCGTGTGTATCGGAACTATGAAGTTTCTACTGCCTCGATCGTGATATGGAAATAAATGTACATATCCGTTATATTGTAAGTCAAGACAGCGAGGAAGGGAACACACTACCCCCATCTCACAAAAGCTGAGACCTCTTAGAGGGAAGTTTCTACCGCAACATTCCCTACTGCATTATATTTGTATTATTTGATACATCCATGAAAATGTTGGCTGTGTTTGTATTCTAAAATTCTTTCCTTGACATAATCAAATGTTTGTTGGGCGGATTGTCGTTACGGTTGGCAGATTTTCAAGGCAAGTTTTTGTTCGTGAGCTTTACTCCCTTGTGTATTTTGTGTTGCTCCTTAACTAGCAGTGTGCGACAAATATCGGAATGTCTTAATTGATCACAACAGTTCATATCTGTCACACATTAGTTGGTAGTCTGTATTGTTTGTTGAGAGTACAGATTAAACAAGAAGACCAAAGGGGGGAGATAGATAGAGAGAGAGAGAGGAAAGAGAGAGAGAGAATGAATAACAGAAATAAAGATATCTAAAGATGTATATTGTTATATGACTGTTAATTGTTGCAGGTTTTAAAAACGATGCGAAGAAACTGATTTTAGCAAGAATAGGAAAAGGTCGCACTCACTGCTGTCGAGGTTGAAGTCTTAAAGACTTCAGTGTACTAGGACTTAACTTTTTATGAGGTAGGAATGCCAGCTCCCGTACTCGCCACATTTCCTTCACTAAGCGAGATACAGTTATTAATGAGGATACTATCAGATAGTTGAGAGTAAGTAAACATGTCATCAGTAAACATGTTACTTAGGTATTTGAACTCCCTTACTTGCTTTAAACTTGTGTCACTGCTGTGGAGACCTATCTGCACATCTCTGTCTTGCCTGTGTTGGTCTCCATATCATATTCACTACAAGCCAAATGGAGAGAAGTTAGATTACGTTGTAGGCCGTCTCCATATTGGTAATTACTTAACTGAAGTATATTTGTCACCTGAAGACTAAAATTGACAACCCTCCAACCTCCAACACAGGTATCTGTGTACCTGCCTGTGTGTATGTATGTCTTTTTGTCCGTTCGTCCGTCCGCCTGTCCGCATAATAATAATAATTGTCCATCACAAGCGAAGATGACGACAGCATCAGAATATTGCTGTAAAATGTGTTCTCTTGTGACTTTAAAGACCAATCCTGGAACGGCACGCCCGGCCACATTTAGGTACACATGTGGGGAGCCGGCTGTGAAGTCGACGCGTGTTTGATCTGTTCGCCACTTTCGATGAGCCTCCGCGATCTGACTAGCGCGCCAGGGGGTACGGTTTTGTGCAAGCAAATCCTAGCAGGGAACATCACTGTTGACGCTTTCTATAGACACTTTCGATGAGTCTTTGTAGCCTTTTTTTTCTGATAACACTACAGCAATAGACACTTTTATCTTGGTATCGACACTGATGCTGGTTCCAAACGTTTGCTTGAAGCCTCACTAACGCATAGCTCGCCTTAGCAGTCTTGTTGTTGACCTCGCTGTCGATATTCTCCTCTCTAGTGAGGGTACTGTCTAGGTAGGTGAAGATAGCGACTGCCTGGAGACGTTGGCTCTGCACATTAATGTTTGTTCCGATGTACGGCTCCCTAGGGGCAGCCTGGAAGAATACCTCCATTATCTTAGTGAAGATCGTGAGAACAAAGTTACTGCATGCAGCCGAAAACTCTTGTCATAATGAACTGTACATCTTGTTCTGAGCAAGTGTTAAGGGCGCAATCGTTCAAGATCGTGGCATTACTCACCTTGGTGTAGGATATCAGGCGCCCCGAGATGAACAGGTGACCTTGGTCAGTGTACCCGATATGCATGCCAGTAGCAGCCACACGTACATCCCCGGTGAGCATTGCTGCAAAGACCATGTTGAAGAGTTTCGGTGCCAGCACGCAACTGTATCTGACACCAGTGGTGTCTGAAAATGCTACAGACAATTCTAGTTCGTGCAGTACTCGTGCAATCATAAAATATGGCGAACAGCCCAATGAATTTGTCTGGACAGCCAAACTTCGCCATGATTTGCCAGTCCATCCCTATTGACGGTGTCAAAGACTTTGGTAAGAACGGCACAAACTGTGTACACGTCACCATTCTGTTCTTGATATTTCTCTTGTAGTTGACTTGCTGCGTATATTATATCAACCGTCCTACGACCCGCACGGAAATCACATCTGATTTTCTGGGAGTAGACCCTGCTCAAGGTGTCCAGTTAGAGGATTGAGCAGGACTCGGGTCAGAATTTTGCCGGCGATTGAAAGAAGGGAGATACTCCAGTGGTTGTCGCAGGATTGACGGCTGCCCTTTTGCAAATGCAAGTGTATCGTCGTGGTACATTTCATCTTTTGTGGAACTTTCTTGGCTTCAGTGGTCTCATAAAGCCCATCTCAGACCTGCAGAGACTTCTTGGCTTCAGTGGTCTCATAAAGCCCATCTCAGACCTGCAGAGACTTTCTTGGCTTGTGGTCTCATAAAGCCCATCTCAAACCTGCAGAGAATTTCTTGGCTTCAGTGGTCTCATAAAGCACATCTCAGACCTGCAGAGACTTTCTTGGCTTCAGTGGTCTCATAAAGCCCATCTCAGACCTGCAGAGACTTCTTGGCTTCAGTGGTCTCATAAAGCCCATCTCAGACCTGCAGAGACTTTCTTGGCTTGTGGTCTCATAAAGCCCATCTCAGACCTGCAGAGACTTTCTTGGCTTCAGTGGTCTCATAAAGCCCATCTCAGACCTGCAGAGACTTTCTTGGCTTCAGTGGTCTCATAAAGCCCATCTCAGACCTGCAGAGACTTCTTGGCTTGTGGTCTCATAAAGCCCATCTCAGACCTGCAGAGACTTCTTGGCTTGTGGTCTCATAAAGCCCATCTCAGACCTGCAGAGACTTCTTGGCTTGTGGTCTCATAAAGCCCATCTCAGACCTGCAGAGACTTTCTTGGCTTGTGGTCTCATAAAGCCCATCTCAGACCTGCAGAGACTTCTTGGCTTATGGTCTCATAAAGCCCATCTCAGACCTGCAGAGACTTTCTTGGCTTGTGGTCTCATAAAGCCCATCTCAGACCTGCAGACTTTCTTGGCTTCAGTGGTCTCATAAAGCCCATCTCAGACCTGCAGAGACTTTCTTGGCTTCAGTGGTCTCATAAAGCCCATCTCAGACCTGCAGAGACTTTCTTGGCTTCAGTGGTCTCATAAAGCTCATCTCAGACCTGCAGAGACTTCTTGGCTTGTGGTCTCATAAAGCCCATCTCAGACCTGCAGAGACTTTCTTGGCTTGTGGTCTCATAAAGCCCATCTCAGACCTGCAGAGACTTTCTTGGCTTCAGTGGTCTCATAAAGCCCATCTCAGACCTGCAGAGACTTCTTGGCTTGTGGTCTCATAAAGCCCATCTCAGACCTGCAGAGACTTTCTTGGCTTCAGTGGTCTCATAAAGCCCATCTCAGACCTGCAGAGACTTCTTGGCTTGTGGTCTCATAAAGCCCATCTCAGACATGCAGAGACTTTCTTGGCTTCAGTGGTCTCATAAAGCCCATCTCAGACCTGCAGAGACTTTCTTGGCTTCAGTCGTCTCATAAAGCCCATCTCAGACCTGCAGAGACTTCTTGGCTTGTGGTCTCATAAAGCCCATCTCAGACCTGCAGAGACTTCTTGGCTTGTGGTCTCATAAAGCCCATCTCAGACCTACAGAGACTTTCTTGGCTTCAGCGGTCTCATTAAGCCCATCTCAGACCTGCAGAGACTTTCTTGGCTTCAGTGGTCTCATAAAGCCCATCTCAGACCTGCAGAGACTTTCTTGGCTTCAGTGGTCTCATAAAGCCCATCTCAGACCTGCAGAGACTTTCTTGGCTTGTGGTCTCATAAAGCCCATCTCAGACCTGCAGAGACTTCTTGGCTTGTGGTCTCATAAAGCCCATCTCAGACCTACAGAGACTTTCTTGGCTTCAGTGGTCTCATAAAGCCCATCTCAGACCTGCAGAGACTTTCTTGGCTTCAGTGGTCTCATAAAGCCCATCTCAGACCTGCAGAGACTTTCTTGGCTTCAGTGGTCTCATAAAGCCCATCTCAGACCTGCAGAGACTTTCTTGGCTTCAGTGGTCTCATAAAGCCCATCTCAGACCTGCAGAGACTTTCTTGCCTTCAGTGGTCTCATAAAGCCCATCTCAGACCTGCAGAGACTTCTTACATCTGTTGTTTCTTTTATATTGTACAGTTCGACTGGCAGGCAAGTTTTCTATATCTGTCTATCAATTTTTCTTTGAAATGTCCATTAATACCAATCTGCTGCATCCACACGCTCCTGCGTGTGATTGGGGATCGATATTGGAACAAGGAATAGCAACACAACACAAGATAGTTAGATAATCAATTAATAACTAGATGCATATTGTTAGTTAGTAATAGAAGAGGATTGTGATAGACAAAAGAACCGGGTGTTAGTTACAGAAGTCCCATCCAGCCCATGCTGAAATACTTCTGCCTAGAACAATTAGTCAAAGCTAGACAAGTTAATGTTGTAAATGATTAGATATGTATTAAATGAATTACCTTGTGTTTTGTTATATTCCAGGAAGTTTTATTGTTGTTTTCTACGTTGATATTGTGTGGAAGGAATAACCGATTGAATGAGAGAAGGCCATTATACAACAGAGTATATTGAGTGATGTCTAGATAACTAGTACTAGATAAGCTTGAGAGAGCGCTGTTACACAGGCATGTTATAATAGACAACTAAGGAGGGTTGTGCATGGAGCCGTCTGACGTTGTGCATGGAGCCGACTGACATCTGCTGCAGAAACTACAAGCCACAAGAAAACGAAGATACCTCTACATCACATGGTAGAGTAGAAGCAACTCTAAGTCAGGGATGCACAAAATAATTTACATTGTCCTGTATTGATGTCCATATGCATGACTTGCAAAGGAAAAGTGAATCAATCAGACCAGAACATGTTGCAACCAGATCATCAACTTTGCTGCTGTTCCACCTGAGAACAGACCAGACTATTAGGTCAACTTTACTGACTGAAAATACCCTAAACATATGTATGCCCATATCAAACCGGAATACAGATCTTGGAACATGTCCTACAATAATGCCCAGCCCACAAAGACCTACGCCACCAAACCTGGCCAGAAGGAGCAGAACTGAGGCAGGAGCTATGGGACTACAGAGAAAACCTGGAAAAGACTGAACTTCCTGCTGGCAACGGAACTAGATATCTAGCAATGACCAAATACCTGAACACAGAAGACGACACTGCACAAAGTTTAAAAAAAATTCAAATAAGGTAAATAAAAACAAATAACAAAATTAACATTTTCATAGAGTATAATTTATCATGAAGTTTATATCATATTCATTCATTCTTCAACATCAAGGATAAGAGTAACTAAGCAGCAAGTATGTTAATACTGCCTGCATTATACTAAGTTCAAGTATGGGTAAGAGACTTTATTATTAACTATTCCTCACACAACTCATGCACCATTAACTAGTCTCATACAAAATCGAATACCATCAACCCATGTACCCCCAACTAGTCTTAATATAACTCCTATCCTATCAACTATTTAAAACACAGCTTCTATACCATCACCTTGCTTATGTACAGTCCTTGTACCATCAACTAGTCTCTCTACAGCCCTTGTATCATCTAGTCCTTACACAACTCATGTACTTTCAGCTAGACCTTATACAGCCCTTGTGCCATGAACTAGACCTTATACAGTCCTTGTACCATGAACTAGACCTTATACAGCCCTTGTATCATCTAGTCCTTACACAACTCATGTACTTTCAGCTAGACCTTATACAGCCCTTGTGCCATGAACTAGACCTTATACAGTCCTTGTACCATGAACTAGACCTTATACAGCCCTTGTATCATCTAGTCCTTACACAACTCATGTACTTTCAGCTAGACCTTATACAGCCCTTGCACCATGAACTAGACCTTATTCAGTCCTTGTACCATCAACTAGTCTATGCACAACCCTTGCCCTATCAATTAGTCCTTTTACAGCTCTTGTACCATCAACTGGTTCTTTTTCAATCTTTGTATCGTCAACTAGTCCTAACACAATCCCTGTACCAACACTAGTCCTTATACAGCCCTTGTGCTATCAACTAGTCTTTTTACAACCCCTGTACCATCTAGTCCTCAATTCAGCCTCTGTACCATCAACTAGTCCTTATATTTTTTATACCATCAATTAGTCCTTATAAAGTCCTTGTACCATCAACTAGTCTATGCACAACCCTTGCCCTATCAATTAGTCCTTACACAGCCCTTGCAACATCAACTAGTCCCTTTACACCCCTAAGTTCAAGAGTCAGTAAGAAAACCTACATCAACTCAATAAAGCATTGAATAATAAGAATAGTCCGTTTCTCATTACTTAAGTTGTGCCTGGGTAGGAACGAATAAAACCGTAACCTTCCAAGTATGTCACAAAAGAGGGCTGTCAATGGGGATAGCAACCTTATTGTGTAAAACCATTGTTATTGAGCCATTGCACTTGCTCGGATACAGGATTCTGTAAAGGAGCCCAATTGCAGTGGTGGCTTTTGTTGAGGGTTTGAGGCTGAAGATGTTACACAGTGAATGAGCTGACAGCAGTCAGCAACCCATAGCTGGCTGCTTGTTTCAAGGTCACGAATCAGAGCTGACCGTGACACTATTCTGCCTCCTACTGGCAGCCCTGGAATGGCGCAGATATTGTAGCCTCGCTGTAAACTATGACACAATTTTCTTTCCAGGACAAGCGCAGAAGGAGTTTAGGTTTTCCGAACGTCTGGTCTATCCAGTGCCACTTGCTTACTAAGATTTCCTGTTCCCTCAAACTCTATCGTGTTCTCTTCCATAAGCTTAGGACTTAAACTTTCTCAACTCATTGCTAGATATGGCCATGGAGTGGAGCGCCCATTTTCTTTATAGTTCCACAAAATCTGTTCTTTGTTAGCAACAGAAAGGACCTAGTCGACCTGTACTACTACAGGGGCAGATCCCCCTGTGCAGGTCCCAGCTCTGGCGTAAGCTGGATGTAGTTGGGAGGAGGCCTTCCTGCTTAGCGAGCTAGGCTCGAGCAGCATATCACTCCGCTGTATTGAGACAAGTGCCGCGGAGGGTCAATAACGGATGTGCGAGTCCATCTTAATAGAGAACATAGTAGACTCACAGTCTGTCATGCAACATCTATGCTGCTCTTAATAAAACACCTAACCATGGCCGGTATTATGCCATTTCACGCAGTCATTTCTTACAACATGCTCTCTGATGGGCAGTGGTGCTAATCTTGTCCTTGTCATACACAAAAACCCTGGCGGACCACAGAAAGGTAAATCTTGAAAAACCGCAAGTAGCTATATCGAAACATCAATATCTCTTTGAGTGACTAGAGCTCAACAACATTGAGAAAGTGTTACTTCCTCAAGGCCAGATAAATGGAAAACTATGGAACTAAACAACTAAGAAACACATTCAGGTACTATTACATGACATTGGGTTGAAGAGCGAGAGCCTGAGAGCTGCTGGAATCATAACAATGACTAAATATCACTTTTAAGATATGATTTACTCACAAAATAGTTTCTTTTACCTCTGTGTTTATTCTCACATCAATCAATCAATCAAAAGTCACTCATTTTCACAACCCTCCTCCAGCAAGTTCAATCTTGAGATTTTCAGTCTCTTTTTCAGGTGTTTCTTAGCTTACCTCTCTTCCTCTTCCCCTATGGATTCCATGTCAGGGCCTGACTGACCACG
Organism: Ariolimax columbianus; assembly: GCA_036924085.1. Lineage (NCBI taxonomy): Eukaryota > Metazoa > Mollusca > Gastropoda > Stylommatophora > Arionidae > Ariolimax > Ariolimax columbianus. The sequence goes on from JAVGWX010000007.1 coordinate 43,938,220, forward strand.
TTTGCTTTCCCAAAAATAGCCCCACAAAAATACATTCAATGAGGATGAAGTGTTAAACAGTTTTTTAGGCTAGATTGTGCCAACTTTGTAACATACACTCACAAATGAAAATATGAATACCACGTCAGAGTATGCAGAAACTACAATAAAATGAAAGAAAATGTACAATGATAAATAAAACGCTGTCCAAAAGTGTCACAGACTTCCTTGTATGTAGTCTCAACTTTTGTGATATAAGGTGGCCTATTCCACTCCTGGCCACTTTACTTCCTTACTTTTAATATAATCAATCCCCCATTTACAGCTAGGTACACAATCAGTCCTCCATTTAACTGGGTACAATGGATACAACAGCTTTGCCATCTCCTCCTGTTCGCCACATTTTTTAAATTATGCCTACACATGGAGTTCGGTTCTCTGCTGTAGTAGAGTTCTTCAAGGCCTCCAAATAACTTTGTGTGGAGATTCATTTTCCATAGGCTAGTGCTCATTAGGCAATTGATTAACTTTGGAACAGTTTTGCAGGATATATTCGGCTGCCTGTGCTGCTTGCCAGCACATGCACATGGGTGATGGAACCAATTTTAGCCTGTGTAAGTGACCATTCAATTTATTATGTCCTGTGCTCGTGCAGAACAGAATTTCTTGCTCCCCTCGATCAAGGCAGTGATAGTTGTCTCTTGTTTGGTCGACTTTTCTTATGGCTAGGAGAAGGGTCTTTTCTTTTCGTTTCTTTGAAGGTGATTGATTGTAATCGTGCTCCTCCCTCCTTTGCCAACTTGTCTGCTTTCTCATTTGCTGGTATGCCACAGTATTCTGGTACTCAATGTAGCAATACCTTTCTCACAGCTTTTAGTTCACCCAAGACTAAGCTTTGGCAGTTGATCATTCTTGAAGACTTGCAGAACTGATATTTTATCTGTAATGAATTCAGCCTTTTGGCTTTGGCTTGCTGTTGCTAATCATTTCTGCAGCAATAATTAGTGCAGCTTTGGTCAAGTTCTCTAACCCCTCTGCCACTTCATTTCTTTTACCTCTTCCCAGGAAAATGAGTTAACCACTTTGTAATCATACTGTAGAGCTTTCTTACAAACCCAGAAGCCTACTAGACTAAGCAGGCTTTTTACCCATGTGGCGGGTGGAGCATATAATGCCACGAGTCAAAAGAGTTTAAGGTGTCCACAGTCAAGTTTTGCTGCCATGGATCTCCAACATCCTCAGTCTCTTCCCCTGATCATACAATCTGCCAGGCTTTTGCCAAGTCCATCATTTGATGTTATTCTTCCACTTGTAGTGTTATTTTCACATTTTCCCTCCGCCTTTCCTTCCAATATTGTTTTCAGCAAGACATTATGTGTTATTCTCCTCACACTGCTAATTTCTTCAATCCCGTACTTCATTAGCTGATTTATTTTCTTCCCAGGAGAAACCTCCCATTCTAATTTCTTCAATCCCGTACTTCATTAGCTGATTTATTTTCTTCCCAGGAGAAACCTCCCATTCTACATTAAATGGACCAAACTGCTAATTTTGCATTCATATTCATAAAAGACATGCACTTCCCCCATTTTCTTTTCAATCAAACCTTCAAATTGTTTAGACACCACATCATCACCGTAGGGTTGAGTGTATAGCCTAGTCTATTGTGAGCTGGCTTGCTAGACTAGGATTACAGCATATCACGGTTCAAAATCACGGATGAACAGAGAAAAAAATCTGGGACGTGTTCCTGTCAGGTACAACTGCTTCTCTAGTCGACCCAGATGTAAATTGGTACCTGACGTATGAGTTGAGACAGGTTAAAAACAGTAAGGAAGGGAACTCGCCACCCCAACTCATATAGGCAATGGCTTGGTACATGAAGAGTTATCTTCATCCCTGACAGCAATCGTTACCATGGGACTGACCTTTACCTATCTCCATAGGGAAATTTGCACCATCTCTTCCAAACGCTCTTATATGTAATAAACATGGAAGAAAAACAGAATCAATCAACAAACTGCCTGCACCAAAATGTTTGATTTTACATAACAAGAATATTCCAAATATTCTAATAATACAAGCATTCCAAACCCATATATAAAGAAGAGAAAATTACATGCACACAAAATATTTAGAAGAAACGGAGAACAGGTGAAAATCAAGAACAAGATTATTGAGTAGCTTTTGTTTTCTTCCTTCCTCTGGCAGCTTTTTTGTCTTTCTTTTTAAGTCCGTCCATGTTTGCTTTCAAAAGATTACCATAAGCCTGTGGGGCAGAAACGGTCAAATATTGATACAGAATATTTGTGTGTGCAAAAGACAGCAGATCAATAAAATGTGCCAAGTACAACTCTCTCTCTCTCCCTTCCGTGTGTGTGGTATACATACGTATAAGTTAGGATACCCAGCATTGCCCAGGATAATTATGTGAGTAGTTAATTGTTTAAACTCTTCCGTCCATCGTGTCTTCATTGCACTCTCATCTTGCGCTCAAACCTGTCATGTCTTTGCCTGTCAACCAACCCATCACTTTGCCCATTTTTTCTGCCAATCTCTTCTCTCCTCAGCTCATCCATCATCCCCAGAAATCCCACTTCACCTGTCAATTTTTCCTCCTCAACCCGCCTGCCGCCCTTCAATCTCTTTCCCCCTTGACATTGCCTGGGATAATTATGAAAGATGCTAATTTTTAAAAACCCTCTCCCAAACTATTTTTCTCTCTCCCATCCTCATTGCACCTCTTCACTATCCTTCTCGTCCCCCTTCAACCCACACATCTCTACACACCAATTCCCCCCCCCCCCAACCCTTAACACAGTCCATCACTCCACCAGTCTCTACCACCCTCATTGCACCTCTTCACTATCTTTCTCGTCCCCCTTCAACCCACACATCTCTACAAACCAATTCCCCCCCCCCCCCAACACTTAACACAGTCCATCACTCCACCAATCTCTACCACCCTCAACTTGCTCACTCCCCTCATCATTACACATGTGCTCCACACTCTAAATTGGATCATGCTGTCTTTGTAAATATTTCAGCAGATAAAATCAGTGACTAGGGACAGGTTGGTCAAATGTCATGTAGCCAGTAATGTTCTAAAGATCATAAAAGGTAGCTGCAAAATTTGGTTGAAGTTGGTGGAACAATTTAGAATTGTATATGGAATAAACAGGCCTTCAGCTTCAAATATACATATTTTAAAAATAAAAATGACTGAAGGAAGAGAAGCAACAACACTAATACAAATGCACAGGTCATGTGATGATGAAGAAGAAAGTTATAAATTTATTGACAACCTCTCAGATATTATAAACGGGATCAAGATGCTGAGCAGCACATGAGCTGCAGTGGTTAGTGACCCATAGCTGACTGCTAGCGTCAGGGCCAGCGAACCATAGCTGCCAAGACCCTTCTACACCTCCACACGGTGATCCTGGATAACAGGCTGCAGCAGGGTAGACTGGCTAAGGAGACGGGATCAAAGAGGGAATGCTAACCCGGTACTAAAAAAATGCTTGCTGAAGTCGGATGTGTTGGACCGAAAGGTGCAAATATCACAGCCGAGCTGTAAACTACAACACAACGCATTCCGTTCTCTGGACTAGATTCTGCTACTTAAGCTCTTTCAGGGTTTGGTAGTGGGAGATTGAGAACGAATGAAGAAGAAGATATTATAAACAAAGTCAACGGCAAAGACAGACGAATAGTAATGGTTGACTTTAACGGAAGAGTAGGAAGATTGAGGAACCATGAAAGAATTATCTTGGATCATACAGCCACATCACCACAGAGTGTAATAGTAATGGTGAAAAACTGCTGAACTTGTGTGCAGAATACAAACCTGCAATCACAAACAACATTTTCAACATAGTCCTAGCCAGATTAAAAGTTAGTATAGATGGAATAATAGTAACCAAGCGTCTCAGATTGACTTAATATTAACTAGGCAGAGAACCAGACAATATGTCAAGGATTGCAAAGGAATACCCAACATAGATATCGAAATAGACCATTGGCCAGCGCTTATGTCACACTATGAATAACGTGCACATAGGCATAGCAGACTAAAAGGTACATGCATAATATACTCAATGAAAAAGTAACTTACCAATGTTTTTCCTCATATAATTTTATTTTATCATCCAAAAATAACGAAATTTTGGAAGAAGAAACTTTATTCCATAGTTAGAAACTGAAATAACTGAAGAGACATTTCGTGTCATGTGTGATTATTTCCAACATTTTTTAAAATGATAACACTCAGTACCGCGTGTGTCTACCACGTGCATTCATCACAGCTTGATATCTCTGATATCGTCACTAAACAGTACTCTGTCCCACAGAGCGTTCCCACAATGTAATGGCTGCAGAGTTGAACGAATAGCAGGGTGTCTTGCACGTGGGTCTTACTCGCGCAAATGGTTCCGGACAGTAGCTGAACTTATTCTTCTCAGTTCAGGGATAGTACTGAAATCTGTTTTATCAGATGTGCAAGAGTGATGCAACAATCCTGTCGTCTGGTCGTGAATCGTCATGTAAATTGTGAGAAACTGTCCAGATAGTTGTTAATTTCATGAAATCAGATTTTGAATGTCAGTGAACAGTCATTTCACACTCAGACTGTACTAAGACAATGGCTTCCACTAACGGCCAAGATTGAATCATGTGAAATTACATGACTACTTACACAAACATACACAAGAATTGGTAAATTACTTTTTTTCTTTGAGTATATATATAAAGAGATTACAACAAGAAAGAGGTATGCAGCGTGATTGATAGTGCATACAAAAACATACAAGAAAAAGTGAATGACATAGAAATGGAATGGTTGTATTTCAAAAGAAAAATCATGGAAGTGTTTGTTTTGTTGCATTCGCCTTATTTCTCTATTCCCCAAGGCGGTATGCGTTGCACTATGTTTTTAATTTGCACCTGTCGACCCAGTGCATCCGACTTCACCATGCATTTTCTAAGGGTTTGGCATCCTCCGGGATAACGGCAAGTGCTGTAAAGGTACACGAACCCAGCCCCTTCGAATTGTAAGCTGTGTCACTTAACCACTGGCCCTCGCCACCTGTACTGGAAGTGTTTGAGAAAAGCAGTCAGAATCACAAGGATGAATGAAAGCACAAAACAATTGAACTTGCTGGATGAGAGTTGGCAATGGCCTATGCCCTGAAAGGAGTGACGGACACTGATGATGATCATGGGACTGACAACATCACTTGCTTAAAAACCACTACCAATAAAACCATATTGCTAATAACTGGATTCAGGATTCCCTATAAGATGGATAGAGCAAATCTAAATGTAGTGTTAGACCTATAGACTGCTGAATAGAGTGACCAATAACGTATGTAAATATTTAGGAATCTCACCATCTGAAACTTTGTTACATCCTTGTGGTTTATCTATTTGAAAAGAGATGGTTAAAAAAAAACATGTAAGTATAATATTTATATATAATTGATATAATAATATATATCCATTATCTTATGACTTTTTCAGTGTTGGAAGATGTTTAGATAGTTTTCTTTCCACTTGTGCCGTTGAGCATTGTGGGAACCCTAAGTCGTCTACCCTGCTCCAAACATGTTACGTCGATCAATGTGAGCCATGTCTCTGCACAATCACTCTGTCATCTATCCCCGCGGCCGCCCCCTTACCCTGTAGCCAGATCTGCCAGCGCTGTAAGCCATCAGTGAAAGTTGATGAGGGTGCATTCTCATGAGATGACCAAACCATCTTATTTTCTGCCTGAAAATGTATTCGGCACCAGACGTAGTGCCGACCATACCTCGAATATTGTCATTCCGCATTCTGTCTCTCCTCGTAACACTGATGACCTTCCTCAGACACTTCATTTCACATGTCGAAATTCTGCTCTCATATGCCCTGGTCAGAGGCCATGTTTGGCACTGGTAGCACAGAGTCTGCATAAATATTTTGTTTATCAGCTGTTGCTTTGTTGCCAAACTAATGCTTGGGTGCCTAAGCAGTGAGGACAGCTGATAAGTCACAGCAGATGCTTTCAGGCACCTAGTCTCAATTTCCCTGTTGATCCTATCTTCTGCCTAAAAAATACTGCCCAAATACTTGAACTCATGGCCCTGTTGAAGAGCAATCACATTTACACTTATCTTGAGTGGCCCAGATGTTCTGCTGATCATCATAGTTTCTGTTTTGTTCTCACTAATTCGCATATAGCCATGCTAAATATATAAACTGAAAGCCAGGCTGCATGGTTGTAATCCATTTCCAATATTACCACTTGGAGGTAGCATAAGGTCTTGATGCAAGCAGCCAGCTATTCACTGCTGCACCATCAACCCCTTACAGACATGTATGACAAATTCATCATCATTGGCCCGTTTCGTCTTGTCAGACGATAGTAATTGTGCTTTTAGAACAAAACCTGGGCAGAAATATAGAGACCATGTGTTGCCCATGCAGTATAGCCCCTCTTTCTGTGAGCCTTGTTTGCTACAAGGAAGGGAAAGCTGATACCAATACATTTGGAACAAGGCAAGATGCAGAAGCTGCCGGATCAGCAAAGCAATGCTCTATCTGTTTGCCAGTCGGGGCTTCACTCCTAGACCAGCCGCCAACCAAGACCAAGGGCCTCGTCTGCCCTGCCACAACACTCAGCTGAGGTTCCCATCCTCGCTCTCGGATAAGGCATTGTATCCTCTTGTGTGTGCTGCTTTGCACAACATCGTCGGTTGTCAGGTTTAGTAGACGTTGACCAACTTTCAGAGTTATCAGAAAACAATTTATGAGAAATTAATCAAAACAAAATGACTACATACCACAGTTGTTATCTTCTTGTTTCCAAGGGAGGCACGCACCAGACATTTGTATTCAATTGGTTCAGTTACATTTCCTGATCTTGGTTTGGGCTTAGTTCGTCCATCATCTGCAAATTAATCATTATCATTAATTATTACATGTCCTTTCTTACTGCAGTAGGGAGGCAAAGAGTAACCAGGGTTACGTGAACGTACTGATCAAGACCCCCACCTCATATTCCCATTTGTGTTCCTGGAAACAGGCTGTGTCAGCGGTCTGGCCAGCAAGTTGGGTAATCAACACTATAATCCTCATTGTGGTAAGTTCACTGAGGAGCCTTACATTGCATCCCAGTCTACCTTCTCAATTACGCCTCAGGATCCAAGAAGAGCCACTGTAACCCGCATACAAAGAAACATTGAGTTAACATGGCAAAGGCCATCGTCCATCGTAGACAATGATGGCATAATTAATTTTGCTAGCGCTATTTTTAGTAAAGATTAACTGCGCACCTTTTTATCCTCACTCTCTCGTCTCGTGCCACCCAACCCCAGTGGCAATTCAAGGACAAGATGACTAGGGGGCGACTACGAGATGCAGGGGACTCCGCATCAAGCACCCGTGAAAAAGACAGCGGAATCCGGAGTCGAACCCACCTGATCACGAGGCCGACGGCTTAACCACTTCGCCACAAGTAGCTTCAAACAATAACTACTGCAGCAGTCGTTCCAAATGTGATCATTGCAACAAGTGAAATTAAGGATCAGCTAGTCATTCTAACTACAGGCTTTCGTGGTATAGCCTCTGACAGCAAAAGCAAAACTCTTGGTCTTCTTGTGGTGAAACTATTCCTACTAGTCGGGGAAAGGAGTGAAGTGCAGGTCTCTGGTACTCTAAAGCCAGAATGCTGTGAGTAGATGCAGCGATATGCTATTGCTGTTGAATGCCCACAATCAGTATGATTACGCTTTTGTGCGCCCTAAAAAGGACGTTAAGCGGAGGGTTATCATAGCTTTTCTCACATCCCTCGGTTGTGCTATGCTTGTCTTCATCTGTGTGTCACTCACTACTAAGGGGATCACATCGATCCCTCACCTTGTTAGTCAGGCTGCTATGAAAACAGTCTGTTTCCAGGAAGGGCTGCAAGGAAACCAAGGTGAGGGTCTTGTCCAGTATGTTTTGCCTGAACCTGACTAACATGGACTAAACCTGACTTGGCTTCGTTCGTTCTCAATCTCCAGCTACCAAACCCTGAAAGGGCTTAAGTACGGTAGCAGAATGTAGTCCAGAGAGCAGAATGCGTTGTTGTAGTTTACATCTTGACTGTGATATTTCCACCTTTCGCTCCAACACATCCAACTTGAGCAAGCACTTTTTAGTACCGGGTTAGTATTCCCTCTTCGATCCCTTCTCCTTAGCCAGTCTGTCCTGCTGCAGCCTGTTATCCAGGATCACCGCGTGAAGGTGTAGAAGGGTCTTGGCAGCTCTGGTTCACATAGCAGTCAGTTATGGGTCGCTGACCACTGCAGCTCATGCGCTGCTCAGTGCCTTGATCCCGACTAACATGTCTGATCAGTATATTTTGCCTGACCAGACATTAGTCTTCCTTCTAGCTATATGCCTTAGATAGTAATCTTGGAGAAGGAAAATGCTGTGACTTCAAACCACCTGCTAGTAACTTTCAAATGCCAGGGGAAGTTAACTCTCCCACCCCGACCCGACACATTTCCTCCCTCCCCCACCCCCCCAAAAAGAGCAAATGAAGGAAGAGACTCCAATCATGAGATATCTGTACAAGAATAGGAGACAGTCTGGTCAGGGAAAACTTTCTGATCAGACAATGTTAGTCGGGGTCAGGTAAACATACTGACTAAGACAACACTCCCATCCATGCAATTCTCCCTGAAAACAGAATATTTCAGTCTTGCTAACGTAGTGATGATCAACATGATCTCTGTAGTAGTGAGCATCACTCAGGTGAAGCCAAGCATGGCCCAAACTTACTGGAGGTACTTCATCAGCACACTCGGAATGTGAGGATAGCTACTCCAACCCGCCCCTTAATGTCCATTTCAGGGCACACAAAAGAGTAAACGTACGCAACGTGAGCAGCATAGACGACGCCTAACATGCTGCGGGTCTACTTTGCTCTAGTGTTTAAGTCTATTAAGATGGACTCGCACATCGGTTAACCACCCTTCGCTGCACGTGTCCCAATGTAGCAGAGTAATAAGCTGCTCAAGCCTAGCCCGTTAAGCAGGAAATCCTCCTCCCGGCTACATCCAGCTCATACCAGAGCTGGGACCTGCACAAGGGCATCTGCCCCCGTAAAAGTAAGGTTGACTAATAACTAAGAAGAAAAATTTGTGGTTAACAGTCTACACTTATCAATTTTCAATTGTCGTGGGTTCTTTTACATGCACAGCGTGTACACTGGATCCATCTCTAATAGGACTAACCACTGGCGTCATCTCCCTTGAGATAAGGGAATGTTTGAAATTTGCTGAATTCTAAATCCCACAGTTTCGTGTCTTCTTGAGAGACAAGCACCTTACCGCACCTCTCAATTAGTGAGATGCAGTGATCTTATTTTGTCCTGCCTAGTAGGGTTTCTGCCTAGAAATAAGGAGATGATTGTCCATAACGATGTAGGAACTGAATAGTATGCAAAATGTGTAGCACAAAACTAACCAAGAATAAAAATTGAAGATCCAGAGGACGGCGTGAGCTAGTGGTTAAGTGACACGGCTCACAACCTAAAGGTACTGGGTTCAATCCCCATCACATCACCGGCCATTTCCCCGGGGAAGCATACCCTTAGAAAATGCAGGAGGAAGCAGACCCTTACATAAAATGCATGCTGAAGTCGGATGCACTGGGCCAACAGGCGCAAAAAAAACAGTGCAACGCATATTGCGTTGGGGAACAGAGAAATAAAGCGAACGCACACCGAAAAAGAAATTTAAGATCCTAAGAACATGCGTATTTGCTGTGAAAATGTACAGATGCGAGTCATGGACCATCGCACAAATATCAAGAAAGAGGATTGGGGCTTTTCTTCTTCTTCTTCATACGCTGTCAGACGTCAACTTGAATTTGTTCGAAGAAAGCAGCTGTCATCCTGAGGCTGTCGACACTGCCATAGAGCTTGTCTAGTGTTGGCACTGGTAATGGCCACATGTGCTTTCTCTGGTCCTCATATGTTGGGCAATTTTCCAGCAGATGTTCAGCGGTCATTTCCCCTGTACCACATGTGCATTCGTCAGTGCCACCTATCTTCAGTTTATTGAATAGATAGTACCTCAGTCTGTTGTGGCATGTGCGGAGTCTGAAGACCACGACCTGCTCTCTTCTGTTCAACTGGTAATAGGCATCATTTTTTGTGTAGCCAGTATGCTCTGTTTCCCATTTGGCCATATATCTGTCCCTTATAAACCTTTTGGACTCTTCGTAGGTCACACTAGAATCTGGTTGTGGTAATCTTGCACCTTCTTTTGCCAGTCTGTCTGCCCCCTCATTGCCTTGAATGTTACAATGGGATGGAACCCACTGTACCACTACTCTTTTTGATGCGGACTGCTGGCATAATTGACAGAGTACTGTTCTTAAATCATTAGAATTGGGGCTTTTGAGACAAAGTGCTACAAAAGAATCCTAAAAATACCTTGGGTAAAGAAAATACAAATAAAGTCATCCTGCAAGATTTGAGTGTCAAAGAGAACTGGATTATAAACCACATTTTGTTCTGTCCGAAATTGAGGTTTTTCTGCCAAATCAACGGACTGGAAGAAGCAGTTCCAGAGGAGTGTTCCAGGAAAACGAGACAGAAGCCGACCAAGGCGTAGATGAACACAAAACATCAAGAACACCCCAAACATGAACATGGAGCAGTCTGGCTGACTGTTGATTGAGATTTATATCAAATGGCTGTGATAAGAGCGACGTTCTGTCAAGGACATGATGAGCCGGGTGTGACAAAATCCTCATGGATAAGTATTAAACATAGCATAGCAAATGTTTTAAGGAAGGAATAGTTTTTATTCTAACAACAGACTTGTATGTCTTTCTTCTTCTTCCGCATTCACCCTGAACAGACATATGTGACATTGTGTCATAATTTACAGCTAGGTTGCCTGTGTGATATCTGCACCTTTCATCCCGACACATCCGATTTCAGCACTGCACTTTTGAGACCGGTTTTGCCTTCCCTCTTCGATCCCTAATCCCTTAGCCGAGCTGTATGGTTGCCGTTATGGATCACTGACCCTCATGCAAGCAGCCAGCTATGAGTCGCTGGCTGCTGTCAGCTCATTCATCTTTGGTCCCGCTTCTTCTACACATATACACAGATGGATCTGCCTCGGTGTGGCAGTGGAATCTACATTGAACACTCCAATGGCAACATAGAAAATCACCCCATATCGGCAGGAGAGACTTGTACCAATTTCAGAGGTGAAGCAAGAGCTATTCATGCAGCAACTCAGATTCTTATCAGCCAAAACATAAATACAAGGAAAACGGTAATTATAACAGACCCCAGGAGTGTACTCCAAGCCATCTCAAGCCACAAACAAGATAGACTCTCACATGAAATAAAACACAACATAGGATTGCTGTCTCAAAAAAATAGATTTAGTCCTACAATGGATTCAGATCCACTGTGGGATCCCTGGAAACGAGAAAGCAGATGAGCTCGCAAAAGCCGGAAGTGGGGGCAAACAGATTCCCCATCCATAAAGCTATAAAGAAGCAAAGACACTCATCAAACAATTCATGATGACAGAATGGAGAGAACAGCACAAAGCCAGAAAATGACAGCATAGACAAACTTGGCAGAGATGGGCAGACAAAGATATACAGAACGGGACAATATAGACTCAAGGCCCACCTCCACAGAATGGGTCTCAGAGACGCCTGCCACGTGCAATTGTGGAGCACCCAAGCAAACACCAGAACACATCCTGCAAGAATGCCCTACCTATGCAGACCAAAGAGAGGCAGTCTGGTCTGGGGGAGCGACCATGCTCGAAAAGCTGTGGGGGACCAGCGAACACCTGAAACGCACTGTCTTCTTCGTGAACCTCACAGGACTAGAAGCATAGTATCAGTTGATCGATGAAGAAGAAGAAAGGCCCCGCTTCTATATCTCAACTTCAAAATACACAACAGAAAAGTTCAGGCAGATTTTTAGATGCCAAAATGTCTTGATGGAATATCATACTTCTTCTTCTGTGTTGATTCTCAATCTCTCGCTACCAAGTCCAAAACAGGGATTTGCAAGTAGCAGGATGTAGTCCAGAGAACAGAATGCGTTGTGTCGCTAGTTTACAGATTGACTGCAATACAGGATACAGGGGAGAAGATACTAGACTATTTAACATGATGGTACAGAAGAGAGTCTAGATAGCAAGCATCATTATAGCCAATTGGGTACACCACATGGAAAATGGGCTGGCCTATGGATATAGAAGTTAGATGCCATTACAGAATAAGCAACCTGGGACAAAAATAAGAAGGTTGTCACTAAACACAGTTGTAGGAGTCACTACCTGTATAAATTCTGTCTTGAGGCTAAAGATGAAGCAGTGACTATGCTGACAGCAGCCATCGACTCAAAGCTGGTTGCTTGCATCAAGGCCAGTGACCCATAACTGACCAAGACCCTATTCAGCCTCCAAGTAGTGGCCCTGGAACCATGCAGTCTGGCTAAGAGATTAGGAATTGAAAAGGTACGTAAGACAAATATGGTCCCAAAAATGCAGTGCTGAAATCGTATGTGCCAGTCTGATGTTCAGAGCCCAGTTGTCCGCAAACAAGAATTCCCACAATGTATCACGCACTACCTTGGTTTTGGCATTCAATCTGCAGGGATTAAATAGACTGTCATCCATGCAAAGCTTAATGGGCATGCCATAGTTCCTGCTGCTGAAAGCGCTATATGAGATTTTTCAGTGATGGCTTCTGTGCAAATGTGGTTTGCGCTCTGAGGTTAGTCAGCCCCATGCACAACCTTCCTTAGTTGAATCCGATGAAATGCACAGAGTTACAGTTTTCTTATTTATTCCTCCCTAATAAGGGACCTCGATATCCACATAATAGGGTTTCTTATCGGAAAGAATATGTTCCAACCAGTATACCTTGCTATACATGTCTTGTAAGACAACCAAGAATAGGTTTTGCAACCTAATCACATAAAGTGAAGTGCAACAAAAAAAACTACCCATACAAGAGCACATAGATGCATTCATGCAGTCTTTATACAAGAGTGTAAGATGCAGTGGTGACTAAATGCTACAAAGAAAATGAAAAGGAGTAAGTGTGATGATGATTATGACGATAATTACAAACGAGTGGAGAGGACAAGTTTAAAAACTTACATCTTTTCATTGTCATAACAACTGAGCCTGTTGACTTTCCTTTATTAAACAGTTTTGTGAGTTCTGTAAGAAACTAGGAGTGACAGAAGAGACAATAAGAATCAGTACCGCAACAAATAAAAAACAAAGGTGAAAAAAAATGTGTTACAGGCTTTTCAAAATCACTTAAAATGCATGTTTATAATTATCTACACTGTCCATTAAATGAGAACATAATAGTTTTTGTTAACTTTTTATATCTTTATCATGTTATGACACCAGTAACAAATATGCAAAATAGAGCTCAAGTACACTGGTACAGTATTCTGGAAAAATAATTTTTAGTCAATAAAGAATTAGAACAAAGAAGAAAATACACCAGGAATATGCTGTAGATAATTAACTACAAACAGCAAAATTAATGCAAATCAATCTAAATGAGGTGGATCAATGAATCGAATTACAGTGTAACGGTAATCATTGAAATTAATGGTGAGCAATAGACTAATTCATTGTTGAGTAGTTCCACATTTAAAAACCAATCCAACGGTTCATTAAATGTGTCACAAGCCATAAGGATAGTACTTAGTACACATGCTGTCAATATTTTTAAAGAATTTACATTTAACGTTTGTAATCTTTCACAATTATCTTACTAATCTTAGCATTTAGAAGTTCCTTTGTCTGGGTGTTGTTGTTTAATGAATTAATGCCCACACTGCCCACAGTCTATGTTTACTCTTTTGTAGGTACTTTAGTGGAATTTTCAAATTGACTCTACAGCATTATAAATACAACTGTTAGAAAGCCCCAGAAAAATGCAATCCAATGATATATCAACCAAGTCTCTATGTCGACTGCCACGAAAGTTATGATTTTTTATATATTTAATTTAGCTTAAAAGTCCGCAAAGGGTTTATTGAGAAACATTAAAAATAAGGTCTATGAAAACTTGAATCCGAAAAGCAGAGTGGAGTGGATAATATGCCGATTATCTCAGCTATTCATGACAGAACACCTGTAAAACCATACATTTTTATATTCGGGAGAACAATATACAACCGATGGCGGTAATTGCATGACTTTTCAAAAAGGCAGGAACTAATTAATATTCAAAATGGCGACCTCATTTGCATAATTCGCAACTAAAATAATGTTGCATTATTTTGTTTCTTCATGTTACACCACATGTGATATATCGTTTTTACCGTCTTTTTGAGAGGAGCACTAATACATTCATTGTATGCTGTTATTTCAATCAAATGCTTGTAGAATAAGTATACAGAACAAATTATTACACAAATTTAACACACACACACCCCACCCCCCAAGTTTTAAGAAGATTTTGGAATACTGGAATATACATTGTTAGAAATGAAAAGAATATTAGAAATATACTTACATGTTACAGTTGGATATTCAAATGTGGCATCGTCAAAAACAAAATAGTAAGGAACTGTGTCACCTGCATGTCGTAATCCTTTTTCTGAATGAGTTACCGGCATGTCGTAATCTTTTTCCGAATGAGTAACTAGCATGTTGTAATCCTTGTCTGAAAGAATGAGTAACTGGCATGTTGTAATCTGGACACAACTGATAAATTTAACATAGAAAATATTATCACACAAATTTAACATGATATGCAGTTAAATTCATTAATGGATGTAGTTTACAAACAAGTGTGTCACAGATAAAAAAAACATTTGGATTAACAGTCGTTATTTGGTAAGTCTGATATGTTAATTGTTGTGTAGTTTTGTTTTTGCATGTTTTTGACTATTTGATAAAAAGTGATATGTTTATATTTTCCACGTAATATGATAAATATAAAACAGCGACAGAAAATGCACGTCCTCAAAGAGCTAACCAAAAAAAGTTTTAAAATTGCTATGTAACACACAAATAGAATATACTTACAGAAGGTTCCTGGAACATACTTGCAAATTAATTAAAGTTGATTATTCGTACTTGATGTACCAAGAGAGCGAAATCAGCTAAGATTACATCACCATCATCTGGAGGAAGTTCATCTATTGTCAAATAATTTGGAAAATTGTATCTATAAAAACAGTTGTTATAAATAAGAATCTATCTACAGTTTTTCAGAGGAACAAATTTAATTTAAGAAATCATGCAAATGTGAGGTCTCCTTTGGCAAAGTCAACAAGGAACTGCGCCACTGTCATGTTGAAATCATCCTCTGCTAAATGACGTGGACCTGTACAGGTCAAGCAGACAATGCTCTGGCCTCGTTTTTTCCTGTTCTTGATCGACTTGACTTTTTCTTGATACACAACATCTGTGCCTTTATCATGCCATACATGTTGGAGTTCACTTCCTATAATAGAAGAAAAATTGTTAATGAATAACTGTAACTTATTTTTCACAGTTGTGTCCAACTTTTTAAACATATGTAAATGTTCCGCAGAACTTCAAAAGCCTGATCTTTCTTTTCAAGCTCCTTCTGGGTGCTCTCATGTCTCAACTCATAATTTCGCATCTTCTCGTTCATCACTTTGCTTTTCTTCTTCAACATCGCTAAAGAATTCTTCACCTTTGTGAAATCACTGCTTCTCACAGTAGCAATATTGTACTTGGCTTTCCAAGTCTTTATGCTATTTACCTTCCTCCGGATTGTTTGACCACCTTTGGAGCAAAACTTGCCAGTTCTTGTGCATGGTGTCTTTTCTGATCAAACAAACGCCTGCGCAATGTAACAATAGTCTCTCTCAAATTATTGAGTGTGCGCTGCTTGGAAACACAGTTATGACAATCATTACGAAGTTTCTTTGGGGATGGGAGTCCAGCTGTTGCAACTGAAACAGTTGGCACCTCAGTAGGTGAGGAAATCTCTTGTGGCTGCAACAAAACAGTATTAGACAATTCTTTTAAAAAAACAGGAAAGGGCTGCTGACAAAGCAGTACGAGCGAGTCCAAATATGTACTCAAGCGACATTTCTTCTGCTTAAATTCTTTCTGGAAGGCCCTCAGATCATTGCCAAGCTTTATCTCATCTACATACTTATCCTGTTCTGCAGATGTAATCGGAACAAAAGTCTTAACTTTCCGCATCAAAACAGTGATTGAGGGAGCTCTTGTCCACACTAGGAGCTGTGCAATGTATCCCTTTTTAAATGGATACACTGGTCCAAAGCATGCCAAATATGCTTTCAGGTCACCAACACACTTCTGGCTTGGTATGGTCACTATGGATGATGGTAGTTCAGCCATTGCAGCTGAAATAGATGGCACTTCGGTAGGTGCGGAAATCTGCATGTGCTGCAACAAAACAGTATTAGATACATCTTTAAAATGTACAGGAAAGGGCTGCTGAAAAAGCAGTATAAGTGAGTCCCAGTGTGTACTCAAATGGGATTTCTTCAGCTTAAGTTCTCTCTGCAAGGCCCGCAGAGCCGTGCTCAGCTTCATCTCATCCACACACTTATCCTGGTCTATAAATGTGGTCGGAATAAGAGTTTTGACTTTCCGTATCAGAGCAATCTTTGAGGGATCTCTTGTTTCCTCCATCAGCCGCGCAATGTATCCTTTCATGAGTGGATACACTGGATCAAAGCACGCCAAATGTGCTTTCAGATCAGCAACACACTTCTTGGTTGCCATGGATGAGGAGTAACAATTTCTGAAAATAAAGTTAATTTACAATAACAATAAAATGGTAAAGTGACTAGCTTGAATTTCAAATTCCACAATTCCAATTAAACGAGCAGCCCTCAAATTTACAAAACATAGATAAGTGGGTGCAGAATTGTGTAAAATACCATTGGTGCACTGAAAACCTTCACTGCAGTAGGTGCAACCATACAAACTTATCTATAGAATGAACATTGAAAAAAAAATGGAGGACATCGTAACCCTGGACCACCATGGTAAGTGGCTAGCTTGAATTTCAAATTCCACAAGTTCAATTAAACGAGCAGCCCTCAAATTTACAAAACATTCAGATCAGTGGATGTAGAAGTGTACAAAATATCATTGATGCACTGTAAACCTTCACTGCAGTAGTTGCAACCATACAAACTTACCTATAGAATGAACATTAAATGATAAGATTAAGAAGTCTGATACTGATGACCTGATGAGTAAAAATTGTATGCCAGTTTTTAACTAAATATTATATAAGTTTGAGCAATGTGTATCAAATGTAATTGCAGAACATGATTGAAGTGATAAAGATCGATCAAATAACTTAACCATGACCATGTTTCAAATTAGTGAAGTACCTATGTCTAAAACTGATTAATTGTAATCAGGACGGACTGGTCAAGGAGGAAAAACAATGGCGGAAATTCGGGAAATTGTAACCCTGGACCAGCATGATAAAGTGACTGGCTTGAATTTCAAATTCTACAAGTAAAATTAAACGGGCTTCCCCCCAAATTTACAAAACATACAGATAAGTGGATGAAGAAGTTTAAAAATACCATTAGTGTACTCAATACCTGGGCCTAGTAGCTAATTTATAGTAATGAAAACTTACCTTTTACAATTGCTTGAAATTCCGATGAAAGCGCAAATTTTCAATCAAATTTTTTCTTTTTATACTTGGGTCAGTTTGTCTCCTGTGCATACAATGGCTTTATATACTCTCAAAAATCACGGGTTTTTCGTTTGGACCAACATTCTTAACACCTGTCTCAGGGTTGGCGGGCTATCGGGGAACACACTCGCGACGCCATAATTCACGGACTATCCCGATTCTAAAAAATCAATATCCGGTCAGCGCTAAAGTACCTATCTTTTGTGTGCCATGAAAAATGGCATTAAGTGGCGGCTTGTAGTAGCTTTCCTCACATCCCAAGCATGGTGATGAAGTGGGCCGTGGTCCACCACGCAGATGTGCTATGCTTGGTTTCATCTGCGTGACGCTCACTACTATGGGATAACGTCGATCCACATCTCATTAGTAAGAATGCCTTGAAAATAGACTGTTTTCAGAAAACACAACTTGGAAGAGAGATTGTGGTCTTGGTTAGTTATGTGCCTGTTCCTGACATGACGACGACGTCATGGTCATCCTATTTTCCAAGATCACTGCATGGAGGTGTAGAAAGAATATGGCAGCTCTGGTTCGCTGGTCGTGACGCTAGCACTCAGTAGCAGTCAGCTATGGGTCGCTGACAGCTGCAGCTCATGGACTTGTTACTTGTTGAAGTTGTTGACTGTTCAGCATCTTGATCCCAATTTTTAAAGTAATAAACTAACTAACCCAACCACATCATTTTCTAGCAGCATTGTATTTACTATTTGTTCATTCATTGCAGTTGTTTTTTTCTACCTGAGATTACTGAATGAGAGTGAGAATCTACAATAATTTAGAGTAATTTACTACTAAACTAACTTCATCTCATCAGGTCGGTCATCCTCATCCACTTTCTGGAGTATGACTATGACCATCACTACTTTAATAAGTTGTATAGACAGTATCAGTACTAAATCAGTAGAGTAGACTAAGTAATTTAAAGTATTCGCACATTGGCATACTCAAGTAATACTCATTCAACATTGTCATTGGCATGATTGGCATAGTTTTTGTCACGTCAGTCGCGATTCAGTCGATTGTCATTATCATCCGATGATTATTGATTGTCATCATCCCACTGCCGATCACATTTTAAAAAGTAATAACTTAATTAGCTAATCCCTACCGTATCATTTTCTAGTAACATTGTATGTTATGTTCTTTTAAGCTGCCAAGGTGGTCGATAAAATGTATCTTCTGTTGACTACAGTGTGACTAAATGTTCAGCGTGCCCATGCAAACTGCACCTTACACACGCTCAAACAATCGTACACGTCCGACCAACTATTTTGTAAACACAGAACATCCTGTGGCAAATAGCTATTCATACGGAATGGGAGCAGCAGGATTACTATTTGTACTGAAATAAATTAACATAGCCCAGTGTTTGTGTGTTGCCTGGGCCCGAAAGAGGCGGTGGCGGTAAGAATAGTAACAATATAACCTGTAAGAGGCGATAAAGTAGGGTTGTACATATAACTAGCTACCCCATCTGTTGTCGTTGTTAGTTGCGTGTTAAGCTTCTCATGGGGAAGATATGCTTTCAACCACAGACAGTCTGTTCGGTTATGTCAGCGCAGGCGAATCCATATAACTTGACGTTTTTAAACCGGTTTAGAAGACTATGCAGAGTCTGTATTCAACCAGTTTCATTTACATTTCCATGCTTTCAAAGCTATGCGCATCCAATCTTTTAAATGCATCAATTGTTCTTACCTCCACTACTTCCTGTGGCAATGCATTCCAAGCATTCACCACTATCTGACTAAAAAAATATTTCCTATTATCTAATCTGGACCTCTCTTTAGTTACTTTGTAGCTTCGCCCTCTTGTTCTTGTAAGTGGTTGTATTTTGAAAAATCTTATTATATTCTAATTTATCCTTCCCTTTGATTATCTTATAAACCTGTATTAAGTCCTCTTGAATTCTCTTTTCTAGCCACTGTAGGCCGGTTTTTCTGAATCTTTCCTCCTAACTGTAATTCTGGAATCCCACTATCAGCTTTGCCGCTCTTCTTTGTACCCTTTCCAGCATGTGTATATCTCCTCTACGATAAGGACTCCACACCTGTACACAGTACTCCAATCTAGGCCTAACTAATGTTTTATGCAATTTGACAATCACTTCTTTGCTCCTATGTTTAATATTTCTCTTGTATCATTCCTAACATTGCATTTGCCTTTTTCACTGCTACCTGAACTTGCTCACTCGCCATACCTGTATGATCTATTTTAACCCCTAGGTCCCTTTCCTTTTATATCATTCTAATATTTTTCTCATCCCTTCTGTAATTATGATCCATATTGAATTTACCCATGTGGATGACTACATTTATCCATTAAACTCCATTTGAGAGCCTGTCTGCGTATGGTGTACGCTGCTTTCTTCGACGTATGTCATATCCAGTTTCATTGTATCTCTTAATGTTTTCCAATGGCTGTATTGGTTCCTTTCCCAAAGGTCTTCCCTCCTGAACATGTCCTACCTTTTTATGTCCATTATTCTTCGCTCGTATCTGCTAACGACGGACTAAATATTTGTTTTGTTATCACCTTGGTGGTTCTCCGTGTTTCCCCTTCATACAACAGCACAGACTTGACACTTCCTCTTCTTCTTTTGTCGTCTCACTTTCTATCGGGTTGTAGCTCAGTGTCGTGGTATGTATTTCGCCTATCTCGTGGTCCGAATAACACTTTTCCCTATTTTACGGCATGTCTCTTTTACGCTGTCTATCCACCTTTTCCTCGGACTACCTCTAGCCCATCTTCCTGATGTTCTCCTGTAGAAGGTTACATGAACAATATGGTCTGGCTGCTTTCTCACAATGTGGCCAAACCAATTCATTCTCTGTTGCTCTATGTACTGTAGGCAGGGAATTGTTCCAACCTACTCCCGAATGCTCGTATTTGTGATTCTGTCTCTTCTGGTGTTGTTAGTGACCTTTCGTAGACACCGCATTTCACAGGTGGCTAACTTTCGTTCCTGTGCCTTATTCAATGCCCATGTCTGGCACTGGTAGCACAGGGTTGGGATGAAGATACTATTTATCATCTCTTTTTTGCTTGGAGGGAAACCTTAGGGTGTCTTAATAGTTGAGACATCTGGTATATGACAGCGTTTTCCCTCTGCACTCTCGTCTCTATCTCTTTGTCGAGTCTGCCATCCTCAGTGAAAACAGCTCCCAAATACTTAATTACCTGCTTTTTGTTTCCTTCACATGAATATTAAGTGCGTTGTGTTTTCTATCTATATTCATTGCCTCTTGATACTGGCGTTGAATAATCTAACTTTCGGGAAAATCTTGATTTTTATGGATCTGCATATGTTGTTTAGCTTCAGGGATGTCATTCTGGCCTTTTCAAATCATCATATAACATCATTTTGCAGAACAACACTCTCATGACAGCCAATATGTAAGAAACTGGTTGTATACAGACTCAGAAGAGTCTTCTAAACAATTTAAGTTAAGTAAGGCACTCGATCACTGGTCAGCTCTCCCGCTTCTGCAGCGGTCAACACAAGAGCCTCTGTAACTTAACTGAACTTAACGTCTTTATACTGGTTTAGAAGACCCTGCAGAGTCTGTATACAACCAGTTACGTTTACATCACCTTGCTCTAAAAGCTATGCGCATCCAGTTTATTCTTAAATGCATTAACTGTCCCTGCCTCCACTACCTCCCCTGGCAATGCATTCCAAGCAGACACCACTCTCTGACTAAAAAAATATTTCCTAATATCTAACCTGGACCTCTCTTTAGTCAACTTGTAGCTATGCCCTCGTGTTACTGTAGGTGGCTGTATTTTTAAAAACTTGTTATAGTCTAATTTATCGATTCCTCTGATCATCTTATAAACCTGTATTAAGTCACCACGAATTCTTCTCTCTTCGAGACACTGTAGGCCGGTTTTTCTGAGTCGTTCCTTATAACTGTAATTCTGGAATCCCACTTTCATCTTTGTCGCTCTTTTCTGTATTCTTTCTAGCATGTTTATGTCCCCTCTATGATAAAGACTCCACACCTGTACACAGTACTCCAATCTAGGTCTAACTAAAGCTTTATACAGTTTGACGATCACTTCCTTGCTCCTATGTTTAATATTTATTTTTATCATACCTAACATTGCATTTGCCTTTTTCACTGCTACCTTAACTTGCTCACTCACCTTTCCTGCATGATCTATTATAACCCCTAGGTCCCTTTCCTTATCTATCTTTCTAATATTGTTTTCTCCCATTCTGTAATTATGTTCCATATTGGATCTACCCATGTGGATGACTGTACATTTATCTACATTAAACTCCATTTGCCAGCTTACTGACCATTCTCGAATTTTATCTAAATCCGACATCAATATATCCACTTCCGCTTTAGATGAGACACTACTACATAGTTTTTTGTTATCAGCAAATTTTGCAATCATGGATCCCATATCAATGTCCAAATCATGTATATATATCAAGAACAAAATTGGTCCCAAAACCGAGCCCTGTGGCACACCACTTTTCACTTCACACCACTCAGTGTACTCCTTATTTATGCCCACCCTCTGCCTTCTTCCCGTTAACCAATTTTCAATCCATTTGGCAACTTCCCCACCTATTCCATGTGATTTTAACTTTCGAAATAATCTTTGATGAGGTACTCTATCAAAGGCCTTTGCAAAGTCTAGATAAATAACATCCACTGGCTCCCCTTTATCTATGATTTTAGTAACCTCCTCCATGAATTTTAATAGATTTGTTAAGCATGATCTCCCTATAGTAAACCCATGCTGACTATTTCTAATTAGATTAAATTTGTCTAAATGCATTACAATGTTTTCTTTGATTATTGACTCTAACAATTTACAGACTATGCTCGTTAAACTCACCGGTCTATAATTTGCTGGATCTGATTTTTTGCCTTTTTTTAATAAGGGGATCACTCCTGCATCTTTCCAATCCTGTGGAACAATCCCTTTTGTAAGTGATTGAGAACATAATATAGCCAATGGTGTTGCTAGTTGGTCTCTAATTTCATACAGCAATTTTGGATGAATACCATCTTGACCTGGACATTTATTCACTTTCAACCCCTCCAATTTTTTAAAAACCATTTCCTCTGTAATACAGATTGATCTTAATCCCGCTGTATCCATGTCTCTTTGAAAAATATCTAAAGGCTCTGGGATCTTGGAGCAGTCCTCTTTTGTGAAGACTGTGCCAAAGTACTGATTGAGCAGATTAGCTGCCTCCCTATTCTCACTTATTATTTTCCCTGTACTGTCTATGAGAGGGCCTACTTTGTCTTTCGTTCTTTGTTTATTTCTAACATAAGAGAAGAAGCTTTTACTGTCAGTCTTGATCCTCTGGGCAAGTTTTTTTTCAGTCTATTTTTGCTGTTTTATTCGCTTTCTAAGATATGTTCGGCTTGTCCAAATATTTTACATATGTTTCTTTTGATTTACCTGCCTCTATATATTTTTTCCATGCTTTATTTTTTGCCCTTCTACATTTCACTACAAATCTAGTTATCCACTTTTTACGCTTGAGGTTTACCTCCCTACATGGAACACATTCCTCTTTTAGCGTTTCTAGAACTGTTTTAAAACTTTCCCACTCCTGTTCAACATCTGTTCCTAAGACAATATCTTTCCAGATTATGTGGTTCGCTGCCTCTTTCATCCTCTTAACATCTGCCTTAGATTAGTCGTATGTTCGCGTGTTTATGTTTACTTCTTTCCCTGCAATAAGATCCCAACGGATGATTTGATGGTCACTTGAGCCAAACAGTTCCCCAACGGTAACGTTTTCAATCATATTTTCCTCTGTGGTAAAAACTAGATCGAGTATGTTTTGCCTCTGGTGGCTGCTTCTACATGTTGAATTAAAAAATTGTCAGTTATGCACTAAACAAAAGGTTTTAACTCTACAAGTGCTTCTGCCATATCCCATTTTATTTCTGGATAATTGAAATCTCCCATTAATAATAATTTCCCTTCACTTGCCTTTGCTATGCTACTAATCAGCTCCTCATCTTCCTCTTTTTGACTTGATGGACAACTATAGCACACTCCAATCACTGTTTTTTCACCCCCACTTTCTATTTCTCCCCATACACTTTCATTTTTGTTACCAAATGATAAATAATCTTTGATCGTTATATTAACATAATTTATACAGTATAATGAAACGCCACCTCCCTTAGTCTTGTCTCCAATTATCCTATCTTTCCTTAACATTGTATATCCCTCAATTTCAAGTTCACTATATGCAATCTCCTCATATGTCCATGATTCTGTTAACCCAATTATATATGGTTTTTCTTCTTCTACATACAGTTCCAATTCTTCTCTTTTATTTACTATGCTTCTCACATTTGCATAAAAACATTTTAGTTTGTAATGTTGTTGGTTTTCCTCTTTTTGCTTCTGCTTTATCATTTTAGTGTTTGCTTTTCCACTATGTATTTCACACTTCCCTGACACCAACTTACCCCTTTGACTACATCCTCTATAGCACCCTATTGTAGGCCTATCTTTAGTCTCATACTTCATAGGCCTTACTTGTTTAAATTTCTAACACAATGATAGAACATATACTTTGCTACAACATGCTGTCCTATCTCATTTAGATGTAAACCTCCCCTATCTAACATTTTACTTTTGTCTACTTTAACATCAATAAATTCCATTCCCATCTCCGCACACATCACCTGTAACCTAAGGTTGATATCTATTATTTTGCTATCTAGATAGTCTGACCCATCTGCTCTGTCTAAAATGCCCATCATTGTGACCTTTCTAAACTTTTTTTCTTCAAGTGTTCTCATAAGACTTTTATATTTATCCATAATTATTTCTGTACCATCTCTCTTTACATTATTTGTTCCTACCAATACTACCACATGACTGTTTCCTTTGTCATCTAACCTCTTTATTCTCCCCTCTATTTTTGCTCCCCCAATATTCATTCTTTCAAACATGTTGTGTTGTTTAGACAAATGTCTGCCAACCTCTCTCACCATTGAATCTCCTACTACCAATACTGACCCCTCACCTATATGTGCATACTTCTCTCCAAAGCTATCTGCCCTGTGAGCTGTTTCCTCACTCAAATCTCCCTTACTTCCTTGACTACACATTGACTGCAGCTTCTTTAAAATTTCCTCCATTTTCATTTGTTTCCCTTCTATTTCCATCTGCCTCTTTTATATCTCCTCCAATCTCTTCTCATTTTCCCTTATATTGCACTCCATTTGTGCCTGCCTCTCTTCAACTCTACATATCTTACATAAAACGGTTCCTTCATCTTCCAACGTTAGTAATACTAACATTTTCGCCACACAAATCACATAATCTGACTTGGCCTTTCCTCGCAGCAGTTCGTCTCGTCTTAGTGGCCATACTAATTTTGCTATTTATTTCCGTTAGCCAATAAGTTATATTAATACCTAATAAAATGTATACTTCTTAAAGCAAAGCCAAAAAAAACAAAAACAAATGTCGCTGGTATTTACCTTTCTACAAAGTATCGCTAACGACTAGGCCTAGTGTTACTTGAGTATTACTACCGCTCACTGTTCCATGCTATTTAATTCTGTCAAGTCACTATCTGTTAAAACAAGGCCACTATATTTGAAAATACGTATGCTACAATAAACTACAATCACAACTATGTTATTATTACACAAATTAATTACGCTACATGTCCCTTGTCCATCTTTTGCCAAGCAGCATATCCTCCAGCATTGTTCTTTCATTGTCATTGTGAGGTTTATTTTGGCCAAAGTATATTAATTTCCTACATGTAATGTTGTTTACTAGCTAGTTTTGTTCTATATTGAGCTCCTGTCGGATTACTGCGTTTTTCTTTTTCACTATCCGTGATATTTTAAGCGCCGCCCTGAAACATTTGAGCTCGAATGATTCAATCTTCTTCCGTGGGGTTTGCGCGGTTGACCATGTCTCTCCTCCGCACGTTATCGACGTGAAGGAGCAAGTCTTCATTATCTTTATTTTTGTAAGGATTCTGCCATACAGTTTTATTTCATGTTAGTTAACCTCTGTTGTTCCTTGGCAATACTTCTCCTTATTCATGTTTGGCAATCTCCGTTGTTGCTTATAGTCAAACCGACACATTCAAAACTTCTTTTGATTCTCTAGGTTAACTTTAGATCACACTTTTGCCTTGTCAGTGATCATTGTGCTAGTTTTGCAGGTGTTTATGTGTAGATTTGGTTCTTTCCTTTGTCGTTTACGCGGCAGGGTAATCTGTCCCAGCACAGCAGTGCTCATCGAAAGGACAACTGTGTTTTCTGCATATGTTAGTTCTGGTATGTCATTCCCGTCGACAGTGAACGGGTTGAACTGTTCATACTCTTTGCCATTCTTGACATTTCTAATTACGTTTTCTGCCTAGATATTAAAAAGATAGGGGGAGAATGGGCATCCTTGTCTTACTCGCCTGTGCACCGAGAACCAGTCCTATGTTTGTCCATATATTCTGCCTTCTGCTTGTTGTCACTAATACAGTGTTTCTATCAGTAAAATCAGGTGCGTCGCTAACCTCATGTATGTCATGATTGTCATGTCGGACACAGTCGAAAGCCCTGGAACAGTCTATGAAGCAGGTGTGTAAGTCGACATTGCACTTTTCAATAATATTTCGAAGGAAAAGGATGTAGTCCCTCGTGCCTCTGCGAAGTCTAAAACTTGCCTGAGCCATATGTTCTGCCTCGTTGATCATCTTTTTCAATCTTTTCATGAGGTAGATCTTGCTAGGTTGACTAATTAGAGCGATGATGCGGTAAGTTAGTGCATGCTTCAAATCATCGGTCTTAGAGAGTGGGATATACACTAATCTTTTCCATGCGTTTGGCCAAGTTGTACTATGCCAGCTCTTCATGCAAAGTACGTGTTAGATGTTGACACTGACTTCGTCTTCTTCCTTCCCTTATCTTTGCAATTCTTCTATCCTGTTGCATGTGTCAAATAAATGTTGCTTTTTGTCCTTTCTAATCTCTTTTCTGATTTGCCTTGTGCTGCTCTTTAATATGGCCGTATTTAACTTTTTTTTTCTTTAATCTTTGAGTCGCAAGGTCTTTTTCGTAATGTAACTCAGATATGTGTGCCGTTTTCTATATATTTTGCTACGTGCCGATGGGATGAAAATATATTTTGCCTGCGTGGCAAGTTTCTCTGGTACCATATCATCTTGCACTGCCATAAGCACCACGAATTTGTTCTGCACCTCTTAAAAAGCACACCTGCGGTATAAGGCTGGCGTTATAGCGTAGCTTATCTACATGGGATGCTTTTCAGCCGTATCTTGATGCGCATCTGTTTCGCAATCAGCACCTGGTAGTGTCTTCGAGGATGATACTGTTGACCTGCATCTTTGTTGCATCAGAATGTAGTCTATTTTGGTTACCACAGTTCCTGCCGGTGGAGCGCGTGGGTGAATAGTTTCGATGCATGCCTGATGATAGCGAGGGCAGCTGATCGAATCCCCGGTAAAGCACATATTGTTTTTCTGTTGGGGTTGAAATAAACAAGCACGAAGCGCCAGCACGCGAAGCGGCTTGTAGTCCCCAGCCTTTTAAAACCCCTAGACTAACCTTGTAATGGGAATAAAGTAGTTTGTCAGTTACAGTTCCCGTCTGGTGAATTCTCCGCGAAGAGTCGTCTAGGTTGTTGATTAAAGAGTGTGTTTGGGATGGAGAGGTTGTTCTCTAGACATAATTCATTTATCTATCTCTTTGGTTTCTGAGCTCCAACACAAAGGGGATAAGGGTTGCTATAAGTCTCGTGTAAATAATGAGAAATGTCTGCAGTCAAGCTAACCGCACCTACTTGGGGTACCCCTGTTACCACTAGCGTGGCTTGACGATTGATGAGCAACTCAGGTCACGCCAGGTCATCCCGTACCCAGTGAGGTCGTTGGGACACACATGAAGACATCCTCACAAACTCATGCCACTCTTCTCTGTCAGCGGCCGCTGCCCGTGCCTCTTCTGGTCGGTGATTGATCAATTCTTTTATGTTGTCCTCCCACCTCTTTTTGGGACGACCTCTTCGTCGTCTGCATTACATCTTTCCGTGCAGGATTGTATTTGCAAGACCATTTGATCTCGTACCAAGCGAGTTCCTTTCTTTCAACAGTTGCCAAGAGGCCATCAAAAGGCCTGTTTGCTGTTGTAATTCTATCTCGTATTTCCTCATTTGTAACTCGATCTGTGTATGTGACGTTTAAAAGTCTACGGAAACATCTCATCTCCAAGGCCTGTATCCTTCGCTAAAGGTCAGCTGTAACTGTTCATGTCTCACAAGCATAGAGAAATATTGACAGGACCAATGTACGCATTAATCTGATTTATGTGCATAATATCTTGCCATATTGTGTTAAGCCGTGCAAGCGCCGCTATTGTCTGTGCTATTCTGGCCAACATATCACACTTTGATCCTTCATCACCGACAATCGAACCAAGATATTTAAACGATGAGCACGCACGCACGTGATCCCCGTAGTAGTGAGTGACACGCAGATGAAGCCAAGCAAATTACAACTGTCTGGAGGACCCCGGTCCACTTTCACCAGCAAGCTCGAGATGTGAGGAAATCTACGACAGCCAGCCACTTAGCGTCCTTTTCAGGGCGCACGAAAGAGTAATCCTACTCATTGTGGGCATTCAACAAAAACAACAATCCTTCAGAAACCTATGACAGAGCAGGTCCTCCAAGAGATGCAGAAGTTGCTTGGCCCATTGGCGCATGGGCATGTCCGGATCCCCATAGAAAACTTCGCCCAGGGAACTCCACTCTGGTCAATCAAGGGACTCAAGCTGCTTGCTTTCGCCGAGTCTCTAAAACGCATATTCTGAGATAATGATGAAAATGTTATTCGAAATTGTAATAGGGGTATCAAAGTCAATGGTATGGAAGTTATGTGATCAAATTTGTCGATGATCAAACCATAGTGGGAGGATCAGTAGCAACGTTGCAAATGCTGCTTGAAAAAAGTTTACAACACAGCAAAGAGTTTGGCATGACAATAAACCCATTGCAGACAAAGCCTATGTCAACAATAGTCAAGGAACATATGCAATTGAATTGAATTATAAAAGAAGAAATAATTGACCAAGTACATAAGTTTTCAGTTTTGTGGCAAACCATTTAAAAAATGTGTGCAAAGCGACAGAAATTAATAGAAGGATTGCATTGGCAAAAAAGGTCTTTAGAGAAAAACAGAAATTGCCGACCTAAAAACAATTTCAAGATAGAACTGAGGAAAATAATAATTGCCACTCACATAGGGCCAATTTCACTGTATGGGTCTTTTTTTTTTTTTTTTTTTTGCGTTCGCCTTATTTCTCTAATCCCCAAGGCGGTGTGCATTGCACTGCGTTTTTATTTTGCGCCTGTCGGCCCAGTGCATCTGACTTCAGCATGCATTTTATGTAAGGGTCTGCTTCCTCCTGCATTTTCTAAGGGTTTGCTTCCCCGGGGTAACGGCCGGTGCTGAGATGGGGATCGAACCCAGCACGTTCTGGTTGTGAGCCGTGTCACTTAACCACTAGGCCACGCCGTCCCCACTGTATGGGTCTAAAACATGGACTCTACTAAAGAAAGATGAAAATAACGTGGAGGCATTTGAAATGGAGTGCTACTGTACAAGTTTTGTATAATAGAAAGAGTGAGGGATAGAAAGACGATCCAATGACATTGTCCTCACTAAGGTATGAGCACAAAGACAAATATTGAAAATGATACAAAAACTAAGATTCAGTTGGCTGGGACACAATATGAGACATGACAGTCTTCTACGGAAGATATTAGAGGGCAACATCAAAGGGGAACGAGGATGAGGAATCAACTGTAAATACCAGGCGTGCAGAGATATTCATGTAGATACCTATGCTGAATATTCTTCTTCTTCTTCCTCGTTCGTTTCAGACCTCAACTTCAATTACTCTAACGAAGGCAGCATTCGACTCAAGGCTCTGTACGCTTCCGTACAGCTTCTTGTGGAAGGACACTGACTGTTGCCAAATGCTACTTATTTTGTCGGTATACAGTGGACCGGACTGCAAAATATGTTCTGCCTTCATGGGGGCTTGCCGCAGGCACAAAGGTCTGTATTGCCAATCTTGAACTTGTTGTACAGATGGCATCTAAGTATGTTGGGACCTGTGCGTAGCCTGAGAATTATCACCTGGTCTCGCCTGGAGAGTTGATGGTAGGCATCGTTTTCTATGTGGCCAGGGTGGTCTTTTTTATTTTGCACTGTACATTGCCCTGATGAATGCTTTTGTCTCATTGTATGTGATTTATGTATCACTCTGCTGAGCATTCCTCTCCCTCTCTGGCGAGTCTGTCCGCCTCCTCGTTGCCTGGAATGTTGCAGTGGGCTGGTTTCCACTGGACTGTGCTTTTTTTTTAAGCACTGGGACAGGCGTTCGAGGGAGTCTGCCAGAGCACCGAGTTCATTTTTGTGCTGGTTCTTGATCGTCATTAACTTTAACACTGCGAGGGCGTCTGTGAAAATGACCGCTTGCTTTTCTGCCTGCTCCTTATGGTCTATAAGGGTTTCAGCTGCTTGTCTCAGGGCACTGGCTTCGGCACTGAAGTTGCTGCAGTGTCTCCCAGTGGCAAATGCTGCTAAGTATACTTCGCTTTTTAGTTTTATAGTGATGCCTCTTCTTACCCTCCCCCCCCCACCCCCCCCCCCCCCCCCGGTTTCCAATAGCATTTTTGGTTGAACCAATCGTATAGGCGTGCGCCTAGGCTGTTGGTGGAAATTTTTGGTTGATGTAATTTGTGACTGTATTTTTAATGTTCCTCTGTTGGTGCCTTTGATGTTGGGGATATTGCATATAAGATCAGGGAAGGGTCTTCCTTTCCAGAGGCAGCGGATGGAGCATGCTGGTATTGGTTTTATTTTTTCGTTTAAGAGTGCAGCATTGTTTTTAATATGCTGAATATGAAATTAATAAAGCTGATGGGGATATGGTCCAAAGGAGAGAATCCTAAGACAACCTTACAACCAGTCTCAGAATTGATCAACCAGATGATGATGACATATATATATATATATATATATATATATATATATATATATATATATATATATATATATATATATACATACATAGACACACATACACACATAAGTAAGTAAGTTGCCCATCGCAAGCGAAGATGGCGACATCATCAGACTGTCCTCGTCCCCTGAAGATGTAACTTGCGCTGAATTTTGATTATAGTGAGAAAGAAGCTGCACTGGACATCAATCTCACTCTCTCGTCCTGAGTTACCGGGAACCAGTGGCAAGACATACAATCACGACGAATGGAAGTAGCTCAAGATGCAGACATTCACGTCGTACAATCCGTGAGACCACGGGTCGCTTGAAACTTGTGGGAGTCGGTGGTCCACTGTTTCCTTGACGATTTGAGAGGCGAATGTCGTGCCTCTCGACAGCAGCAGACCCCACGCGTAGGAGATTCCGGTCATGGCATGCAATGATAATGGGTGTAATTTCCAAGTAGATCATGCACACCATTTATGGACGATGGGTGGTTTAGCAATTTGCAGAAGTGGTCTGCCCATCTGTCTAGAATCTGAACCTTATCTGTTAGCATGCCCCATCCGCACTGCGAACTGGAATATTACTAGAGGGCTGCGGGCCGTAGAGAGCGTTCAGTGCCTCGTAAAACTGTTTGGTGTCATGACGATCGGCGAACATCTCAATTTCGTCAGCTCTTTTGCTGAGACAGGAGTCTTGCATCTCTCTAAACCTGGTCTGGACAGCTTTGCGAGCAGTATTGAAGGCAGCTTTTGCTGCCGGAGATGGTGTGTCCCTTTGGTAGTCTCTGTGCGCTTCATCGACAACGATGGACATCTATTATTATTATGCACACCAACCAAGGACGGTGAGCAATCTGTAGTGACGTCTATCCAATAACCTGTTTTCTATAGCACATGAAGAATAGATCGTGTTTTCTCCTAATTCCGCGGAAAATTACACACGTAGGCTTTCTGTGAATAGCGCAGGACCTGCTAGAAAATGATCACACACAACACTGCGGTCCATGCATTAATTGGGACGAACAAACCACACGAACATAGCAGACCATGAGAGCAGCTGTTGCTTGGTCGCCATCATACCGGAAGAATATACACACATACACAAGGAGTCATCAAATGAAAACCTTAAAAGAAAGCGGGATAGATATGAGAAAAACCATGCCTTTGTATTGTAACTTGTTAATATGGTTGAAAAGGATATCAAGAGTGTATTGCATATTAACATCACGGTGCAGAAGTACAACATGGCGTCATACCTGTAGCCAAAAGCTGGCCGCCCCACTATTGCCATGCACCAAAGTGGAGCAGAGTTATGGTTTCCTTTTTGTGAGCAGCGAAGGGGTGAAACCTTTAGAGATTCATCGGCGAATGAAGGTCCAGTACAATAATGCATGCTTGTCACCCCAGCTAGTGTATGAGTGGAGTAGGAATTTCCGAAACGGCGTGATTTCTGTGACAGACTGTTCACGACACACACGATTGTTCAAGCACACCGAGTAGTGGGAGTAGTGACCCGAGAGTCGATTGCAGCCGTTGACCGCATAGGAAAGGAAAATCGCAGATTGACTGTGAATGAAATTACCACACGTCTGGACATCATTCAAGGTTCAGCACACTCCATCATCCATGATGTGCTACAGTACCAAAACGTGTCTGCAATGTGGGTGCCACGGCAGCATACTCCAGAATTGAAACAACGACGCGTTGATGCCTGTCAGGATCTTTTGCGGCGCTTTGAAGCATAAGGTGATAGTTTCCCAGCAAGAATTGTTACTGGACATGAAATCTGGGCTCACTTCCTCGAGCATGAAAGGAAGAGAGCGAGCAAGGAATAGCGCCATTCCTCCTTTGCGGAATCAAAGAAGTTTCGCACGCAGAAATCTGCATGGAAGGTTATGCAGACTCTCTTTTAGGATGAACGAAGCGTTGTTTTAGAGCACTACATGCCCAGAGGGAACACTGTCACCAGTGCCACGTATACAGATCTCTTCAGAAATCATCTTCGCCTCGCAATCAAATCCAAACGACATGGACTTCTGAACATGACAATGCTCGACCCCCATACTGCCCTTGCAACCATAATCTAGTACCTCCCCTTTCAGTGTATACCACATCCACGGTTCTCACCAGACATAGCCCCACGTGATTTCCACGTCTTTGGGCGACTAAAAGAGGCTTTTGGATGAAAGACTTTCAGCTCCCATGAAGAGGTCAAGCAGGTGATGCATGAGTGGTTATACAAATGGCCAACATAATTTTTTTTATACAGGAATAAAAGCACATTATATGTGCTGGGAGACTTGTACCGAACGCAATGGTGACTTCGTCTTAAAATGATACAGGTGTGTTTTACTTTTTCAGAATAAATTTACCCAAAAAATATATAAAAGGTTTTCATTACAGTCGAGTCAGTATCGTCTCATCATAAAGGGCAAAGTCTGAGAAAAGTTGAATTTTTTAGAATACCGCTTAAGACATGTCTTCGCAACATTAGAATGGGTGGTTGTTGTGGCAGGTGCAAGTTGCTGCCTCTTCCCCAGACCACCAGAATAGCTTGTGAATGCCACTTCAGCACATGAGTAGAATGGATACAACAGAAAGAAGACAAATCTTTTTGAAATCACAACGATTATACAAATCAAAACAAGTACTGTGTGACAATATACATTAAATTATAAAGCAGTTTTTATAAGTATATATGTGTAAATCGTGTTTATGTGATATTTTGATGCACTAATTGAGTTCAAAGACGTCCCTTATGCCTAGGATACTTGATTGTAGTAAGGGAAGTTGTTGACCCACTTGGCTAAGATGCCACTGTTGCGCAGGCGCAGTAACACTGGCGGATATTTTTGAAACTGAAATGGACGTTCTCTTGTAGAGAGTTGGAGATTATTATGACACTAATCAATGACATACCTATAAGTTACATTTAGAGATATGTTAAAGCCTGTAACATATGTACTTAGAAGGTAGGTGTTTTGTATTGAAAACTATTTCTGCTGTATATTATGTAGTGGCGAATGAATAGTGTAACTTATGATAACGGACAGTTGACAGTACCGTACGGTACGACTCGACTCTACCTATACAAGTTATAACTAATATAACACGTAAACTAGACACATGTATATTGTTGTTACAAGATTGTCACTTATGTATTGAAGGGAAGTGTACTTGTACTTGTGTTAATAGGTTGAAGAAATTGATTACCATATCTATCCATAATTTTAAAAATAAAATCGTTAAATCGCAGCATGAATTCAGAATTGTCTTGTTTGTGTAACTGTAAACTGTAATACTGTAAATAAATTCTATTACTATTATTAGTTTAGTTGAAGATTGAAGACCTAGAATAATAATTAATATGATTAATAAATTTGATCATTGTAATGAATTATAATTTCGAGGCAAACAACACATATGTACACTGAAACAGGGAATGAGCAGAGCCGTGACTGGCGTGAAACTGAAAAGGAATACTCAAGACTTGACGACATTCGGACAAACAAATTAAAATGTCATGTTATTTTTTGTTATGTTATGATATTTATGTATTTATTTGTTGTAAACTTGTCCTGTGTGTGTCACTGACAGTCTTGTGTTCTAAAGTCTAAACTTTAGACTAAAGGTTTTGATGATGATTTTTATTTCGTTCTCTTGATAATATAGACCTAATAAAATACTTTATTCTTTATCTGCAATGTTCAATGTTGTCTCTTACTCTTCAACTCTTGTATAATAAACTTCACTGTCTTTTGTAGTTTACAGAGACACATGACAGTCTACACAAAAATATAATGAGTGAATAGTGATACTCACTCACATGTCCTAAAGCTTTTAGTGTTGTTTAATATTCTATGGATCAGTGGGTTTTTCTCTGTGTCACTGTGTGTATATAATTCGGGCCAGTTCTGCAGAAATATGTGCTCTGTAGTCTGGAGTGTCTATCACTGTCAGCATGTACAGAATAACACACGGCAAAGTTGCCAATCTTCAATGTTGTGTAGATCTACTTGTGGCTGCGGAGTCGATTGTGTCCTGTTCTGAGGCACAACATAACACTAACACTGTTACTAACAATTTGCTCTTGTCTGTTAATAATCGCATTATTTATATTCATCTTCTTCTTTTGTCAATGTTGGTGGCTGATTCAACGAATTGATTTTAACCGTCTTTATTTTTGGTATGTAGCTTGTACATCCGGTTGCTCGTCTGCAGAACCCTCTATGACCAGTTTAGCTGCTTTCTCATTTCTTGGAATTCCACAATGAGGTATTCACCGCATGACAATCTTGAGCTGGTTACACAGTTCAGACAGTCTGTAGACCTGTCAATTTTCCAGATTTTAGTACTTGAGGTGTTGATTTTGCATGTCAGAAATACTACAGGTTGTGGACAGAGTTAAATGTGCAACAGTTTTTCAGTTAGAACATTGCCTGAATCTCTGCATCATATGCATGACACAGTTTCTAGGTTGGTACTCTGACCATATCTCTAATCCTTTTTTTTGATATTCTGTGTACACTCGTGCCACTCTATTCATTACTACAGTCTGTACTGATCCATCTGTATGTACTCGAAGCCCAGAGGTCTTATTGATATTCTTCGTCAAGGAATCTTGGAGTAACTGTCCTACATTGTAAAGTTTTCTGTTCATCCATATCTAATTTACCGTTCACTTATATTTGGATACATAACAGGGAGGACATGAAAATAGGTAACATTGAAAGGAATGGACCAAGACAGGATGACTTGACAACTTATGTATATTGGACATGAAAAGAGCTGAGACTGAAAGGGATGACTTTTTTGTTTGCGAATGCTTGCAATGAGTAGGTTACTCTTTTGTGCACCCTGAAAAGGACGTAAAGTGATGGGTTGCAGTAGCTGTCCTCACATCACAAGCGTACTGATGAAGGTGGACCTGGGTCCACCAGGCGGTTGAGCTATGCTTGGCTTCATCTGCGTGTCGCTCACTACTACAGGAATCACATCAAGCCTCATCTTGTTAGCCAGACTGTTGTTCAACATTCTGTTTCCAGGACAACCAACTTGGAGGTCAGGTGAGGGTCTTGGCCAGTATATTTTTCCTGACCCTGGCTAACATTGTCTGATCAGTGTGTTTTATCTGACCAGATGTTAGCCACGGGATGACCTGATGACTGACATGTATTGTGTATTTATTGAAGACCTGTGCTTCAAAGGCTGATGATGATGATGAGAATCAAGCCTATTCTATTAATTGAACATTCAGTCAAAATTCTGCACATTTACCTACTAACAAAAAGGAAGTGGAAAGTATCCAATCTTTATCTAAAACTGTAAGTGTTACACTTGGAGTATGGCACTGAATGAGGGCGAGGACAGTCATGATATGGCATATATGCAAGTGAAGCCGGTAGATGGTGACGTGTGAGGAAGAATAGCTGCAGAACTTAACAGGACATTCATTGCATTTGAGTGTCCAGAACACTCAGTCTGAGCGGAATATGATTGTCGTTTTAGTGTGTGTCAACAGTCAAGGAATAAGAAAGAATAGACAAGAATATCTTTCTCGTTCGCCAGACCTCGGCTTCTTCTTCTGTGTTTATTCTCAATCTCTCTCTACCAAGCCCTGAACAGGGCTTGCAAGTAGCAGGATGTACTACGGAGAATGGAATGCATTGTGTCGCTAGTTTACAGCTAGATTGTGATATTTGCACTTCAATAACTCTAAGGTAGCAATTGACTTGAGACTGTGCATTTCCTTACAGCTTCTTGTGCTAGGACACTGGCTGTTGCCAAAAGCTTCTTTTTTCGGTAAACAATGGGCAGGACTGCAAAATGTGTTCTGCTGTCATGGGGGCTGTGCCGCAGGTACAAAGGTCTGTTGTGCCAATCTTGAACTTATTGTAGAGATAACATCTCAGTCTGTTGTGTCCTGTGTGTAGCCAGAGATTGATCACCTTCTCGCACCTGGAGAGTTGGTGGTAGGCATCATTTTCTATGTGGCCAGTGTAGTCTTTTTTCCATTTTTCTATGTGACCTTGATGACTGCTTTTGTCTCATCGTATGTGGTTGATGTATCACTCTGCTGCGGTGTTCCTCCCTCTCTGGTGAGTCTGTCCGCCTTCTCATTGCCTGGTATGTGGCCAGTATCCACTGGACTATGCTTTTTTTTTTTTTTTTTTTGAAGCAATGCGGCCAGCATTGAGTGAGTCTGCCAGTTCATTTTTGTGCTGGTTCTTGAGAGTGGTTAACACTGAGAGGGCATCTGTGAGAATGACCACTCGATTTTCTGCCTGTTTCTTGTTGTTTATAAGGGTTTCAGCTGCTTGGTCTCAGCTTCTGGCCTCGGCACTGAAGTTGTAGCAATGTCTTGTGGTGGCAAATGCTGCTGAGTGTATTTCACTTTTCAGTTTTATAATAATACCTCCTTCCCCGTTTTCAATGGCATCTTTTGCTGAGCTGTCCATATAGGCATGTGTCCAGGCTTTTAGTGAACATTTTTGGTTGATATAATTAGTAGCTATGTGTTTTTTCTGTTCCTCTGTGACCTTTTGTCTTCTATATTGAGGATATTACATATGAGAACATAAAAGGGCCTTCGTTTTCAGATATAGTGGATGGAGCATGCTGGTAGTGGTTTTATGATTTCATTTGAAAGCGCAGTATTGTTTTGAATCTTTTCTTTTGTCACTTAGCCTGCTGCATCCCAGTCCATTTAGTCTGGGGTGCATTGAGTGGTCCATGAGTCTTATAAATTTCTCTGCTTGTCTATAGGAAGACAAGAATATAGAGCATTATACTAAACTACCTACATTTATCCAAAAAAAGAGGCATGATCTAATTAAATATAATATATCAATAAAATGTGAGCTTAGAGAACAAAATAAAATAAAAAATAGGAAACTCACAATATAAGATTTGGACCTTATAATAGAATTCAACTCAAGAACATGACCAGGGAAGCTGAAGCAGACTTCCTGATAAACAATAAAAAAATCTTTCTCAATATAGCACTGAACCGTGGGTACACATCCCAAACACTAAATAAACATGAGAAAAATAGAAAACTCAAATTTAAACATCACTGTCCAACAACAACAACATATTTAAAATTGTATTTTATCCAGATAATTGACAGAAAGAGACTGATGAAAAGAATGACCTGTCACTCTTATATAATAAAGAGAATGACCAGGGAAAATAGAGAGGTGATTTAGAGGCAAGCGGAGACGCCTTAAGGAAATTGGTGAAAAGTATTAGCAGATCACTTATAAAACTGTCATGGTTGAGAGTCCAAATGCTTTTGAATTCATAAGAAAATGGAATGTCCATTTTAATCTTTTTTTATAATGCCTTTTATCATTTGCTGCATCACCCACTCACTCATTAATCACGAGGGAGATTTTTTGGGATAGTAGATTTGACCATTCTGGAACATGGACACGTTAAAGGTATATTATTTGACAGGTCCAGTTGTGTTGACTGCAGTTTGACCAATGCACACATTTGCCAAGAATCTGAACAGTCTATCACGCCATTAGAGAAAGAAAAGTGCAGGTTTATTGTAAATTCTTTATTTTTTAAGTTGACATTTGTGGAAATATTTTTTTAGCAGAAGAGTGAAATGCTTGGAATGCATTGCCACTGGAAATAGTGGAGGCAGGGTCAATTAATGCATGCACGAATAGATTGGATGCACATAGTTACTTTTAGGTCAAGCAAATGTAAAAGGAAGTGGTTGTCTGGTTGTCCATGATGAAGTCCGTCAGTTCTAGGTGAAGAACACATTTTATTGAACAAGAAAATACATATGTCTCTTAGTAGAAATTCACAGAAAGATGAGAGTTGGCAGCTAATGATTTCTAAAAGGAAGTAAAGAGGAGATGAAAAAGTTTAAACAACTCAGAAACTAATATCAGCTAGATAAGTTATAAGCAGTTTGCATTTTAATAATTAGACCATCACAACCCTAAGTTTGTTGTTCCTCCTGTTCTTCCCTGAGTTATAGAGGTCTTCTTTTTCTGTGTTCGCTATCAATCTCCCACTACCAAGCCCTAAACAGGGCGTTGCAGGTTGTAGTCTGAAGAACAGAATGTGTTGTGCCTCTAGTTTACAGCTTGACTGCGATATTTGCACCATTCGGCTCAACGCATCCATCTTCGGCTGATATAGGTCTATTTGCCTTTAACTTGTGCTTTATTGATTCTGCAGGATGGGGTAGCCAATACCTTGCCCATTCCTCCTTAGTCACCTCTTACAACATGCCTGATTCATTACAGCGCTGCTATTCTTTGCTCTCCTTTCGGGCCCTCGTAACACATGAACAACACTTACAATCATTGTACAAAATATTGCAAGCCACGCCAACATATCTGATTTCCAAAGTAAGGGAAATAAATATGCCATTACGCTATTTGACCCAGTATGTATTCAGGGGCAAATCATTATTGGGGTGAAATAATGCCCTTATTAGCATTTTGCTTTGAGTGCCATAAATGACAACCAACAGAAGAATGTATATGGCGAAAGCCTTGTTATGTAAAGTATGGTGCAGGGCCAACATGCAGCATAGCTGACTGCTTGCTTCAGGGTCAGCGAACCAAAACTGACCAAGGTCCTTTTCCTCTTCCACATGGCGACCCTGGAAACAGGCTGCACTAGTGTAGTATGGCCAAGGTATATGGATTGCATTGGGAAGGAAAAGCCAGTACTAAAAAAAGCCATCTGAAATTGGATGTGTTGGGCAGAACAGTGCAGATATCACAGTCTCGCTGTAAACTATGACACAGGATAACAACATCCTTTTCAGGATGAACTCTGAAGACGAAAAAGTACAATGCTACAGACACCAGCACATAATTGCTTTATTACAGGCTTCCTGACAGGAGGTCAAATGCTGGTTCTTGCTATGACTAGCAAACAGGAATAATGACACTAATTAGTTTATGTGACCAGCTGTATTCTGTTTGTTTCAGAATTATTCAACTCCTGTGACAAAATTGCAGAATGCAAAATGATAAAATTCCCTATGCCAGGTGAGAGATAATATACTTGTATATACTTGCAATCAAACGTGCAGACAAACAGGTGATTGGCTTGTTGTGTCTTTGCATGATGAAAAAGCCATATTTTATTGTCTTTCATGCAGGCTATATAATAAACAAGAAATATAAATCTTTGAGCACAGTTGATTGACTTATTTCTTCTGATTCCTCTTGAAAAAAAGTGTAAATACATTTATAGGTGTGGTCAGATACTGCATTAAAACAGAGACAGAGCCTAAGTTATGATCTAAAGGCCTTCATCGAGGACAACAAACAACTAAAATATATGCTAACAGATCATAGAGAAAGGGATGCATCCGTGAAATAAAGACATGAACACATAAATGAGTTAGACAAGGTACTTAGATAGATAACACATCAGAACTCCTCACTGGTCTCCTTTCTGGCGGACTCGTCATAGGTAAGATAACATGTAGGTGAAACAAGCAAGCGGAAGTGACTGGCAAGGTAGGCGAAAGAAGTAGAAGGTTGGATAATCAAATAGCGCCAAGCGGGGAATGATCAGATGATGATATGTGTAACCGCAAAGCACCGAACTGTATAAAAAAGAGTGGTAGATGGAGGCTGGGAGGAAAAGTGGAATGAGATAAGGACTATGTAAAGGTATGGAAAATGTGGATGCCATGCAGCTTGCGGCAGCTCATGCACCAGATCAGTTTATTCTCTTTTGAATTGATGGCGATCATCAGAGGAGCAAGATACAATGCCTCCGACACTGACATCAACCTTGTCCCGGTGCCTTGGACCATTGTAGTGGCTGGCAATAGGAGATCCAGTGTGGTTATAGATGTCATTCAGGTGTTGCTGCAGTACTAAACACGTTCAATTACCTTCTCTAAGGCTGAGTTTGACATCAAAGAGGACTTCACTTGAAGATCCTGCGATATCATCTATTCTATCATTTGTTGCCAGTGTGGTATGACATACATTAGTGTTTCCTGTAAAGGAGACCGGTGTAGTTAAAACCTATGCTTCACATTGGAGCCAAAAGGTGAATGGTTCTAAATGGTTGGAAACAGGCTTCCTTTTAAAGGGCCCATCAGCAGTGATGGCCTATGTCTCACACTGGAGCTAAAAAAAAAAGGCAAATGAATGAATAACATTCGTTTGATGTGATCTCTTGAACAAGAACTAAAAGTCACCCAAGTAGCATAGGAAGGAAGAATGACATCTGGTCAGGCAAAACATACTGGTCAGACAGGTTAGTCAGGGTCAGGCAAAACATACTGGCCAAGACCCTCACCTTGGCTTCTCCATAACCCTTCCTGGAAACAGACTGTTTTCATGGCAGCATGGCTAACAATGTGAGAGATCGACGTGATCTCTGCAGTAGTGAGTGACACGCAGATGAAGCCAAGCATGGCACTACCACCTGGAGGACACCTGTCCACCTTCATCAGCATGTTAGGGATGTGAGGAAAGCTAAACCCGCCACTTAACGTCCTTTTTAGGGTGCATAAAAGAGTAATGCTACTCATTGTGAACAGCCCAAGTAGCATGTATAGCACAATTCAAGGTCATGTCTAGCAGATGGGCAGAATGAGAGTTTTGATTCCTAGCTGGCTGAGCTGATATATTTTTATTTAGCTGAGCACCCCACGTTTTTTTTAAAACTCCATGGATGACAGTGATTAGAACATTTATTGGGTATACGGCCTGCCAGCTTCACACTCGAGTCTACCCAACTATATATGTATACCTGACTTAACTAATGCAACGAGGAAGGGCACTGCTCTCACAAAAACTGAGATATGTTGTTGTTGAATGCCCACAATTAGTAAGTTCATTCTTTTGTGCGTTCTGAAAAGGGCATTAAGTGGCGGATTGTAGTAGTTTTCCTAACATCCCGAGCATGCTGATGAGGTCCTCCAGACAGTTATGCTATGTTTGGCTTCATCTGCGTAACACTCACTATTATGGGAATCATGTTGATCCACATCTCGTCAGTCAGACTGCTTTGAAAACAACCTGTTTCCAGGGAACGCTACATGAAAACGGCTAACGGTCTTTGTCAGTATATTGTGCCTGACAATACTAGTTTCTCGGTTTCCCAAAGCTGAGAGTACAACAAAATCTCAAACACTTCATCCTCAATTGTATTTAACACCATAAAATATAAGTAAGTAATATTTTCAGGGAACGTCTAGGTTAATTTTGGTCACAAACCTTTTTTTCTGTAACTCATTGTTTGACGCTGATATGTGACAGGGGATGGTGTGGGCCTAGTGGTTAAGTGACACAGCTCACATTCCGAAGGGGCTGGGTTCATTCCCCATCACAGCACCAGACGTTGCCCCTAGGAAGCAAACCCTTAGAAAATACAGGAGGAAGCAGACCATTAAATAAAATGCATGCCAAAGTCGGATGCACTAGGCCGATACTTGCAAAATAAAAACTGCAGTGCAACGCGAGAAATAACGCGAATGCAAAAAAAAACACGAGTGTCTATGGTAAATTCCTTGAGATAATAGCGACAAGAAAAATTAAATAAAAATTGCACTCCACTTTGGGTCATGGATATGTCACTAGGCGCAATGTCAGGGATTACTCGAATTCTCCAGCCTCTCATGTGTACGGTTCAATGTCTGCCCAATAAGTGGCCAACTTACAGGCCCAGGATGCACGTTGACAACATCCTCACATACAGGACTGGTTTGAATAGTCAGGAAATGGTCCAGAATGGAACGAAGATTACACCAGGTATGATCGTGAAGATGAGATTCATGCTTGGACTTCTTTCTGTTAAGTCTAGATACACACTGACCCAGACTTCATCTTCTATGCATTCAGGATCTTTGGTCATGCTATATCTGCAGGCCAGTCGCCATTATGAAGTCTGTAGTCTTCACCAGGTCGGAGTGGCCGACCCACAGCTTTTGTCTCAACTCCGCACCCTCTTACCAAGTCCAGTATCTCATTTCTCTAGAGTGGGCATTCCTGTAGAATGCATTGAGGATTCTGACTCCCTGTTCCAAAAGGACATTCATCGGTGTGTGATATCTTCAGTCAGTATAGATGTGTGACCCAAACGCTAAAATCTACATGTGAGTAGCCACAGACAAGAAGCACCCACTATACATGAACATTGTGGCCGTCAAGGGTAAAAGAATCAGGAGAAGGATGTCATGGGTGACACAAGCAGAAACAACGATTGGTGAGGTAACCACAGTAGAAACCTTTAACAAT
The DNA here is from genome assembly GCA_036924085.1 of Ariolimax columbianus. NCBI lineage: Eukaryota > Metazoa > Mollusca > Gastropoda > Stylommatophora > Arionidae > Ariolimax > Ariolimax columbianus. The sequence continues at coordinate 43,981,209 of JAVGWX010000007.1, forward strand.
GTGGAAGAATGGAGATAAAATGACAGACTTTCACCAGGTCATTATTACTCTGGGGATAGAATGCAGAAACTGGTTCAGTGTGAAAGTACACTTCGAAGTTAAATAATGTAACAGAAAATGTCCAGGATTCTGATGCTATCATATAAGCTTATGGGCCTGTGCTACAGGTAAAAAAGACGGTTGGGGTTTCTCTGCTAGAGTGAGGGGCACGGTTGTTGCTGAGAGGAACGACGTATACTTGACACCAACATCCAGTATTAGAATGGAGATAAAGACTGACTTGGACTCTGAGGTAGTTATCTGGGACGTCTTTAATGAGGGACATAATCATCACTTACTCCCAGTTTTTGCTTCAGAAGGTGCAAAAAGGGCTGGCTGTGGCATATGTGAATAGTAGACATAGAGGCCTTGAACCCCTGGGAACGTGTGTGGATATACTATCCTGGCCATGACGGCGTTAGAGGGAATGAAAGGGCTAACATCCTGACCTCAGGAGCACCAGCATTGGTGACATTTTGATGTTGATCAAAGGTCGCTTTTTGGATGAATACACTGCAGTCGATGAACCAGTGATACACAGATTGCAAGATTTATAAATTATACGCAGATCTAGTTGAGAGGGGCAACTGAGAGGATGGAACAGAATTATGTACAACCAGCAAATTACAGGAAGCGTCAATATATACACTCTTGGCCATTTGCTGATAGGGACTGGGCACCTATGGGTCTGCCCGGAGTGTAATGATATCAATTCTTAACAGAACAGAGCCCTCGAAGTATTAAGTATTATTTACTAAGCATTTACTTTCCATGTATTGCACTGCATCATACTACATAGGTCCAGTGTTCAGCCACCTTGACTGACTGGTATGTGGTAGGATTAGGCATGTTATGAGGTGCTCTTGGTCCCGGGATAGCACCACATTCACAAGTATTGTCGCTGTAACCTTACCTCATCATGTCACCCCAGACCGAAGTCACCAGTTAAGATTTTTCATATGTAAGCTAATGAGTGCAGAATTTATAGTTACAGATAAACTATTTTTGATAATCTCTTTATTAATCAGTCAAAAAGAGCATCATACATTTCTGGTAAAAAATTATTTTGTTTACTGTTTCTAGGGAGAGCAAATCGTATGGCAGAAGATCTTCTGTAAGTAAAATTATCTTACTGTTGTAGTGTCAGCCCTTGGATTTTGAATGAGTTTTTAAGCTTAGTTGATTATTTATAATGCTAGATACATACAGATAGGCCTAGTAATGAGTAGACAACCAGAGAGGATACTTAGGAAGTATTTCTGTCAAAGCATGATTCTTCCAAGAGGAATTAGCTCTTGGGATTCTAGTCAATATTGCTGTCGTTCTCGGGGTTTTATTTTCCACTTCGTTCAGGTACTAGAAGTGTATTTGGCTCCTTTCTGATCACAAAGTGAAGCGTGATGCATTCAACGGTGTGTGTGTGTGAGGAGCCCTTGGTAGGTTTACCATCTCCACCAACATTCAAGGCTTTAGGAGGAGTCTCAGTTCCGCAGTGTTTCTGTTTTGCGATAGGGTAAGGGACACGTTTCTTGTAGTACAGTGCTGAGTTGGATACACTCTTCTTTGTGCTATGCTACGTAGATTATACCCGGTGAAGTGCATTGCTAAGTTGGTACAAGAGCTGTGGCAGAATACCTCCTTCTCCAACCCATGGGACTCTTGAGAGTCCTGTATCCTACAGTTCTGTCATGTTTCAGTTTTGCAATAGAACAAAGGACACGTTTCTCAGAGTGCAGTGCTGAGTTGGGCACACTCAGCTCTGCCTTGCTACTTATGAACAGAGTCAGATACTTGTTTTTACAACGGGATAAAGTTTGGTTGCGCCTATGCGAAACCTTTGTCGCAACACAAATAGCGTACAAGCATTTGCTAATTTTGGTTAAATAGTTGTTTAAAAATGTTAGTGTGTATATTGTAATCTTAACTCATCATCATGTAGCAGGTCTTTTGTAGAACATTGCTGTCATCACAGCCAGCCGATATGGTTCTCGGTCTGCGGTCAATATCCCCACCTGCTCCCATGTGCTCAATTACTGTTATTTCTAGGCCATAATGATGTTTGACATGGCCGAAAAAATATCGAAACATAACATTGTTGATGAGCCAATTTACTTCAACATTCTTCTTCTTCATACGCTGTCAGACGTCAACCTATATTTTTTCGAAAAAAGCAGCGGTCATCCTGAGGTTGTCGACACTGCCATAGAGCTTGTCTAGCGTACCACTGGTGATGGCCACATGTGCTTTCTCTGGTTCTCGTATTTCGGGCAGTTTTGCAGCAGATGTTCAGCGGTCATTTTTCCGGTACCACAACTGCATTCGTCAGTGCCACCTATCTTCAGTTTATTGAATATGTGGTACCTCAGTCTGTTGTGGCCTGTGCGGAGTTTGAAGACCACGACCTGCTCTCTTCTGTTCAATTGGTAATAGGCATCATTTTTTGTGTAGCCAGTATGTTCTGTTTCCCATTTGGCCATGTATCTGGCTCTAATAAGCCTTTTTGACTCTTCGTAGGTCACACTAGAATCTGGTTGTGGTAGTCTTGCACCTTCTTTTGCCAGTCTGTCTGCCTCCTCGTTGCCTTGGATGTTACAATGGGATGGAATCAACTGTGCCACTACTCTTTTTGGTGCGGTCTGCTGGCATAGTTGACAGAGTACTGCTCTTAAATCATTAAGTTCAGTATTTTTCTGGCTTTTTAGTGCTGTGACTACGGCCAGGGCATCTGTGAATAGGACTATCTGGCTTTCATTTATTTTGCCTGTCAGCATTGCTTCTACTGCAGCCCTCAGTGCCTCTGCCTCCGCTCTGAAATTGCTTGAGTATTTTCCAGTTGCCACTGACAGTGTTATTTTTCTTCAACATTCGGGTCTTCTAGAATGGTTTTATTTGTCACTTTCTTTACCCAAGGAATTTGTAGGATTCTTCTGCAACATTTTGTTTTGAACGCTCCAATTTTCATCCTTGCCGCTTGTGTCACAGTCAATGTTCTGCACCTGTACATTGCCACAGGGAATATACATGTTCTCAGGACCTTCAGATTTAGTTGCTTGTTAGTATTATGCCATAAATTGTGCATGTTGTTTAGCTTCTGCATCACCATAGCCAAACGTCTTCTAATTTCATTAAAGCAGTCTCATTCGTAGGACAACGTAGAGCCAAGGTATTCAAAATGTGTGACATTTTCGATTTCTTCATTATTAATAGCAATCTGGGGCTGCAGTCCTGTTTTTTCAGTGGACATTATTTTAGTTTTCTTTATGTTCAGTAAAAGGTTCTGAGCTTCAATGGGGATCTGAACGGATATGAGCAGTCGTTTCAGGCTCTTGGCGCTATTTGACAGAATAACTGTCATCTCCATATCTTAGCTCTGGAGTCTCCTTAGCTTTTATTGTGAATGGATCAAAATTCCTGTAGCTGTCATCTGTTTTTACCTTTAAGGTGAAAGTATGCAACTGAGTCTGACTCCCTTGTAATCTTAACTATAAAACATAAAATACATGTATCTGTTTGTCCAAAAACTCTTGAATGGTGAGCTTTACCGACGTGAAATTTTCACAACCCACTCTGACTGGAATTTCTAGATCAATGCAACTATTTTAAGTTTGCCAGTCACTCTCTTCACTAGTTAATTGACATAAACATTTCAAGTATGTGTTTGTCCATCTTGCAAAAACATTAGAAAGGTGAGCTTTAGCGACATGACATTTGCACAGCTCATTCTGTCTGGAATTCCTAGGCCAGTGAAGTTAATGGGAATTTGCTCATACTGGGACGCCAGAACAGGCAATTCTTTGCACATCATCTTGGCGGCCGACAATGTCATCTCAAGGATAAGCTAGAGTAAAAGTGCTCTAATGTTGTTTACTCATCGTGTCTTTTGGAGTTTTGCATGAACTCTTGCACTGAATGCCTCTTTCAGGAAATATGAAATAATATATGCAAGAAATGAATCAGAATCTAAATCCTGTGTGAAGTCGGTTGGTAAAAGCTAGATTACAATAAAATGTAATAGTTCATATTTTAATATGAATATGTCACATTCATGCATAAATATTTGTGGATAGATCTTCCTGTAATACATTTACTGCTTTATTCTTATTAGATTCTCAAGCGGCAGGATAGCTGTTTAACCTCTGAGGTATGTTACATGCTGACTGTATGATTTGGATTGCTAGCTATTTTAACTTCTTCTCCACAAAAGTTTGTATTTTTATTGTGTAACCCTCTGGTACCCATCGAGGTAAGGATAAGAAAAGTGTGCAATACTGTTTTACACATGGAGGGAATCAAGATGCTGAGCAGTACATGAGCTGTAGTTGGTCAGCGACCAAAAGCTGACTACTAGCGTCAGGGCCAGCAAACCAGAGCTGCCAAGTCCCTTCTCCACCTCCACAGGATAACAGGGCAGACTGACTAAGAAAAAGGGATTGAAGTTGGAAGGCTAACCTGGTACCCAAAAATGCCAGCTGAAGTTGAATGGGTTGAACCTAAAGGTGCGAATATCAGTCAAACTAAACAGTGCATTTCGTTCTCAGGACTACATCCTGCTACTTGCAAAGCCCTTTTCAGGGCGTGGTAGCGGGAGTTTGAGAATGTACGACGAAGAAAAGAAGGTGCCCATGGAAGTAAAGATAACACCGCTGCAATATGTCATTCATGGTGACTAAAGAAGATTGTGTATGGTTAGCCACCTTGTCATGTAAAACAAGGAAGACCCACTGTTGAACAGTATCATCATCACGTCATATCTCCTCTTCTAAGAGCATGGTGACCACTACAAAAAGGGACTTCCTTACAGCAAGCCCGTGTCAAAGTATTAATGTGCTCTTGTATGGTGGTTGCTATGGCACTTTTACACGATGAAGTTGCCAGTTACAATCACAACCCCACATGTCACCTTTTATGACATACATTATATGATATTGTTTTTCAACAAGTTCAGGTTTGGACAGTATTTTTTAAACACATGGTAGGCTCAACATGGAAATCGAGACTAGTTGTGTCAGAAATCATCTGCTGTGACTTATCAGCTGTCGTCACTGCTTAGGCACCTGATCATTAGTTTGGCAATGTAGCAACAGCTCTTAAGCAATATACTTGTGAGAAAATAATTTTGACGTGTGGGATTAAGTGTTATCAGGAAAGGCGGACTGCAAAACCTTGACATTCAAAGTACGGTCAGCACTATGTCTTTTGCAGAATACATTTCCACGCACATAATACGTTGGTTCGATCATCTCATGAGAATGCACCCTTAACTTCTACGGATGGCTTTCAGCGCTTATAGATATGGCTACAGCGTAAGAGGGCGGCCACGAGGCAGGTGAACAGAAGGCATTAGATGGATTGTGCAACTACAGTTATGAAGCGCTTGGCGCAGGGCAGACAACTCCCAACGACGCTCAACAGCATAAGTGAAAAGGAAATGAACATTATATTGTTTAGATTTCACTACCACTGTTCGAAAATTATAAACAGATCCATAAGTGCTTTGCAAAATAAATTCACTCTTATCATATTTTCATAATAATTTGTATTTATTTATTTGTAAATGTACTTTTCAGGCAAGTGATGGAACCACTGATTTCCAAAGGACTCCCAGAAGAGTCAGTTTTGCTAGTACTGCTATGGTCAGGTAGGGCAGATATTTGTACATGTAGATTGGTGTAAATATTTGCATATTGCTGGATGACCTGTCCTTCAGCGACGGTTGCACAATTGTGGGTACCAACTTTTTTTCTCTGTCATAAGACATGATGAACCAGTGAATAATGAGTTGCCCATCTCTAGCATCGTGAATGATATTGCAAAATGCAAGGTAGCCGGGCTAGTGAATTGATAGTTGCTTCTTGTCTCTGGGATGCTATATTGCTGTTCTTTACAGTAAGTTACAAAAGCGTAAGGTTTGTTTTGGAAGCAGAAATTAAAATGATATTTTTCCATTTTGCTTCCTTCATAACATAAGACATTTGGATTGTCTTCTTCCTGTTTGCTGTTTCATTCTGAAAATTAAACAGTACTTGTAAAGGCCTTGAAAGTTGAAGAGAATCTAATGACAGATAAGCAAGTAACACTTTTTACAGATGTTCTATCAGTGATTACAGCACCAAAGGAGACAAAATAAAATGTCCAGACCATAACTTTTTCCAGTCTAATCTAATTCTGCTGATTTGTGTCTTAACAGCTTTGCAAGTAGCAGGATGTCCGAAGAATGGGATGTGTTGTGTCGCTAGTTTACAGCTTGATTGCAATATTTGCACCTTTCGGTTTGAGACATACGTCTTCGGCAGATGGTAAAGTCTGAATTGGATGTTTGTTGAATATCCACATGTAATCCAGATGCATGATCATTTCTTGTATGATCATATAAATCATTTCTTGGATCTTGAGTGTTAAAATTTCATTGTACATAAAGAGCAACTTTAATAATAACTCTACGTTAAATAACACGCATGCGTCGGATCATCTGCATAACCATAAATTCTGTTTAAAAAAAACTGAATTACAGAACATAACGCAAGTTTGGAACCAACATCAGTTGATTGGACAGAAACTGACATTTTGCGACCACAATAAGAAGAATCTGTTATCCGTATATTATTTCCCTTTTGGGTCAGCCAATGTGGCTGTTACATTTAATGTTGTTCCTTATAGATGTCCTTGTTGTTCTGTCTCATTCTGCAGCATGGACAGCCAAGTCTGTACATCTGTATTTATGTACCTGATAATATCTTTGATCTTCACAGATACTTGCATACCGTGGCTGATGAAAGCTCTTCCACTACTGCCAGCTGCTCAGACACATCCTCTGGCTCCTCTCAAAGCTCGGTAAGAAGTGAATACAGAAGTTCCTCGCTATATGCACATGAGTTTGCTCTTACTTACATTTTCCTAGCTTGATTTTTTACCCTTTACACCATGCACCTAAAATCAGGATATACATCCTCTATTCCTAAGCACTGGAAAATAACATATACCATTTTTCAAAGAATTAAATATCTTAATGCATTTAAAATACAAATGACAAGTTCAGTTATATGGAAAATGTATACATTTTCCAAAAAATGAAATTATATTTGTTATAAATAATGGGCATTAAAATAAATAAAATTTAAAATGGCCTATGGAACTTGGCTTCATTGCACCTAGCTGTCCCCATATGACCTCAGTCTTTTTTATTGCTGAAAGTGCTGGCATAAACACAAACTCTGGCGGATCTGAACATTTTCCCCATGCTTCATCAGATACCTGTTTGGTTGGGAGTTGTAGTCAATCCCAAAATATTAGAGCATCCATAGCAACCCTGTGTTCCAAGGGCAACCAAATGAATTAAGTCATATATTTAATTTTGCATTAACGTGTAATTTTAAAAAAAAGTTATATCAGAATCCTCCTGATTACCTTTTTACTCTTTCCAGGAGCCTGACAGTGTATTCATCCCTGATCCCACCCCTTCACTTCAGGGCAGACGTAAGAACGAGTCGGTCTTAAACTCAAGCTTGACAGAGGAGTTCTTGTCTGCTTCTCCTGAGGATCAGCCATGTGTTTTAGTGAAGGCAATCAGCACCTTCCTGAAGGATGTGTAAGTGAAATCGGTCTGTTTCTTCTGATTCTTTGGAAAATGAGCTTTTTCCTGTATCACCCATTTGATAGAAATACCTGTTTGTTATCATGGCCAAAAAGGGCAGCAAAGAATAGTAACATTGTAAGCTGCCCGGCATGTTATGATGATGAAGAAATAATCCCTTTAGCATGAAGCCTTGTCGACAGTGATATGGCTTGCTAAGACTGGGACTACATCGTGCCAGGGTTCGAAATCACAGACGAGCAGAAAAAAAATCAGGCCATGGTTCGTTCCTGGTATGACCGCTTCTCCAGTCAAACCAGCTGTAGATTGGTACCTGACAGATGAGTTATGGAAGGTATGAACAGCAAGAAAGGGAAGTGGCCACCCCACATCACATAGGATGTGGTCTAGTACATGAAGAGTTATCTTCATACCTGACGGCAATTGTTGCCATGGGACTGGCCTTTTCCGTACCTAGTTTATTACAGCTTCACGATATTTGAACTTCTTGACGTGTTCACCCAGAGAAATGTGATGTCTCTTCTGTTGAAACCATCATGGTTTTTGTTTTTGAATTGATAATGGTCATCCCTCTCTTCTCAGGCTCCTATTTCCAGATGTCATGATTGATCTAGAGATGTGCCTTTGATTTGGTAATCAGAGCCATATCAACAAATGTCAACTTCCAATATGTAGGCTAGTTTTTAGCACCAATTTTACAACTTAGTGAAAGAAGAATCTTACAACAGACTTCCAATTATCATTAACAGAAGAAGCAAAAACATTACAAATTTGATTGGAGACCTAAATGCTAAGCTTGGGGATGATATCAGTTCTGAAGAGATAAAGGGCAAATATGGAATCTGAAAAGTTTTGATGATAATGCCAGGTTGGTAGAAAGAAGACTCAATTTCTACTGAACACTTTCTGCCCTATGGGGCATTGCAATTGGAAGATAGGCCCATTGAAAATGTCAATGCATACGTCTACCTAGACAGGGAAATCTACAACAACCACAACATTGATAAGGAGATCACATGCAGGAGAGCAGTGGGTTGGCTCTGCTTCAACCACATAAATGGATACTCCACCAAATGACGGACGTCAAGGCCAGGGCTCACACTTTCTTCGTCTTCTCCTTCTTCTTCGTACGCTGTCAGACGTCAACTTGTATTTGTTCAAAGAAAGCAGCTGTCATCCTGAGGCTGTCGACACTGCCATAGAGCTTGTCTAGTGTTGCCACTGGTGATGGCCACATTTGCTTTCTCTGGTCCTCGTATTCGGGCAATTTTGCAGCAGATGTTCAGCGGTAATTTTCCCTGTACCACAGGTGCATTCGTCAGTGCCACCTATCTTCAGTTTATTGAATAGGTGGTACCTCAGTCTGTTGTGGCCTGTGCGGAGTCTGAAGACCACGACCTGCTCTCTTCTGTTCAGCTGGTAGTAGGTATCATTTTTTGTGTAGCCAGTGTGTTCTGTTTCCCAATTGGCCATGTATCTGGCCCTAATATACCTTTTGGACTCTTCGTAGGTCACACTAGAATCTGGTTGTGGTAGTCTTGCACCTTCTTTTGCCAGTCTGTCTGCCTCCTCGTTGCCTTGGATGTTACAGTGGGATGGAACCCACTGTACCACTACTCTTTTTGGTGCGGTCTGCAGGCATAGTTGACAGAGTACTGCTCTTAAATCATTGTTCAGTATTTTTCTGGCTTTTTAGTGCTGTAACTACAGCCAGGGCATCTGTAAACAGGACTATCTGGCTTTCATTGCTTTTGCCTGTCAGCATTGCTTTTACTGCAGCCTTCAGTGCCTCTGCCTCCACTCTGAAATTGCTTGAGTATTTTCCAGTTGCCACTGACAGTGTTATTTTTCTACCATTTGTTATGCTCAGGAATACCCCTGCCCCTCCATTCTGTGTTGTGTCTGTTACAGAACCGTCGGTGTATGCATGGGTTCAGTCCATGCTTGGGTAGTTTTCCGCTATGTACCTCAGGGTTATGTCTGTTCTTTCTTTTTCAGTCTGGCTGTTCTTGTTTCCAATACCTGGTATATTTTCTACTACCTCCGGAATGATATGCTGCTTCCATGTGGGTTTACGTACAGTAGGGATGGGCTTTGGTGTTGTTACGGTGTTCATAGGGTCTTCGCTCATCTTTGCTTTGGCTATTTCTGCAAAGTTTCTCCGCTTTAGTTTCCCATTTCCAAATCTATTTAGTCTCTGATGCATTGGATGGTCTGGCTGATAAGCTAATGGTGCGTGGCTGCCATCTGAGGAATTACGGCCGAACGCCTCTAAGCCGAAATCCCGCCCTGAATCTCAGCACCACTGCGACGGGAAGCAACGATATGGTTGGGACCTGGGGCTTGCATCTCAGCCCGACCCGGTCGAGACGCAGAAAGAGGTCTCTGCTGTCACGCCGATCAAAGCGGGCGGGGAGCAGCTCGACATTCACCCCATACGGCGTTGAATTGTGCGAAACCACTAGTAGAAGACTTAGTTCTCGGTCGGGGTGTCGTAAGCAGTAGAGCAGCCACCTACCTCACTGCGAACTGTTGAGATTCAACCCTTGATCATGAGATATGCCCGCACACCAGGCGAACAACATCTCAGTGCCATGACCAGGCTTGTTCCCTGGTTAAATGCACTCCTGCCTTGCTCTTTACCTCTGTCTGCTATCAGTCATCCCAATGGACGCAGAAGAGATGCAGGCCAGCAGACATTGCACCTCTGCCCTATTGTCACAACCTCCCAGGTGGCGGGGAATGCTAGGCGTACCATCACTGCAGAGAAGCCGAGAAAATAAAGGGAGCAAAGAGATACCCCACTTACATGCATATGGTACGTTTCTGGCAGGACGTGACGATCCTGGGACACAGACACACTGGACTGCCTCTCTTCCGGGATAGTACAAACTAGTACATAGTCCATCATATCATATCATCACCAAACCCTATAGACACGAGTGGTGATGACTCGATAGTCCTGTAAGACAACTTCCCTAAGAGAGACTACTCTGACCACAAACAACTGCTGCCTTGCAGATAGGCTGGGGATAGCCAAAGGCTAAGGAGGGCATCCCTACAGAAACGCCTGTTGAAATCGGATGCACTGGGCCACAGGCTTAACGAAACGGTGCAACGTATATCGCTGTATAATGACGGTACAACCTAACAGAAAAAAGTGTGGCGCTCATCCTGTGGAGTCCCGCCAGGCAGCGAGAGTGCCGGGCCTCACACCTCGAAGTGGCCCACCCAATGCTACTGGTGGTCACCCACCCATGTGCTGTGGAGTCAAGGCACAAGGTGATGCGGCAAAAACTATTGACCAATAACACAAGACCTTCAGAATACTACAGTGGAGTGTGGAGGGAGTCATTAACAAAAAGCTTTCCCTAACACATCACCTGCATGAAGGTAAGATTGACATGGCTTGTATCCAAGAAACGCACCTCAACAACAACCACAAATTCTCAATCAGAGGATACCAGACCTTCCGTCTTAATAGAGAAGGTCACAAAGGAGGGGTTCTGATACTGACACGTAACTGCATACCGAGTAGCGCGGTAGCTGTCAATCACATCGGACAAGCAGAAATTGTAGGAGTCGCCATAATGACACTAGAAACGAAGATCCGCATCTTCAACCTGTATGGCCCACCAAACAAAGACCTGTCGCTCTCGAGTTTGGAAATCAAGGACTCCAGCTGCCTAGTAGTTGGAGACTTCAACAGCCACTTGGAGAGATGGGGATATTCGGACACAGACAACAGAGGTGATGAAGTGGAAGACTGGGAGATAGACGCAAATCTCTTTCTTATCAATAGGCAGGAGGATAGCCCTAGCTTCTATTCTAGAACATGGCATTCCACCTCTACTCCAGACTTGGCCTTTTCCACGCTGGATATTCACCACAAAATAGACCGCCAGGTGCTAAACCAATTGGCAGGTAGCGACCACAGGCCAATTAGGCTAGAAGTTGATATGGAAGTAGGCCCACAGGAAATAAAACCGCTCCCACGTTGGAATTATAAACGAGCCGACTGGGACAGATAGGCTGTGTGAAACCATCAACACACGAAATAATATGAAACCCATGGTGGAAATCCTAAGCAAAGCAATAATGCAAGCAGCCACCAAAACCATCCCAAGAGGGACAAGGAAAAACTACAAGCCATATTGGAATGATGAATTGCAGAAAGCAGAAGACGAAGTCTCAAATGCTAGGAACATGGCAGAGAGAGAACAATCTATGGAGGCAAATATCGCCCTCAAAACCATCACGGCAAAATACAAAAGAACACTAAACCAAATAACAAGAAACAGCTGGAAAAACAAAACAGAAAGTCTCAATTTAGATAAAGAAGGGAACAAACTATCGAAGTTAGTCAGAGCCATGAATGACAAAACTCCATCAAACAAACAAATTACAATCAAGCAGGGCGACAACATGCTCACTGGAAAAAAAGCAGCTAACGCCTTTACAGAACATTATGCCAGAGCAAACCACATTGATGTCCCTACAGACATTAGTGAAGAACAAAAGAGCCACGACAACATCAATATGGCACAAGAGGAGCACATGATGACAAAACTAACAATGAATGAAATGGAAGAGGCCATGAGAACTTTAAAGAAAAAGAAATCAACCGGAAAAGATGGGGTAACAAGCGAAACGCTGATGGGGTTGGGCCAAACAGCAAAGAGGAAATTGCTATCAGTCCTGAACCAAAGCTGGAAAAGGGGAATTGTACCGCAGGCATGGAAAGATGCTGCAATTATACCAGTACCAAAGAAAGAAAAAGATAGAACAGATCCAAATGGATACAGGCCTATCAGTCTCCTGAGCTGTGTAGGCAAACTGATGGTGCGTATGATAAACACCAGATTGATGTGGCATCTGGAAGAAAAGCGCATACTAATTCCACAGCAAGCAGACTTTAGACAGCACAGATCCACTGAAGACCAGATCACTCTCATAGCCCAGGAAATAGAGGATGCTTACCAGGAGAAAAAAAATACAGTAGCGGTTTGGGTGGATTTAGAGAAGGCATTTGACAAGGTGTGGAAAGAGGCACTTAAAGTCAAGCTACAAAGAAGTGAAGTTTGTGGGAAAATGTACAGATGGATCAGCCACTGCCTCAAAAACAGAAGAGCCAGAGTTCAAGTACAAGGGCAGATGTGCTAAAAGGTGACACTTGAGCAGGGAGCACCCCAAGGGCGAGTACTGTCACCCACACTCTTCCTGGTGTCTATAAACAACATCACAGAGAATATACCAAGAAGAGTCCACAGCTCCATGTTTGCAGAAGATCTGGCTATGTGGATCTCTGAAAAAAATCTCACCATAGCAAGAAATCGGATGCAGCAGATCCTAACATCGCTGGAGGAGTTTGCGAACTCATGGCTGGTCAAAATAAATGAGGAAAAAACAACATGTACGATATTCTCGCTTTCAAACAAACCCCATAACACCAAAATAAGTCTTAATGGCAAATATCTGCGGCCAAACGATAACCCAAACTACCTGGTAGTCACATTTGTTTCGGCGCATGACATGGAAAAGTCAGATCGAGAGAAACCGAATGAGAGCCAGACAAAGAATGGCAATCATGAGGAAACTTGCTGGCACAAGCTGGGGAGCAGACGAAAGAATACTAAAGAAACTGTACACTGGAAGAGTGAGACCAGTTCTCGAGTATGGCATTGCGGCATGGGCAACAGCAGCAAAGGCGAACTTTGACAAAATTAGCAAACTTCAAAACCAAGCCATGAGAGTTATAACAGGAGGCATGAAGTCAACGCAAATTGTTGAACTTGAAAAGATTACAAATCTGCAATCCATGACCGACAGAAGAGACTGCAGAGCCCAGCAGCAAGCAGAGAAACTCAGAAGACTGACAGACCATCCAATGCACCAGAGACTAAATAGATTTGGAAAAGGGAAACTAAAGCGGAGAAACTTTGCAGAAATAACCAAAGCAAAGATGAACGAAGACCCTATAAACACATTAACAACACCAAAGCCCATCCCTACTGTACGCAAACCTACCTGGAAGCAACATATATTTCCGGTGGTGGCAGAAAATATACCAGGTTTTGGATACAAGAACAGCCAGACTGAAAAAGAAAGAAGAGACATAACCCTGAGGTACATAACGAAAAACTATCCAAGCATGGACTGGACCCATGCATACACCGACGGTTCCGTAACAAATACAACACAGAACGGAGGGGCAGGAGCATTCCTGAGCCTACCAAATGGCAGAAAAATAACACTTTCATTCGCTACTGGAAAATACACAAGCAATTTCAGAGCGGAGGCAGAGGCACTGAGGGCGGCAGTGGAAGAAATGGTGACAGGTAAAAGGAATGAACTTAATGATTTAAGAGCAGTACTCTGTCAACTATGCCAGCAGACCGCACCAAAAAGGGTAGTGGTGCAGTGGGTTCCATCTCACTGCAACATCCAAGGCAACGCGGAGGCAGACAGACTGGCAAAAGAAGGTGCAAAATTACCACAACCAGATACTAGTATGACATACGAAGAGGCAAAACGGCTTATTAGAGCTAGATACATGACCAAATGGGAAACCGAACATACTGGCTACACCAAAAACGATGCCTATTACCAGTTGAACAGAAGAGAGCAGGTCGTGGTCTTCAGACTTCGCTCTGGCCACAATAGACTCAGGTACCACCTATTCAACAAATTGAAGATAGGTGGCACCGACGAATGCCCGTGTGGTACCGGGAAAATGACCACTGAGCATCTGCTGTAAAGCTGCCCGACATACAAGGATCAGAGAGAGCACATGTGGCCATCACCAGTGGCAACACTAGACAAGCTCTATGGTAGTGTCGACAGCCTCAGGATGACCGCTGCTTTTTTCGAAAAAATACAGGTTGACGCCTGACAGTTTACAAAGAAGAAGAAGAAGAAGAAAAAGGATGGTCTGTCAGTCTTCTGAGTTTCTCTGCTTGCTGCTGGGCTTTGCAGTCTCTTCTGTCGGTCATGGATTGCAGATTTGTAATCTTTTCAAGTTCTATAATTGATGTTGGCGTCATGCCTCCTGTTATAACTCTCATGGCTTGGTTTTGAGGTTTGCTAATTTTAGCAAAGTTCGCCTTTGCTGCTGTTGCCCATGCCGCAATGCCATACTCGAGAACTGGTCTCACTCTTCCAGTGTACAGTTTCTTTAGTATAATTTCGTCTGCTCCCCAGCTTGTGCCAGCAAGTTTTCTCATGATTGCCATTCTTTGTCTGGCTCTCATTCGGTTTCTCTCGATCTGACTTTTCCATGTCATGCGCCGATCAAATGTGAGCTCACACTTAGAATAGTATGGTTATTCCAGCAATGGTATATGGGTGTCACGTTTGGAGTCTACGCAAATATCCACCGAGGAGACTATATCCGAAATACTAATTTCTACGACCAAACCGAGTTCCAGGATTTATCGACTCTACATCAATACGAAAGTGCCCTACTGCAGTCGTGATGCAGAGATGACCTGCACCACGTCTTTGGGCCGTCATGGTATTCCAAGACGAGGGACAACCACAGATTCAAGCAGTTCTTGTCTACCTGGCATCAGGCAACCTTGCCTGATTGAATACCAGGTTTCAAGTATTCAATGTAAGACAAGTTCTACATCTGGCTCAAATGACATGTTATTTGTATCTTACCATAGTTATTTCCATGTGTAAATGGTTTTTCTTGCGTGTGTTTTCAGGGAAGTGGACCCAAGCTATTGTCCAGAAGGATCTTGTGTGTCAGAGCAGAACAAGACTATGTATGAAACTATGAGCATGTCTATGTGCGATATTTCCGGGCTCTCGCATAGTACTCTCCAGCAAGATGGTAATGATGAAATGAAAATACGATGTGTTTCATTGAGGCAACTTGAAGCGCAGAACCATACAATCCTGTTCACAGACATGGATGAAGATGGTTGTTTTATGGATATAACATCCAAAATGCCTCAACTGCCCGAGTCTGTACTGCAGCGAAGAGATGATAGCTTTTATCAAGATGGATATTTCAGGAAAGGAGAGCATAAAAATAAGCCAGGTTTAATCAGAAGGCCATCATTTGCGGATGAAGGAACAAGTGAATATACAGGTGACCAGATTTTCATGGAGATGGGTATAAACAGTGATCAAGGACATGTTGCAGACAGTACAATAGTATTTTGTAATGAAGCTGAAAATGGGATGGAAATAACTCAAGACCTAACCAAACCAAGGAGTGGAGTACCCTATCCTAGCAGAGACGTGGATGACAGCATCACTTTGAAGCATCCGCCCAGATTGGTAAATGACTTGTTTCAGTTGGTGAAGCTGCAAGAGCCATCTCATGCCACAGTTTCCAACACAAACAAAGATGTGTCTCAAGGATTAAGCACCTCTACAGATGACCAGATTTTCATGGAGATGGGTGTAAACAGTTATCAAGGAAATGTAGCAGATCATACAATAGTTTTTTGTAATAAAACTGAAAATGGGATGGAAATAACTCAAGACCTAACCAAACCAAGGAGTGGAGTACCCTATCCTGGCAGAGACGTGGGTGACAGCACCACTTTGAAGCACCAGAACATATTGTCAAATGACTTGATTCAGTTGGTGAAGCAACACGAGCCATCTTCTTCCACAGATTGCAGCACAAATAAAGATGTATCTCAAGGAGTAGAAGACATGGAGATCACAGGTGACTTTTCGCAGATTATTCCTAGAACTGCACTCTCAGACATCACAACTAACAAGGCACTGACTACTCACGAGGACATATCATTGATTTCAACAAACATTTCCATAGCTGATCAAGAGAACGGCACACACCTTTCAAATTTGAACAAAGTTTGCTCACAAAATAAAGAAAATTGTCTGATTCCCATAGTTGTATGCAAGTCTCTTATTGAAAGACAAACAGTAATTTCAGTACCTGATCAGCATGCAAAAAATGTTCAGTTTGGAATTTCTTCTAAGTGCTCCATGGTCAAAGAAAATAAGAGCTATGGTAATAAAAAGGTAACTGAATGCCAAACAACATCTATTTATATTGGACAAAAGGGCAGTGACGATTATGAAGTTAATTACCCACTAGTGCCAAATGAAAAGAGTGATGCTGACATTCCTGTTTCTGGTCATGAAGGAGATATTTCAGTAGCTGTCCTTAATGGAAGAGATATCAATGTGCAGGAAAAGAGATGTAAACCTAGCACTAACAAAATCCATGAGGAGACATTTACACAAGCTGAAGATAAAGAAGGGTTAACACTACCAAGAAAGGCTCAGGACAAGGAGGCATCCATTTTATTTGGATGTTCAGATGATATGAAATGTACAGGAAATAATACAAGAACAATTTATACTGGGCAAGATCAGCCTTATGGCCAAGAAGGTAGAGACAGTAGTATGGTATTTGATAAGCAAATATCTCAATATCCAGTTTCCTTGCCATCATCACATTGTTATGTATATAACAGTCATGTGGAAATAACAGGAAGTCAATCTGGTGCAATATTTGTTGGAGATACGGACAGCGGAAGAGTCCAGACATGTTCTGAAAACCTGGTGGGTGAATCGGAAGATATGGCTAATGTGATTACCAGTTTCCAGAGCAAAATACAGGAAAATACAAATAACAGATCTCACATGGAGGTGACAGAGGGTCTGTCAAAAACAATATATTTTGTAGGTACGGGCAATGAGCGCCCTGGTGAAGTTATTGACAGTTGCAGCATTTCAAGAGTAGATAAAGACCTCAACAGATTTCACATGGAAGTGACAGAGGGTCTGTCAAAAACAATATATTTTGGAGGTAATGGCAATGAGCGTCAAGGTAAGGCTATCTATGAAGGCAACAAAACTTACACTGAAAGCTATGACCTCAACAGATCAAACATGGAAGTCACGGGGGGTCTGTCAAAAACAATATATATTGTAGGTAAAGGCAATGAACGTGCAGGTGAAGCTATTGAGAGCGTCAGTATTTCAAAAAAAGATAAAGACCTCAACAGATCTTGCATGGAAGTGACGGGGTGTCTGTCAAAAACAATATATATTGGAGGTAAGGGCTGTGAGTGCCCAGGTAAGACTTTTTATGAAGGCAACAAAACTTACACTGAAAGCAATGACCTCAACAGATCTCACCTGGAAGTCACAGAGGGTCTGTCAAAAACAATATATATTGGAGGTAAGGGCAATGATTGGTCAAGCAAAACTTTTGAGGCCAAGCAGATTTCTGAAGAAACTTATTTGGAACAAAGCAAAGATGTGATTAACACTCACTCTATAACTAACCCTCGATCTATTAATGTTGGTGATAGATCTATTCAAAACAGGTCCAGTCATATTGAAAATTCTTCGCAGACAAGCCTGACTGCCACAGAATGTACTGTTTTGGCCACTAGTGATTTTATTAAAAGAAGTGAAAGAAATGTTCCTATGCTTTTGAATATTAGCAAATCTGATGTGAGAGAATTTCAGATGGACAATGTTGGAATAAATCAATGCAGTGATGGCGACAAAATATTCCAAGGCATTGTGAAACCACAGCAATTAGGACATCATACCAGAGATGTTGACAATGTAAGGAGCTCTCCCAATAAATGGGAGAGGACACACGAGTTGGCAGCGACAGGTAACCAGAGAAACACTGTACAAAGTACGGACATCAGCTCTCAGGAAAACACAGCTGTTGAAGAAGTTGATGAAAAGCGAAAAGCACTACGACAGGCACTGATGAAAGAGATAGAACTTCCTCTGTCACTGTTGAGATCTTCAGCTACTTCTGATTTCCAGCAGAGGAGAAGGAAATGCAACTTCGATCTCATCCTAGGCAGAAATAACAAGGGGCATGGGAAGAGCAATCACATTCCTGCCAATCAAGAATACATCAGTCAAACAGTATCAATAATGAGCACAAGTGGAGAGTTTGATAAAAAACACCTTCCTGCTGTAGACCTGACTGGTCTAAATGATGATGCATTTCAAGCAGAGGAGTCCCCTTTTGGGTTACCTTCATTCATTTATGAACACACGCAGACCACACCCTGTTCAGAGAATGCTGACCAACAGAATACAATAGATGCAAGGCTAAAAAGTAGATCAAACATAGACAGAGAATGTCAGCATACTCATTTATTAACAAGTGAATGTTTAGACAACTCTAAGGGATTGTCATCAAGAAGTGTACAGTTAATGACTCCACCATCCTCAACAGCTCATGAACATGCTTTCGCACCAGATTTTGAGTTGTCAGAGGCACTGAGTGACCAAGAGATGCCAGACTTGACGGAAGAAACAGTTGACTTAAAATTGGTTGAGGAGTCTTTTGAATTCAAAGGTGAGTTTTAAATTGCTGGCAAATGTGCTTGTAAATTTTATTATACAGTATAGGAAGTGAAGAGCAATCAGGGTCAGGTGATACATACAGATCAAGACATTATGTCCACGATTGGACTTCCTGTAAACAGACTGTATCAAAGCAGTCTGGCCAAAAAGTTTGGGAGCGACTCTGTAATCCCCATAGGAATGAGATTGCTGCGGAGCAGTGCGTTGCATTACGGCCCAGAGGACCCTAGTCCGCTTTTTCAAGTATGCTTTGGGATGTAAGGAGTTCAAATGTAAACCCACCACCAAAGAAATATCAAAAGTTAAATTAACTAAAAGTACGTGTGGCGGCTTCCACAACTACTATTAACTGGTTGTTGTTGAATGCCCACAATGAGTAGGTTTACTCTTTTGTGTGCCCTGAAATGGACGTTAAGTGTTGGGTTGCAGTAGTTTTCCACACATACTGTGTGCGCTGATGAAGGTGGGTCAGGGTCCTCCAGGTGGTTGGGCTATGCTTGGCTTCATCTGTGTGTCGCTCACTGCTACGGGGGATCACGTCGATACCTCACCTTGTTAGCCAGGCTGCTATGAAAATAGACCGTTTCCAGGAAGGG
The DNA here is from genome assembly GCA_036924085.1 of Ariolimax columbianus. Taxonomy (NCBI): domain Eukaryota; kingdom Metazoa; phylum Mollusca; class Gastropoda; order Stylommatophora; family Arionidae; genus Ariolimax; species Ariolimax columbianus. Next base: position 44,000,769 of record JAVGWX010000007.1, read on the forward strand.
TTGTGAGGAAGTCAAGGTGAGGGTCTTAGTCAGTATGTTTTGCCTGACCCTGACTAAGATGTTCGATCAGTATTTTTACCTGACCCTGACTAACATGTCTGATCAGTATATTTTGCCTGACTAGCATATCTGATCAGTATGTTTTGCCTGACCCTAACATGTCTGATCAGTATATTTTGCCTGACCCTAACATGCCTGATCAGTATATTTTGCCTGACCCTAACATGCCTGATCAGTATATTTTGCCTGACCCTAACATGCCTGATCAGTACATTTTGCCTGACCCTAACATGCCTGATCAGTACATTTTGCCTGACCCTAACATGCCTGATCAGTATATTTTGCCTGACCCTAACATGCCTGATCAGTATATTTTGCCTGACCCTAACATGTCTGATCAGTATATTTTGCCTGACCCTAACATGCCTGATCAGTATGTTTTGCCTGACCCTAACATGCCTGATCAGTATATTTTGTCTGACCCTAACATGCCTGATCAGTATATTTTGCCTGACCCTAACATGCCTGATCAGTACATTTTGCCTGACCCTAACATGCCTGATCAGTACATTTTGCCTGACCCTAACATGCCTGATCAGTATATTTTGCCTGACCCTAACATGCCTGATCAGTATATTTTGCCTGACCCTAACATGCCTGATCAGTATATTTTGCCTGACCCTAACATGCCTGATCAGTACATTTTGCCTGACCCTAACATGCCTGATCAGTACATTTTGCCTGACCCTAACATGCCTGATCAGTATATTTTGCCTGATCAGTATATTTTGCCTGACCCTAACATGCCTGATCAGTACATTTTGCCTGACCCTAACATGCCTGATCAGTACATTTTGCCTGACCCTAACATGCCTGATCAGTATATTTTGCCTGACCCTAACATGCCTGATCAGTATATTTTGCCTGACCCTAACATGCCTGATCAGTATGTTTTGCCTGACCCTAACATGCCTGATCAGTATATTTTGCCTGACCAGATGTTAGTCCTCCTTCCCACTATTAACTGGTACTGGGATACTTCTTCTTATTTGGAGTTATCCTCAAAATGATGTTGTGTTGTACTTGACATCAAGGTTGCGATATCTCTGCCATTCTGCCTGATACATCTAGTTTTGGGGTACCAGATTTGCCTTCCTATAGTCATCCTTTATTTTCTAAAGCCAGAATACACTGCTGCCACCTGTTTCCGGAGTCGCCACTTAGAGGGGGAATAGGTTCTTGGTCAGCTCTGCTTCGATGATCCTGATGCAAACAGCCAGCCATGAGTCATTGACTGTTGTGAGCTCATTCACTGCTGCATCTTCTGCCATGGAGCTAGATATAGTCCCCTTATGACTGCTACATGCGGTGTATTCCTTTTCTTGCATTACAACTGTTTGTATAATTATGTTTTGGATGAGTGCTTAAAGGCTAATAACACATGTTATTTCTATTTACTTTTGCAAAGAGTGGGACATGAAATGGTTAAAACATGAACTTCTCATCACAAAACTGACAGGAAGATATGTACACTTATCTTCTGCATTTAGGCTTTTTAGACATGCTGGATCTGTAGTCTAATCGTTGGGACAAAGTCCACAGTCCCCTCCAGCTTCTGCGTCATCTTGGCCCCACTCTGGCCAGGGTTGGCATCGTAGGTCTCTGTATATTGGGCAGTCCTATAGGATGTGTTCAGGGGTCTAAAGTTTGGTTCCACATGGGCAGTCACTTGTGTGTGATATCTTGAGCCGATGTAGGTGACACAATAGCCTGTAGTGGCCTGTTCTCAGGTGAAAGATGGTGGTTTGTTGGTGGATTCGGTTAGGTCTATTGCTCACTTCCATGTCTTACTTCCATTTTGGGATCAAGATGCTGAGCTGCAGTGGTCAGCGACCCATAGCTGACTGCTAGCGCCAGGGCCAGCGAACCAAAGCTGCCAAGACCCTTCTACACCTCCACGCGGTGATCCTGGATAACAGGCTGCAGCAGGGCAGACTGGCTAAGGAGAAGGTATCGAAGAGGGAACGCTAACCCGATACTCAAAAAATGCTTGCTGAAGTCGGATGTGTTGGACCGAAAGGTGCAAATATCGCAGTCAAACTGTAAACTACGACACAACGCATTCTGTTTCATGGATTACATTCTGCTACTTAAGCCCTTTTCAGGGCTTGGTTGCAGGAGATTGAGAACGAAGCCAAGCCACTTCCATTTTGAGTTGTACTGATTATGGATGATAGTTTTAGCCTCTTTGTAAGACACTGTGAATAAGTTGCTCCATCTTGCCACCTGTTTTGGACAGGGCATCAGCTCTCTCATTCCTTATGATTCCACAATAGGAGAGCTGGAAGAAATCTTCCCAGTTGGGAAAGCCCTATGAGTTATTTTCCGATTGTTGTATCTTACACCATCCTTCACTGTACCCTCTGCTGATCCATCTGTGCATACGTGAGTTCAGTCCTTGGGGCTGAATTTTCATTCAATCATCTGAGCTAGGGTTTTTAGATGGATAGCCTGACAATTTTCATTTTCTATGGGGTTATTAGTCTGTTTTCATGGCAATAGTTTGGGTCCTCATAGTCAGTCAGTATTTCCATTTTAGTGAATTGGTTTTGGAGAAGGTTTTCATGGTGGCACTGCAGGTGTTTTGAGTGTAACCTTATCAATCACACTTCAGTGCACTTCTTCTGTATATGGGTGCCCTACTGTTAGAGCTACAGAAGGCACAACGACATGGTAGGCAACTGGTCAGCCCGTCTCACATAGCTGAAACCTCATAGATATCATATGCCCTATTTCACTGTGTTAGGAGCATGGGCCTACCACTATAGTTGAGACTCCTTGTTGTCATCCTTCCTTAGTCATACTTACTTAACTTAGTCACTCCTCTGCTGCCAAGAGGTGTAGAGGTTTGCCGGAGAAAACGCCATACTGTTCTATCCACCGTCTTTCTCCTTGCCTCTTTCCAATCCAGCCCTTGGTCGCTTAGGGACTGTCATATGTTGTCTTCCCAAAGTACTTTGGGACGTCCTGGGGGTCTGCGTCCTTGACTTTTTGTCTCCCATGACTGCCTTGGTATCCAATCTTCTTCCATTCTACAAACATGGCCAAACTACTGTAGTTGGGACTGCTCCATTCGTGTCTGCAGGGGTTGGGCTTCGAGATTGCAATGTATTGTCCTTCCTTATTGACCTCTTACAATATGCCTGACAGGTTACAGTGTAACTGTTCTTTGCTCCCCCTTCACTGACCCTGGGAGCACACATAAAATTGTCTATGATACAGTACTGAACCCAAGTGGCAGGGCGAAAAAGCTTTATCATGTACTAGCAGGCACCTGCAGATTATCTGTACACAATGACAGAAGCAACAGAAGTTTAACCCTTTGAACCCTGGTCACCTGGCATGTAAAACCCCCTTCCCCTGGGCTCCTGAAGTAAAAAGGCAAAAAATGGACACCTGAACAAAACTAGCTACAATGACAAAACTAAGTGATCTGTTTCAATTATTCTATCTCAAATAGTCTGACCTGATCATCTTCAATATTCCTGCATATTATGCCAGTCCTCCCAGCATTTAGACCCATCCTTTAGGCACAGATAAGTTTCTCAATGTTTACACCAATATTTTGTCTTGACTTGTTGGAATGGTCTGTCTTTGTAGGCCATGTTTGGGAAGTCCTTGACATGCTTGTTAAATTTAAATGAGCATACTACACAAACATTATTTCCTGTAGCTTTTGGAGACATTTGTGGATGATGGGAACCAACATTTTCCAGTCTCTGTTGTGCCTCGACACGGTTGTGAAGTTTTGCAGTCGCTGTTCTATAATCCCCAATGAGGGATAAACAAACTTCGTCCATGAACATCTCAAATGTCCTGTAGCGTGTTCCTCTTGTATTGTGGTATAGTGATCCATAAGTATGTAGACATTATTACATGCCCACATAAGGAATTTCACAATTAGCCGCCTAGGCCAGCGATAATGCTGCTGTGTCTTGTTGAGATGACGAATTTGGTCATTGACATCTGTGCCCCCATGAAAGTATTATAGTCAATACAAAGTTGAGGAGTTGGAACATCTACAGCTGTTCCATCCTTTCTTCTCCTTCTAACAGTTCCAATTTCTGTTGGGTTGTGGTAGTTTGATATAAAATTTACAGGCCTTTGGTCCATCCAGACAAGGCATACAATGTTGTTATGGCAAATAAATTTGGAATGACCCCTGTCCATTTTCTTCTTTCCTGCCAGTACTTTAGGATAAAATGTCATATTTGTCATTGCTGTACCTACAGCAAGTGTACTATAATCAGTGTGCAATTTGTCAAAGAGAGTTACACTGTTGTAGAATGTATCTATGACAACAATATGGTTTTTGTTGACCAAATTCCCCGAAGTTAAAATTCTGATAACGACTCTACCAACACCACCAAGTTCTGGAATAATATTGTCTGCTTTTCCAGTATAGATTTCCAGATTCAGAATATAGCCAGAGCTTGCTTTACAAGTCATGTAAGCCTTTATTTCCCACTTTATGGGCTTTGACTTGATATACTGAGTAAATACAAGTGTTAACTGTGTTAACGACTTTGATAATTGTCTAATGCTGCAGTGGTTTGTGCCAAGCGTTGAGTTAAATGCAAATTAGATCACAACCCATCTCTTCTCTATTCCTTCCCAAGCTGCTCATATCTTCCTCCATCTCAATTCATCTACGCTTCTTTTAAATTCATTGCTTTCTAATTTTCCCAGCGTAATTTCATAGTTATCCAACGTAAGGCGTTTGTTGTAGTGTCTTTGACCCACATATGATAAAACGTGATTCTTCTTCTTCGTACGCTGTCAGACGTCAACTTGTATTTGTTCGAAGAAAGCAGCTGTCATCCTGAGGCTGGCGACACTGCCATAGAGCTTGTCTAGTGTGCCACTGGTGATGGCCACATGTGCTTTTTCTGGTCCTCGTATGTCGGACAATTTTGCAGCAGATGTTCAGCGGTCATTTTCCCTATACCACAGGTGCATTCGTCAGTGCCACCTATCTTCAGTTTATTGAATAGGTGGTACCTCAGTCTGTTGTGGCCTGTGCGGAGTCTGAAGACCACGACCTGCTCTCTTCTGTTCAACTGGTAATAGGCATCATTTTTTTGTGTAGCCAGTATGTTCTGTTTCCCATTTGGCCATGTATCTGCCCCTAATAAACCTTTTGGACTCTTCGTAGGTCACACTAGAATCTGGTTGTGGTAGTCTTGCACCTTCTTTTGCCAGTCTGTCTGCCTCCTCGTTGCCTTGGATGTTACAGTGGGATGGAACCCACTGTACCACTACTCTTTTTGGTGCGGACTGCTGGCATAGTTGACAGAGTACTGCTCTTAAATCATTAAGTTTAGTATTTTTTCTGGATTTTTAGTGCTGTAACTACAGCCAGACTATCTGGCTTTCATTGCTTTCGCCTGTCAGCATTGCTTTTACTGCAGCCTTCAGTGCCTCTGCCTCTGCTCTGAAATTGCTTGAGTATTTTCCAGTTGCTACTGACAGTGTTATTTTTCTACCATTTGTTAGGCTGAAGAATACCCCTGCCCCTCCATTCTGTGTTGTGTTTGTTACAGAACCGTCGGTGTATGCATGGGTCCAGTCCATGCTTGGGTAGTTTTCCGCTATGTATCTCAGGGTTATGTCTGTTCTTTCTTTTTCAGTCTGGCTGTTCTTGTTTCCAATACCTGGTATATTTTCTACCACCTCCGGAATGATATGCTGCTTCCAGGTAGGGATGGGCTTTGGTGTTGATACGATGTTCGTAGGGTCTTCGCTCATCTTTGCTTTGGCTATTTCTGCAAAGTTTCTCCGCTTTAGTTTCCCTTTTCCAAATCTATTTAGTCTCTGATGGTGTATCAGTCTTCTCAGTTTCTCTGCTTGCTGTTGGGCTCTGCAGTCTCTTCTATCGGTCACGGATTGCAGATTTGTAATCTTTTCAAGTTCAACAATTGGCGTTGACTTCATGCCTCCTGTTATAACTCTCATGGCTTGGTTTTGAAGTTTGCTAATTTTATCAAAGTTCGCCTTTGCTGCTGTTGCCCATGCCGCAATGCCATACCCGAGAACTGGTCTCACTCTTCCAGTGTACAGTTTCTTTAGTATTCTTTCGTCTGCTCCCCAGCTTGGGCCAGCAAGTTTCCTCATGATTGCCATTCTTTGTCTGGCTCTCATTCGGTTTCTCTCGACCTGACTTTTCCATGTCATGCGCCGATCAAAGGTGACTCCAAAGTAGTTTGGGTTGTCGTTTGGCCACAGATATTTGCCGTTAAGACTTATTTTGGTGTTCTGTGGTTTATTTGAAAGCGAGAATATCGTACATGTTGTATTTTCTTCGTTTATTTTGACCAGCCATGATTTCACCCACTCCTCCAACGATGTTAGGGCCTGCTGCATCCAATTGTTTGCTGCAGTGAGATTTTTTTCAGAGGTCCGCATATCCAGATCGTCTGCAAACATGGACTCTTCTTGGTATATTCTCTATGATGTTGTTTATATACACCAGAAAAAAAGTGGGCGGCAGTACTCCCCCTTGGGGTATTCCTTGCTCCAGTGTCACCTTTTTGCTCATCTGCCCTTGTATTTGAACTCTGGCTCTTCTGTTTTTGAGGTAGTGGCTGATCCATCTGTACATTTTTCCAGATACTTCACTTCTTTGTAGCTTGACATTAAGTCCCTCTTTCCACACCTTGTCAAATGCCTTCGATAGATCCACCCAAACCGCTACTGTATGCTTTTTCTCTTGGTAAGCATCCTCTATTTCCTGTGCTATGAGAGTAATCTGGTCCTCAGTGGATCTGTGTTGTCTATATCCTGCTTGCTGTGGAATTAATATGTGTTTTTCTTCCAGGTGCCACATCAGTCTGGTGTTTATCATATGCTCCATCAGTTTGCCTACACAGCTCAGGAGACTGATAGGCCTGTATCCATTTGGATCTGCTCTATCTTTTTCTTTCTTTAGTAATGGTATAATTACAGCATCGTTCCATGCCTGTGGTACAATTCCCCTTTTCCAGCTTTGGTTCAGGACTGATAGTAACTTCCTTTTTGCTGTTTGGCCCAACCCCATCAGCATTTCGTTTGTTACCCCATCTTTTCAGGGCGATTTCTTTTTCTTTAACCCTACCAGACCGCTGTACCCAATTTCCGGAAATTTCCTTAACTGCCGCTATACCGCTGGACCTAATTTACGGTACTTTGGGTAGTACGTGAATAAAATGCGTCAGAATCTAAAAATAACCAACCAATCGTGGTCAAACCTCATGATTAGTCATTGCAAATGTCTGCCCCCATGTTTTAATTGAGTTTGTGCAGTTTAACGTGAACAAATTCGGAAAATTGACAATGAAACGAGCGGCTTATGAACCAAGCACTTCAACAGGAAAGCAAAGTAAGTCTAGGCTTATGACAGTCCAACAGGTGATCAATAATTTGGTTGATTCAGACTCTGAGGAGTCAGAATTTAATCAAGAATACTTTTCCAGTTCAAGTGAAACAGTGAGAGCTCGATTGATGAGGAGAATCTTGAACCTTGTAGATCTAGAGCTAGATCGATAGTAAGAGAAGGGGGGGGGGGCGTGTCCCTCAAACAGCTGATGGGGGAGATCTAGGTGGTGATGAAGGTTGGACAAGAAATTCTGTATCACCAAATACAGATCTGAATTTCAATGAGGATGGAAAAGGCCCAGTGAACATTCCTGGATATATCACAGAGGAGAATGAACCGATTGACTTTTCATCCTTGTTTTTGGATGGTACTTTCTGGCAAAATTTGACAGAAAACCAACCTCCAGGCATACCAATTGCATATAGCAAAGCCCAACTCCTACAATGCCAAAAATTTCAAGGATGCCACAATGGAAGAAATGAAGGCTTTTCTTGGACTGAGGATCTATATAGAATACTTATGTATAAAGCCCAGCTATCGGGATTATTGGACAAATGAGGGCTCTTTGTTGGGTTTACTCCCGGATTTCGAAATGTTATGACTCCGAGACAGATTCTTGGCCCTGTGCTGGGTGGATTGGCACACAAAGGTGGAATATTGACGCAAGATGAAAGGTAAACCTATTTTCTACAATGTCTCCAAGTTACATCTTATTCTAACCACTTGTTTGCATGTAACTAACATTTTTCTATATCATGTTGGTTTTTTTTCTCTTTAATGCTCAGGAGCCCAGGTATGGGGTACAGTTATGTTCAGGGCCTCAGGTCTGGTAGGGTTAAAGTTCTCATGGCCTCATTCATTTCATTCATTGTTAGTTTTGCCATCATGTGCTCCTCTGGTTGCCTATTGGTGTTGTCGTGGCTCTTTTGTTCTAACGTGATTCAATCAGCCAATCAAATCTCCTCTGCAAACAGTGGAAATAAGATGGACAATTGAGAATTGTAGATGACCCTACTTCATTTCTGTTCAAGTCTTGCCACTGTATGTGATTAGTAAGTAATGTCTATATATCAAACACAATGAATTTATAGTGTTTTTTAAATATTTTCTTTCTTTTTCAGAAGATGCTTCATTTTTATCAGACCTTCAAATAGTCTCAAACATGGACCAGATGGTTTGTGTTTCAATTCTTAGATTTAGTTATTTATTTATACATTTATTGAGGATTTCATTTTCTCTCCATTTCTGTACATCTCACTTACTGAACCTTCTCCAAATAGAACTATGTAATTTTTGTAATTTTTATATAATTACAGGGACCATACATTTTTAATATTCGACCGAATATGGCTAGATACATAAGAATTCGGCTGAATACTAATTCGAGTAGTAAGTAAATGCTTGGTAATATGGGGTCAACATTCAGACCTCGTGAAAAGGATGCATGGGACAAAGGTTAAAGACCCATGGTGTAGGAATTTCAACACTTGATGTTCTAGTCCCCTGTTGTCTTGTAGGTAGGCGGGGAACAGCTAAGCACTCAAGACATCCCACTACAACACAAAATTTATTAGTATACGGATGTGCTTGACTAGAAAGATATGGATATCGCAGTCCAGCTGTAAAAAGGGGGTCAGTGGTCTTGAGGTAAGTAATCCGCCTCAGGTGTTGGGGGTTCGAATCACGGTGGAGATCAGGATTTTTTTCATATGAATCTTCTGGTAAAAATTCCCCTGATCGCTGGGTATTGAGATCTTGGATATTGGACTCCTGTGTTTATTGTCGAGCACGCTAAAAATCCATTGGCAGTTAGAAATCGATAGAGTAGGCTTAATGTCCGCTGCCCGAATAAAATTCTAGTTACAAATCTACCCAAATTATTTGTACCTTCCCCCAAGACTAGTAAACCGCAAAAAGTTTTTAAATACCTACTACGAATAGCTACCTGGCAACAGACATAACATGTCTGTTTGAATACCAGAATTCCAAGTAACTGTAAAATGAAGTGTAATATAGTAACAAAGTACACCAACATACAAGGACAGTATTAATACAGATATATATATCTCTATCTGTCTTCATTTCACAGTTTGTCGACTTGCAGGAAATGTATAAGTCTCTAGATGTTGCAATTCTTGTTCCACACCTCAAGAATATACTTCTGCAGGTAAGCAACTTCAGCCGCATTTTCATATTATACATTTTTCAATTTGTCCATGATAATATTTGTGCTAAATGTTTGTTAACTTTTATGGTGTCACCGCCGTGATTTTACGACGGAACAAATTCATGTCTGTCTTCACTAGCTGCGCCACCAGCTCCATAATCATTGGTTTATCATGTATAAACTTCCAGGTTAATGCCTTAGAAACGGCTGAACCTACAGGTAATTGAATACTGATAACTAGGCAACTTCTGTCCTCTCGTTTCTTGTGGAACAATGGCTTGTTGTCGATTTGATAGATAATTTTGAAATGAATTCTTCTCCTTTTCATTCAGGATATTCTATAATTGAGGATGATGAAGTTAAAGTGTTGCAATGGATTTGTCTTAGGTAGATCTGTTTATTTAGAAGTCATAAATAGGTTTAAAGTGGAAACTGGCAGATATGTTTTATAGAGGAACAATAGCAGTGCTCTGTGACCAATACAAATGATTTCTGCAACATTCGCAGACCCGAATTGGTGAGTATAAGTGTTTGAGACATATTTTTGAACATTTTCTTCTTCTTGAATCTCAAAAACTAACGCACACAATAAAAACAACACCAACAAGTTCTTAATTAATATATATCTCTACACACGACAAAATCATGCCTAACAGTCCCTAACTAGTATTAAAATATCAGTACTGTATCCTTATTATTGATATAATTAGAGCGGCCATAGTATACTTTTCCCACTCCCTTTATCCTCAAGAAAAAAAGATATTCACCATTTTACACCTGTATTGTACGTCTGATATATCAGGGAGCAATGATCAGTTGGCAGTTTAAATTTCATCATTTGATCACTTGTTTACAAAAAAGAATGTTTGTTCATGACAACAATCACAAGGCAAGTGTTTATCTGCACTTGCGTAACATATCAACAGAAATAAAGTGAAGTAGCAGACCAGAATTATAACATGGGACTGCCCTAGAATTTTCAGAAACCATCAACTGTAATCGCGTATTGCTCATCACTCAATTGAATGGATGCCTAGAATGGTCAGAAAACATCAACCGACCATTCAAAAGTCAACAGATACTAACATTAGATCTGGGGAGTAAGACTAACATCTGATCAAGCAAAACATACTGATCAAGCAAAACATACTGATCAAGCAAAACATACTGATCAGATGTGTTAGTGGGGATCAAGACACTGAGCAGTGCATGAGCTGCAGCTGTCAGCGAACCAGAGCTGCCAAGACCCTTCTACATCTCCATGCTGTGATCCTGGATAACAAGCTGCAACAGAGCAGACTGGCTAAGTAGAAGGTATCGAAGAGGGAAGCAACCCTGCACTAAAAAATGCCTGCTGAAGTTGGATGTGTCGGACGGAAAGATGCAAATATAGCAGTCAAGCTGTAAAATACACAACAAAACACATTCCATTCTCTGGACTACATTCTGCTACTTGCACAGCCCTGTTCAGGGATTGGTAGCGGGAGATTGAGAACGATCGAAGAGGACATGTTAGTCAGGGTCATGCAAAATATACTGGCCAAGACCCTCACCTCGACTTTCGCGTAGTCCTCCCTGGAAACGGGATGTATATATGGCAGCCTGGCTAACGGGGTGGAGGATCGACATGATCCCTGCAATAGTGAGCGACACGCAATTGAAGCCATGCATAGCATAACCGCCAAGATGACCCCAGTCTACCTTCATCAAAACATTCTTGATGTGAGGAAAGCTACAACAACCTGCCACTAAACATCCTTTTCAGGGTGCACAAAAGAGTAAACTAACTCATTGTGGGCATTTAACATCAACAACATTAGATTTCCTAGCCAGGACAAGATTTCTTTATTTACCTATTGGTAAATGTTTGCACACATAATTAGTGGATGACTGCCGGTTCAAAACATTCTAATTTGTATATTTTTATATTGAATATAGTAAAAAATTAACACATAACTACCAAGACATCACATGTATATACATACACACACACACATGAGAGAATTTATGATAATGGAACATCTGCATACATGTAAAAGATAACTACCTCATCGTCACAAGTGAATGGACAACTGGACTGAAATAAATGCCATGCAGTATTGGAAGAAAATTATAACTTAACATTTTATACTGGTTTAGAAGACTATGCAGAGTCTGTAAACAACCAGTTTCATTTACATTTTGAAATACAAAAGAACACTAAACCAAATAACAAGAGACAGCTGGAAAAACAAAACAGAATCCTCAATTTAGATAAAGAAGGGAACAAACTATGGAAGTTAGTCAGAGCCATGAATGACGAAACTCCATCAAACAAACAAATTACCATCAAGCAGGGCGACAACATGCTCACTGGAAAAAAAGCTGCAAACTCCTTTATAGAACATTATGCCAGAGCAAACCACATTGATGTCCCTACAGACAGGCATACAGACATAAGTGAAGAACAAAAGAGCCACGACAACATCAATATGGCACCAGAGGAGCACATGATGGCAAAACTAACAATGAATGAAATGGAAGAGGCCATGAGAACTTTAAAGAAAAAGAAATCACCCGAAAAAGATGGGGTAACAAACGAAATGTTGATGGCGTTGGGCCAAACAGCAAAGAGGAAGTTACTATCAGTCCTGAACCAAAGCTGGAAAAGGGGAATTGTACCGCAGGCATGGAAAGATGCTGTAATTATACCAGTACCAAAGAAAGAAAAAGATAGAGCAGATCCAAATGGATACAGGCCCATCAGTCTACTGAGCTGTGTAGGCAGACTGGTGTGGCATCTGGAAGAAAAACATATACTAATTCCACAGCAAGCAGGCTTTAGACAGCACAGATCCACTGAGGACCAGATCACTCTCATAGCCCAGGAAATAGAGGATGCTTACCAAGAGAAAAAAAATACAGTAGCGGTTTGGGTGGATTTAGAGAAGGCATTTGACAAGGTGTGGAAAGAGGCACTTAAAGTCAAGCTACGAAGAAGTGAAGTTTGTGGGAAAATGTACAGATGGATCAGCCACTACCTCAAAAACAGAACAGCCAGAGTTCAAGTACAAGGGCAGATGAGCAAAAAGGTGACACTTGAGCAGGGAGCACCCCAAGGACGAGTACTGTCACCCACACTTTTTCCTAGTGTATTTAAATAACATCACAGAGAATATATCAAGAAGAGTCCACAGCTCCATGTTTGCAGAAGATCTGGCTATGTGGACCTCTGAAAAAAATCTCACCATAGCAAGAAATCGGATGCAGCAGATCCTAACATCGCTGGAGGAGTGGGCGAACTCATGGCTGGTCAAAATAAATGAGGAAAAAACAACATGTACGATATTCTCGCTTTCAAACAAACCCCATAACACCAAAATAAGTCTTAATGGCAAATATCTGCGGCCAAACGATAACCCAAACTATCTGGGAGTCACATTTGATCGGCGCATGACATGGAAAAGTCAGATCGAGAGAAACCGAATGAGAGCCAGACAAAGAATGGCAATCATGAGGAAACTTGCTGGCACAAGCTGGGGAGCAGACGAAAGAATACTAAAGAAACTGTACACTGGAAGAGTGAGACCAGTTCTCGAGTATGGCATTGCGGCATGGGCAACAGCAGCAAAGGCGAACTTTGACAAAATTAGCAAACTTCAAAACCAAGCCATGAGAGTTATAACAGGAGGCATGAAGTCAACGCAAATTGTTGAACTTGAAAAGATTACAAATCTGCAATCCATGACCGACAGAAGAGACTGCAGAGCCCAGCAGCAAGCAGAGAAACTCAGAAGACTGACAGACCATCCAATGCACCAGAGACTAAATAGATTTGGAAAAGGGAAACTAAAGCGGAGAAACTTTGCAGAAATAACCAAAGCAAAGATGAACGAAGACCCTATAAACACATTAACAACACCAAAGCCCATCCCTACTGTACCCAAACCTACCTGGAAGCAGCATATATTTCCGGTGGTGGCAGAAAATATACCAGGTTTTTGATACAAGAACAGCCAGACTGAAAAAGAAAGAAGAGACATAACCCTGAGGTACATAACGAAAAACTACCCAAGCATGGACTGGACCCATGCATACACCGACGGTTCTGTAACAAACACAACACAAAATGGAGGGGCAGGGGTATTCCTGAGCCTACCAAATGGTAGAAAAATAACACTGTCAGTGGCAACTGGAAAATACTCAAGCAATTTCAGAGCGGAGGCAGAGGCACTGAGGGCTGCAGCAGAATCAATGCTGACAGACAAAAGAAATAGAAGCCATATAGTCCTGTTTACAGATGCCCTGACCGTAGTCACAGCACTAAAAAGCCAGAAAAATACTGAACTTAATGATTTAAGAGCAGTACTCTGTCAACTATGCCAGCAGTCCGCACCAAAAAGAGTAGTGGTACAATGGGTTACATCCCACTGTAACATCCAAGGCAACGAAGAGGCAGACAGACTGGCAAAAGAAGGTGCAAGACTACCACAACCAGTGTGACCTACGAAGAGTCTAAAAGGCTTATTAGAGCCAGATACATGGCCAAATGGGAAACAACATACTGGCTACACAAAAAATGATGCCTATTACCAATTGAACAGAAGAGAGCAGGTCGTGGTCTTCAGACTCCGCACAGGCCACAACAGACTGAGGTACCACCTATTCAATAAACTGAAAATAGGTGGCACTGACGAATGCAGTTGTGGTACCGGAAACATGACCGCTGAACATCTGCTACAAAACTGTCCGAAATACGAGGACCAGAGAAAGCACATGTGGCCATCACCAGTGGCAACACTAGACAAGCTCTATGGCAGTGTCGACAGCCTCAGGATGACCGCTGCTTTTTTCGAAAAAATACATGATGACGTCTGACAGCGTACGAAGAAGAAGAAGATTTACATTTTGTTGCTTTAAAAGCAATGTGCTTCCAATCTGTTCTTAAATGGATTAATTGTCCCTGCCTGCACTACTTTCTGTGGCAATACATTCCAAGCATTCACCACCCTTAGACTAAAAAATATTTTTTATATCTAACGTGTCTGTAGTTAATTTGTAGCTTTTCATTCTTGTTGTAGTAGGTGTTTGTATTTTGAAAAAAAAACTTGTTATAGTCTAATTTATTCTTTGCTTTGATTATCTTATAAACCTGTATTAAGTCAGCTCGAATTCGTCTTTTCTAGGCTAGTTTTTCTTATAACTGTCCTCATAATTCTGGAATCCCACTATCAGCTTTGTCACTCTTTTTTGTATTCTTTTCAGCATGTTTATATCCCCTCCACACCTGTACACAATACTCCAATCTAGGTCTAACTAAAGCTTTATACAGTTTAACTATCACTTCCTTGCTCCTATGTTTAATATTTCTTTTTATCATACCTAACATTGCATTTTCCTTTTCACTGCTACCTGGACTTGCTCACTCACTTTACCTGTATGATCTATTATAACCCGTAGGTCCCTTTCCTTTTGTATCATTCTAATATTGTTCTCGCCCATTCTGTAATTATGTTCCATATTGAATCTACCTACGTGGATGACTACATTTATCTACATTAAACTCCATTTGCCAGCTCGCAGACCATTCTTGAGTTTTATGTGGGCAGACATGCTTAGAATGAAGAACCACAGACTGCCATTGCAGACAATTATATTGGATTCAGCTGGCTACGGTAAAAGAGGATATTCAAAGGATACTCCTCAGAACGATAATAAGAGAGGACTCATTTATAGGTCTAAACAACATACAAGAACTCAGACAAGTAATGTCACATTGTTCAAACTGGAGAGCACTTGTTTCTGCCTTATGCGCCATGTTTGGCATTCAAGGAATATAGATAGATAGTTTGAAATAATATCAAGGAGCATTCTGTAAAGGGAGACTGCAAACAATATTGCAGGCAGTATTGCAGTTGGATCGGACAAAGTGTATGGCATAAACTGTAGGAAGCAGCACTTTAGCACTTTAATCATCAACCAACACTTTAATCATCAACCAACAATTCAATTATTTATCAACACTTTAGTCATCAACCAACATTTCAATCATCAACCAACCAACATTTCAATCATTTAACCAATACTTCAATCATTTAACCAACACTTTAATCATCAACCAACACTTTAATCATCAACCAACAATTCAATTATTTATCAACACTTTAGTCATCAACCAACATTTCAATCATCAACAACCAACATTTCAATCATTTAACCAATACTTCAATCATTTAACCAACACTTCAATCATCAACCAACACTTTAATCATCAAGAAATACACTAGTCACAACCAATGACTTCATAACAGACGCTATCAAACATTACAAGTTTGAAATGTATATGGCTGTCTATATTCATCAGGATGTTGCCACTACCACAGTAAAGGAGAAACTCATTGCCAAGCTACATGAGACTTCTAGACTGGGCTGTTTGAAGCAGCATGTCAGTGATATAGAGGCTACAATAAAAAGGTTGGTCTCCCTTTTTATATCAACCCATCATCATTTGCCTTGCCAGTTAGTGTTGGCAGACATGGATCTCCACCTCCTTAATCATGTGTGTCGCTTATCATTTCCGTCGTTGATCGTCCCCGATGCCATTCCTTCAAACTGTCCGATATTACCTTTCTCTGTCTCTTTCTGCCCTGCGATCTATCCATTGTCACTGTCTGTCAAAACCCACCCCTTCTCATGGCATGCCTGAAAAAAAGGGGGACTGCATTGTCCCGAATATTGCCATAAGCTGTTATTGTGCCTGTGCCCCTTTAAGTACCACATCACTAGCCTTCTTTGCAGTTCATGGAATACCTTAACCTTCACCAGGCTGCTTTAAAAAATTGACGTAATTTCCCCTGCAGCTGCATTAATTTTCAGCATTTGGTTGTCGACTTTGAGAGTATGTAACCTTTTTATTAGTGTGTCTATAGCTATAATTGTGTTGTTTGTAGAGGCATATATTATTGTTGTTATTGTGTTAGTTTCTGAGATAGAAGATGAAGGTGGAAATTTATAAAAGCACAAACCTTTAGACTTGCTGATTAGGGATCGTCGTTCATAAAATCCATCGGAATCGCCTACAAAGCATCGATACTGTGTTTATGAAATCGGCACAACTGTTAGTTTACACTAAAAACGTATTTATTACATCTAATGGAACGAACTAAACTGAACTATTTCACAAAGATCGTCTACAACAACTTTCTTCACCATCCCCAATAATGGGCAGAGTTCACACCGATTGAAAAAGAAGAATATATTCTTTCAAAACTCTGTTTTATCATAGTCGATCTATACTATCGCAACTAAATTTGGTAGTGAAGGAAGTTGCGATTGAGTACTATCAAATCAGCCGCATCTTTGTATTTTTATACGGCGCTCCGCTTGTGTTTTATATGCTATCATAGTTGGGCAAAAATGTCAGCCTCTGGTGCGCAAACTGGGGTATTTTCGTTGGCAAAAATAACAGCCTAGGGCACGATAAAGGTTAATATTTTGCAATTTTTATCTCTTTTTTTTATAATTTCTATTTTCCATAACAGGTCACAACAGGAGAGCGCAGAAAAGTTAATGTTCTTCTCAAATAAACCCCCTCCAGCGCTGGTAGCACTCCAAGACAAGAACTGTGTAAGTAATTACTTTTACATACTGTATTTTCATGAATTTTATTGTATGTTCCTATAATCATGCATCAATCAATGTCTGTTGCTCCTTTCAGGACATATCCCATTGACAACCCTCCTCCAGCAAGTTTGATCTTGAGCTGTCCTTTCTGTCCCTCTCCGATTGAGTGAGGCTCAGGGACCATAGTTGATTTTCAGTCTCTTCTCTGGGTGATTCTTGGCCTACTTCTCTACCTATTCCACTGTGAGTTCCATGTCAGGACCTGTCTGGCCACATTTGATGGTGATTTCTGTAGCGTGTGTCGGATGCAAGCCCATTTCCTATGTTTGATTCGTTGCTCCTCTGGCTGTTGTTGGCTCCTTTCCCATAGGTCTTCGTTGCTCACCATGTCTTGCCAGCCTATACTGATTATCCACTGTAGACATTTATTGACAAAGTACTGGAGAGGTCTCTCTGTATTGCCTTTCTCATTTTCCAAGTTTCTACACCATGCTGACTTGACATTGGAATGAATAAATGTAAGTAGCATGTCTTTTGCAAATCATTGCACTTACGACTGCCATCCTATTTGCCTGCTGTAAGTTTCTTGGTAAGTGTGCGGTATATAAACGTCGTTACTTTCTGTACATGGAGAAGTCATTCGTACCAAGGAAAAAACCAAATTGGACACAATGGGATTCAAACAATTTAAATTTGGTTTTTATCTTTCATTTCCCTGAATTTTCCATATATTATTTTGTAATAAGAATGCTATCCTTGCCTTTCCAATTCTAGTTCTTACATCTGCCTCTGTGCCCTCTAAAGTATCTTTTTCGTCGTTCGTTCTGAAACTCCTGCTACTTAGCCCTAGAATGGACTTTGCAAGTGGCAGGATGTTGTCTTGAGAACAGAATACATTGTGTTGTAGTTTACAGCTTGACTGCGATATTTGTACCTTTCATCGGGCATTTTAGCATACTGGGTTAGCTTTCCCCCTTCGAGTCCTTCTCCTTAGCCAGTCTGCTCTGTTATCCAGGATCACCGCCTGAAAGTTGGATTCCTGGTCCTGGCGCTAGCAGTCAGTTTTGGTTCGATAACCTTTGCAACTCATGCACTACTCAGCATCTCGATACTTCTGAAGTATCAATAGTGTTGCCCAAATATGTGATGGTGTTGACCTCCAAACATGACCGGCTCGTTGATTGAGGCGTTGATTTAAAAATATTTAAAATGACTCCACAATCTCATTTCTTTTGAAAGTACTAAGCCATATCCTAGAGCAATGCTCTTTAACCTTTTTATACCTGTCGCGCCATTTTATAACTTTTGTGACTGTAAATTTTCATTACAGCCCACTAAAATCTAAATTGAAGAAAACTCTGAGATTGTCCACTGAGTCTGTATTTTTGATGATTTTAATCATCATGTAGCATGTCCCTTGCAGAACATCGCTCCCATGACAACCCCGTTTTAAATAAACTTGATCTCTTGTCAAATCCCCAGCCTGTTCCTGGTCATGCCCAAGCATTCCTTGACATCTTGAGGCCATCGCATTATTGGTCTATCTTGGCCGGCATCATACCTTCCATTACCATTCTCTCGAGACCGCTATGTCTTTTGAATTTATGAACCAGTTCTCCTCTATGCCTAACTCTTGTAAAATGTCTGTATTCTTCCTTTTTTCGGCCTATGGTATTTGGAAGACCTTTCTATAACATTTTGACTAGAAGGACTTGATTCTCTTCCTTAAGGTCTTGGATAACTGTCTATTTTTCACAGATGTATACTGCATTGAAGAAACACGGGATCTGATAATTATCACTTTTGCTGGTATTCTGCCATAGTTTCCTCAGGTTGTGTTTCATACAGCATGTCATTATTCTGCTACCGTCCACCTGAAAGCTAAAATTGTCCACTAGTGGGTGGTAGTGCCCAGGTTGAAAAGCACTGCCCTAGAGACTGAGTTAATGTGTACGCATAGAAAGTACATGATTTGTAAAAGTGTCTCTGAGATTGGTTTTTACCTGCCTTTTCAAAATGCTTTTTGTGTACTAGGAGTCGGAGGTAAAGTCCAAGGCTCAGGAGATGTTTCATTCTTGTAGGATATCAGCACGAGCCGCATGGAAACAACACAAAGCTGGCTATCTTATGAAATGCACACATGCAGTAAAGGTAGGTTATCATATAGTGCTTTACAACTTAGTGTGTGGGACATGTACACAATGTTTGCTAGTGGATTCCGTAGTTGGGTCCCAGTGCTGTAATGGGACCACTGCAGAAATTAAGAGTGACACTATATATCATGGAATAGGGTCGAAGATGCAGCACAGTGAATGAGCTGATGGCAGCCAGCGCCTTACAGCTGACTGCTTGCTTCAGTGTCAGAATACCATATTTCATCTCCAAATGGCAGCTCTGGAAATAAACTGCACTAGTGTAGTCTGGCTACGAGAATATTTTTTTTTGGTTCATTTTAAAATAAAAATGCAGGACATCAGGCTAGGAGAATAAACATCGAGGATGCTCACTCCTATATCTACCTAGGCCAAGGGTTAAATGCCAACCACAAAATCAACAGTGCAATCTCTAGATGACGAAAACAGCTTGGTTTTTTTTAACTCCATTAAGCCAATGCTCCAAGAGATGAAAGACACCATGGCAAGAGCACTCACTTTCAATTCCATGGTGGGGATGGTGTGGGCTAATGGTTAAATGACACGGCCCACAACTAGAAGGTGCTGGGTTCGATCCCCATCACAGTACCCGCCGTTACTCCGGGGAAGCAAACCCTTAGAAAATGCAGGAGGAAGCAGACCCTTACATGGTCATTTCAGCAATGATTTACGGATGCGAAAACACATGCTGAGAAGCTCAGAGTCACTTGGAAAGCATTGGAACGAAACGTACTAAAAATTTTGCTACAAAGATACGGAATGAATAAATTCAACACCAAACTTTGTTTTGGGACGTTGTGGAACAGCGATATCACGCAAACATCGTTAGGCTGGACATGTGGTACACGTCTGACAACAGGTGGACATGTAGAACAATCTTTTGGTGGCCATATGCCTGTACACGTCCACAGAGTCGCCCACCTATGTGATGGCGGGATGAACCGACCAAAGACCTAGGCCCGCATTGGTACAACGTTGCAAAAGATCAGGACACCAAAAGAATATTGTTGGCTTCCTCACATACGACACATCTGCCAGACTGACGCAGAGGATAATATGATGTGACTTCTATACTATAATTCTGAAAGTTTGTTTATTTGTTTGTCTGAAGATACTATAACTTGCAAATGGAGCGACATATCAAGCTGAAATTTTCATGGAACATTATATGGCTGATTTCTAAATCAACACAAATTATTTCAAGTTCCTGTATTATTTCCTTCACGAGCAATGTGCATATGATTATATGGTTCCACAAAGAATATTGTTTACCAGAAAGTACTGACACAATAAATTGTTTGTTCCTCATACAAACGGTCCAATGATCTGAACCAAGGAGTGTGGAGATGAGCAGGGAGTAGAAGGGCCGAGGGGAAGAGATGGATGAAGGCAGGTTTATAGGCGGAAGAGATGGACAGAGGGATGGGTATGTTGATGGGGAAGAGTTTGATGTGGACGAGAAAAGATTGGTGGGATAAGTTAGTTGACAGAGCTAGTAAGTTTTTGTGTTTAGGATCTTTGGTCTATCTGCAAGCCAGTCGCCATGATGAAGTCTGTAGTCTTCACCAGATCGGAGCGACTGTCCCACGGCTTTTGTCTCAGCTTCGCACCCTCTGGCCAGGTCTGGCATCTCATTTCCCTAAAGAGTGGACATTCCTGTAGAATGTGGTCAGGGTTCTGACCCCCTGTTCCACGTGGACATTCATCGGTGTGTGAGATCTTCAGTCGGTAAAGATGTTCTAATTGGAGCCATTGGAATGCTATTATTGAGGATCTCTGGAGTTTTCCTAGTTCTGCTCAGATTTCTGATAACAGCAGCGCATTGCTTGTTTTCTGTGTTGCCTCTATTGGATGTCTGCAGTCTGTGAAAACTATTTTTGTTGGTAGTTGCCTTTTATTTCTCAACCAATCTGTTCAGATATTTCTTTGTTTGCTGTTCCTATGAGCTGTTTGTAGAATTTGAATTTGAGTATACCTTATTTCCTTGCCTATCTTGTCATTGCCAGGTGTGTTTGAGTATCCCTTATTTGCTTGTCTGTCTATCTTGTCATTGCCAGGTGTGTTTGAGTATCCCTTATTTGCTTGTCTGTCCGTCTTGTCATTGCCAGGTGTGTTTGAGTATCCCTATTTGCTTGTCTGTCCATCTTGTCATTGCCAGGTGTGTTTGAGTATCCGTTATTTGCTTGTCTGTCTATCTTGTCATTGCCAGGTGTGTTTGAGTATCCCTATTTGCTTGTCTGTCCATCTTGTCATTGCCAGGTGTGTTTGAGTATCCCTTATTTGCTTGTCTGTCCACCTTGCCATTGCCCGGTGGGCTTGAGTGTCCGGTGATCCACTGCATAACTATTTTTTAATTAAGGTCACATTTATTTTAATAAATTGATTAATTTCAATCCAAATTACAGGCAGCATGCCAGGCACTAAACCGCGAGGTTGGAAATGTACTTTCAGATACACACAAGGTTTTGGATCTAACAACAAATGTGGATAAGTGTGAGTATTTGTCTGCCCCTGATTCAATCCATCGAGTGTGCAGAATCTTATAATTGTACCTCTGTTGGTCTTCCACACCATCATTCTATCCATACGCAAATTTAACTTCGCACCATTTATTCACATTGGTGAGAAGAGGAATAAAGGTCGCTTTCCTATGCAATTGCAATGAAGTGTGCAAGCGAGGTTTATATTTCAACCCTTGAAAGAAAAAAATCTACACCACTTGGTCAGGAGACATGTAGCCTGCTCACTTTATCACCTGTTCCAATTTATTACAGCTGTCGCCATTTTCGCTTAAATTGGACATCTATTGTACTTGGAACCCTGGAATTCAAACAAACAGGTGTATACCAGGTAGCTGAAGACTATCAATAGTATCATATAATCTTGTGCATGCTTGATTTAGTCCAATATTTTCTGGTAAAATAAAAATGTGTAAAAAAAATGTGAATTTTCAAGATTTTAACACTGTTATAAGAAAACACATGTGACATTCAGTCAATTTGGCACCAATGTTCAACACATAAGAAAACACAACACATTCAATTTTGTATCAATGTTCAACACATAAGAAAACACGACACATTCAATTTTGCGCCAATGTTCAACACATAAGAAAACACATGGCACATTCAATTTAGTGCCATTTTCGGCGTCAACTTTTCCAATATAGGTTACATTATAGAAAATGATGTACTGCACCTGAGTTTTAACGGGTCAAAATTAGTAAAAACTGTGCATACTATACATGTATTTTCTTCCTGCGACTTACTTGACCTGGGGGAAGGTGTATTGGGTAGTATATAAATTATTTTGTGAATAATTTTCTTTTTAATATGTATTTATGCCACTGAATCACAGTATGTAATAATAATTTAAAAAAGTATAAACACAAATGATGCACACTAAACAGCTTCTATTGAAAGACTGAATGCAAAAATAGTGCACAGTCTGAGTCAAAGTGCATGCCTTTTGGCTAATGCTGGCATATGCATGAATGTAAGTTAAGAAAGGGTTGAAAAGGAAATCAGACATAAGAGCATGTGGGCATAAGTCAAGGACAGGTACCTTGAATGTATATATAGCGTTTGCTGTGGCAAATAACACCATTCTCTGTAGTTCTATATTTGTTGAATGCCCACGCTTTTGTGTGCCCTGAAAAGGGTGTTAAGTGGTAGGTTGCAGTAGCTTTCCTCACATCCAGAACGTTCTGATGAAGGTGGACTGGGATCCTCCAGGCAGTTAGTGCTAACCTTGACTTCATCTGCATGTCACTCAGTGCTACAGGAATTGCGTTGATTCCCCCACCTCGTTAGCCAGGCTAAAAACAACCCATTTACAGAGAGATCCACATAAAAGTGAAGTGGAAGTCTTGGCCAGTATATTTTACCTGACCCTGACTAACATGCTCGATCAGTATGTTTTGCCTGACCAGACGTTAGCTTCCTCTCCCCATATTGTTGCTGATATTTTAACTTATTCGCCAGGTTTACGGGAAGTCGACAGCCTTTGTGGACAAAAGCAAGGTAAAATACCATTTTCCTCTCTTTGTCCATGTTTGAAATGTCTGTTAGGTTTTTCCTTCCTTCTCAAGGTCTGACCCTCTTAACCACAGATAGTCTTTTTTTTAAATGTGTTCTAAAGTCATCTGCTTTACATTAACACATATTTGTTTTTATTATGACCATTTTTGGATAATGCAAATGATTTTATTTAGGCATTTATAGTGTAACATAATCAATATTCTATATTATCCCACATTTTCTCACCTTGTGGCATCAGTTATGTTGCTGGCCACTAGGGATAGTTAGGCAGGCTTTGTGTTTAAACACTCCTGAATTAGATAATAATAACTTTTCTTGTTTCTTCAAACAGAGCTTCTTAAGCAGCAGGAAGATGTTCAAGAAACTGAAAGGTATGTTGTTGTAATTTACTGATTCATGTTCTGTGCTGGCGGAGAGAGCAGTTTTAAGGAAGGATATATGTGGAGATCTTGATGCAGCAAGTTGTATATAAAGACTATTTGTTCATAACAACGGTCGCAAGACATGAATTTATCTGTACTTGGCTAGCATATATAACGAACAACTGAAAAGAAAGTGGCGCAATGGGCAGCCCGGAATTCGAACACCGGACCTCCAGAATATGGAAGCTACTTGCCACAAGAGAGAGATGAGTTAAGGTGCTAGACCAGTGAAATTCTCCAATAAAGGCATCACAACTGGGCAAATCATTTGGCAAATGTCCCCAATATTACAATGTAAACACGTGACAATAAATTTAAAAAACACGATATTCCTGCCCACATTGTGCTATCAGTGCTAAAATTGGACATTGACAAGCAAAGATAAAAGAAACTAAATAGAGATGAAGATATTAGTAAACAAGTAGGTACAGCACCAGTGCTAGACTTCATCAAGAGACAGCAAACCAAATGGTTTGGCCACATTACACGACAAGCACCAGATATTCTTCAGAAAGCAATGATATACAGATACAATGGATACAAAGCACAGGGCCGATCATGTAAAAGATGGATAACAGAAATAAGAGAAGCAGTAAAGCTCCCTGTGTATGAAGCACATACTAGGGCCCGGTCAAGAAACCTCTACATAACCTGGTACTGAAAGGCACAAGCAGGATACAAGCGAAAAGAAGGACTGGGTTAGTCTTTCGTCAATCTACAATTACGACAGTTCTGACGCCTTTATTGGGCTGTCTCACTGGTCTAGCACTTTATTAACTCCTCTCGCTGCAGCAAGGCACTCCCGTCATCTGGAGGTCCGGTGTTTAAATTTCGGGCTGCCCATTACTTCACTTTCTTTTCTGTTATATATGTTAGCCGATTGCAGATAAAGACTTGTCTTGTGATCATTGTTACCAACAAACATTCTTAGAGAGCAGCTATATAGATGTGATAAATTTGAAGAACTTATTTGGTGACATTTTCATTATTTATTAAGTTTGTTTTGAATCGTTTGTTACTGAGTCCCAAAAGTGGAGCAAAGAATAATAATCTGACAGTCATTTTGTTGGAGCCAACAAAGGAGGGTAAAGGATGAGGGCATCGTCCTCTTCCTGTAGGAACTATAAGCCACAAGAAAAAGGAAAGAAAATCTCTTCACCTTATGGTTTCAGTATAGTTTGTGTCAAATGTTTATCAAATATCCATGTTGTCTTACTAATATTTTTGTGCAGGAACATGCTTCCTCCAATTGCCAGTTGGTTTCCTCCTTATATATAACAAAAAAGTAAGATAGCCATGCCTTAGTGGCACGATGTTTGTGTTCACTTTTCCGATGTTTGGTGGTTCTTGTTCTGATTATATTTCACAACTCCTTCACTAGGTTGTATCAAGGACTTTATTCTGTGGAATTGATGTGCTTTCGATCGGTTATCCTGTTTGTTAATCTGTATTTCGTGCCTGGCTCAAGTCGGGGGAAACCAGTCTGTGATGGAGTTTCAACATTCCGCTTAACTGCACACCGGAATTCAGTCCAGATTATCACTACTCAAGACTCAAGGACATATCTTCTCCTGCCCGCCCCTCCCTCCACCGGAGGTTACATGATACCTCTCTCAACATCGTATTCTCAGCACAGCAAGGGTCACACTGACCAACGGTCAGAAGCCTCGGTGGAGGGACACGTGGAAACGGAGTTTGACACGGACAGACACAGAAAGTTTGAAGCAAACATTGGTCTAACACACTCCTCGCGGCCCTCATCCCAAGACTGTGGAGTACTCGGCTCCACATGGGGAGCCTGAAGGGGTATTGGTCTACACGCTGCACATGGACATAGCCTCAGCAGTTGGACCTTGTAGTGGTCAATCGACGCAACAGGCCTTTGACACCTACGCAAATATTATTATTATATAACAAACATATTCATATTATTTGTTCAGGGAGACTCAGCACCTGAGAACTCATTGCAAGGAATTGGATGAAAGATTAATGTCCCTTACAAAGACGAACAGAGAATCAACAGAATTGCTGAGAAGCACAGAGGCTGCTAAAGAAGATATTGCGGAAAAACTATCATGGATAAACTGGTAATGTATTTATATCCTGCATCAGACATGTAGTTATTAACTCATGAGTGCCTGCCTCCCTTATGAAACACTTGTCGAACTTATGATACCTTTCACTGAATTAAAAAGATACCCAATTTCCACAGAATCTGACGTATTTTTCAGCTAATCATAATTTTCGTGGTTGTTTTTGCGAGTCTGTATCTTCTTTATTTGATTGCCTATAGATATTATTTTTTTTGTCTATAGAGACATAAATGAATAAAGAACTTGTTGGTGTTTTTGTTGTATGTGTGAAAGTTTCTGAGATATAAGAAGATGAAGGTGAAAATGAAAAACGGCATTTAGATTTACAATTTTTGGAGGAATCTGGACCTTCGGAATTTGAAACTGATAGTGTTTTTTTATAAGATCGTAATGTCTGTTAGTTTCCCTTACAAACGTATTTAGTACTTTAATAAACAGATCTACCTAGAAAAAATCTGTTGTAACAAATTCTCTTTCAAACCAAACCAGCTATGTTTCTTGTTTGCATCTACAATGATGGCAGTGTCTATTTTTAGATTCAAATACATGACATTGATCTAGAATAGTTTTCTTATCGCTTGGCGTCTTTTCCTGTCGTTAGTATGAGAGCATAAATTGATCTTTTTTGGAATAATCACCATCTAAATCTATTTATCAGCCTCAAAATTCTTGAAATTTCTTTAAACTTGTTCTGTTGTTAGCCTTTAGAATGGCCATTTCCAGAATTTTCAACAAATAAAACCCTTTTCATCATGAAAATCATAGTGAAGCCATGCTTCGATATTTTCATCGCCATATTCATAATTTCCGGAAATGTGTGTACCGCATAGACGTCACTATATTATCGCCCAAATCCAAGCAGTACAGCCCAAAATTCACTTTAAAATAATGGTCCACCCGCCACACGGGTGGCTCGAGGAATGGGGTATTCGCACACACTGCAATATAAAGGTGTCACAGGTTTAAAGGGTTAATCTTGTGCAGGTCCCAACCCTTTTTCCAGTCACGTAGTCTTGTCACAAGTGGATGAGTGGATTGTTCATGTCCACTGAAATTTTCCCTGCACGGTCATGCTGGAGCTGTAGGGCTGTTGGTTCTGGGTTTGGTATAGGCCATCTCTGTCCTGATCAGGAGGCCAGGGTTGTTGGTTTTACAATTTTTGCTCGGCTGTTGCACCGTTCCCTTTACCTCCGTTACCCTCTTATTAACTTGTAATCAACTGCCCCTTAGGTAAGTTTAGAAACTGCACTAAGCAGACAGAATAGGGTATTCTGCATGACATCTTCATGAAAACAGGCTGTGTATACACATTTCTAGTTCAACTGTAGAACATAGTATGACATTAAACACTATCCGTATCAACTGGAGAGTCAAAGCAGAACAAACAGCCGGTTCTACAATGCTGACCTCAATGTCTGCACTCTCATCTGTTTTCAATAATAGGGGGCTAAGTATTTGGTTCGATGTAATTTTAAAAAACACATCACAATGATAGAACCAGTGCACAGTCTCTTAGTCTTTCGACCTGTATTTCTACACGGGCGGATTCTCTTGTGTAGGTTCCCAGTTCTAGCGTGAGCTGGATGTAGCCGGGAGGATTTCCTGCTTAGCTGGCTAAGCTTGAGCAGCTTATTACTCCGCTGCGTTGAGACAAATGCCGCGGAGGTTGGTTAACCGATGTCCAAGTCCATCTTAATAGACTAAATAACTAGAACAAAGTAGACATGCAGCCTATTAGGCGCCATCTATGATGCTTTTAACAAACCACCTAACCATGACCGGTGTTATGCCATCCTACACAGTTGCCTCTTACGACATGCTCTCTGTGGGGCAGTGGTGTTATTCTTGTCCTTGTCATACACAAAGACTCCGGTGGACCACTCAGGAAAGTGCACAGAACTTATCCTAATATGGTCTACCATTGGTGGCTTGCCATAGATATAGTATCCTGAATCCACATAAGGTGAAAGAAGCAGATAGAGAAGCACAAACAACCAGACTAAAAGTGTCAACAGCCTGTTAGGTGCTAGACCAACAAATTGTTGTTAATTAGTAGTACTAATTTGATATTTCTTTTCTCTTTTCACTGCAGCTTGGTGGAATGGACTATTGTGAAACAGATAAACAACGAGATCCACTTTGCATTTCTCTTTAACACCCTCATCATACAAATTAATTTCATAGACTGTGATAGTCACCATCAGCAGATTTCAAGTATCTCCCTACATTCAAGGCTATCAGGTACAGTAGATTGTAATGTCCTGGAGAGCTGGGAGATTGGCCGGATTTGGTTGTTCTTTATAAGCAGTGCATTTTGGCCAGGGTTGTCAGACGAAATACTGTACTATATTGTTTGAATGACAGAGTAGTGTGAATGCTTGTTTCTCATGGCAAATGTACTG
Organism: Ariolimax columbianus; assembly: GCA_036924085.1. NCBI lineage: Eukaryota > Metazoa > Mollusca > Gastropoda > Stylommatophora > Arionidae > Ariolimax > Ariolimax columbianus. The sequence goes on from JAVGWX010000007.1 coordinate 44,029,062, forward strand.
GGCTTATTTCCTGGTGTAACATGCTCAAGTGTAAAAAGTTGTAAATGGGTACCTGATTTACTGTTTGGGGAGGCAAGATAGTGAGGCAGAGAACACTGAACATTCTAAATAAACCTATGAATTTGTACAATGAACTCTCTAACACTTGATCCCATAAATATAAATAAGGCTCGCAGCGGGCAGCCAATCACAGCTGTGGTTGCACAGCACCAAGCTCGTGTAGACGAACTGTTTGTGCCAATTGCTGCGTCAAGCAGAAAGATGCTTATTATTTCGATTGAGCGAGTCCATCACATTATCCATGCCCTGCTTGGGTTTAGGAAAGTGTGTGCGAGATGGGTCCCTTGAGTAAGGAAAGTGTGTGCGAGATGAGTCCCTCGCATGCTGGCACACGCAATTCTTCAGATTCACCATACTCACCAACACATGCGTTGACAAACAGTTGCTGCATTGGAGATCCTCAAATTTGATGACATTTTAAAGAAGGGCACTTTACTTCTTCCACTTCTTGAGGTTGAAGGAGCACTGTTAAACTTCTGACGAGGGGGTGCAAGCAGCTGTGCGTATCTGATTTTGGGAAAAGATGTTTGATTTCCACGATGGGATGCAACAACTTTGTCTGGGATTGGCGTTTGTGTGTGGACTGGGATGTTGACAAATAATGTCACATCACCTAAACGAGTCTGGGATTGGCGTTTGTGTGTGGACTGGGATGTTGACAAATAATGTCACATCACCTAAACGACATTCCAAGCTTTAAGAAAATGTATAGCTCATGTGTAAATCTTGAACATTAATGAGATTATCTCCTCAAAGGCAACACCGGCCATGGCTAGGTGGTTCCGTTAAGAGCAGCATAGATGTCGCCTAACAGGCTGCAGGTCTACTTTGCTCTAGTGTTTGAGTCTATTAAGGTGGACTCGCACATCAGTTAACCACCCTCCGCTGCATTTATTTCAAATCAGCGGAGTAATAAGTCACTCGAGCCAAGCACACTAAGCAGGAAATCCTCCTCCCAGCTACATTCAGATCACACCAGAGCTGGGACCTACACAGGAACATCTGCCCATGTAGAAGTACAGGTCGACTAAGACATACTAATACACCATATGTGGTTTTTACAAGAAACCACCAGTGTCAGAATACACGCACACATACAATATATGTGTACTTATGCATTCTGGCACTGGTGGTTTCTGGAACATTTGTTAATATAATATGTTGCTACCCACTTGCAAGCAGCAGACCTACCAGACCTGATTTATGATATATGTATACTTTAAATCATTGGTTCTTGGTCTATATTGCTATATGTACCCTTTCAGTAGTATTTATATTCATTTTTGCATCAACAGCTGTGCTGAGCCATTACTCTACTACTTAAAATAAAACAGAAAACTTGTTTTGATCATTATAGAAATTGATGAACAATTGAAACTAATTTTTGTCTCCTCGTGACATTCTGTACAGAATTTTATCAAAGACTTTCACATAATTTTCACAACAGATAAAAGTAAGCCTTGGTCAAAACTGGTACACCATATGGCTATGTCAAGCATTGACTGTGACACATTACAGAGCTTATACAAGAATTCTGACCAGATATGTGAGGTATGTGCTTCGAGAATGTCAATATTGGCAGTAGCTTTTGTATATTTTATCTAGCTATTTTACAATTTTTTCAATGTTGTATGTATATAGTATGCATGTTTAGATTATATTTGGTGTTGTACAAGTCTTATTATCCGGGTAGATGTTGTTTCGAATGCCCACAATGAGTGGGTTTACTCTTTTGTGTGCCCTGAAAAGGACAGTAAGTGGTGGGTTGCAGTAGCTTTCCTCACATCCCGAGCGTGCTGATGAGAGTGGATCGGAGTCCTCCAGGTGGTTGGGCTTTGCTTGACTTCACCTGAGTGTCACTCACTACTATGAGGATCACCTCGATCCCTCACCTCGTTAGCCAGGCTGCCATGAAAACAGCTCATTTTCAGGGAGGGCTACTAGGAAGCCGAGGTGAGGGTCTTGGCCAGTATTTTTTGTCTGACCCTGACTAATATGTCTGATCAGTATATTTTCCCTGACCAGACGTTAGTTTTTCTCCACATCCGGGTAAATAAGACTCGAAAGCCTTGGAAGGCAGCTTATCTAGGAGAAAACTCTTGACTTCAAATTGTCTGCCGTCTAGATGAGGTATTGAATTACTAAAGGCTACTGGTGGAAAGCAACAGGAAACAACTGATGCATTGATTATCTCTTGTTTCATCATGGGCCGACAAAACCTACAATTACTCACAAATGGCGTTAATGTGGGTTTGAAATGAACTAATAAACAGTGCAACGTGATGAGTGGAAATGATGGTCCATGATCACCAACACCATTTGGCAGGGCACTTGATGAATTTTGTTACCTCTTTAGCGTTCATCCTGAAAAAAAAGTTTAATTGTAGTTTACAGCGAGGCTGCGATATCTGCGTCTTTCAGTCTGGCACATCTGGTTTCAGCGGCTTTTTTTGGTACAAGGTTTGCCTTCCCACTGTGATCCCTATTGTTTTAGCTAGACTATATTAGTGCAGCCTCTGTGCAGGGCCGCCACTAACATTCTAAGTTACAGGAAGAGACGGATTAAGATTTTGTAGGTACCTGAGCTGCAGATACTACGAGATCTCCGTCATATTTTCAACATAAAGTATAAAAAACTGAACTGCGGAAATTGTACATTTATTTTTGCATAATTTCTTTTAAACAAATACATTTTTTAAAGAATGTCAGTATATTATAGATTATTGAGAACATTATTGTCAGTGGTAATGAGAGAGATTCCCTGTCAAACTTGTCCCAGTATCGACCAGTGTGCTTCCTTTTTATGTTTCAACTTGGAAGAAATTTCTCTCTCTAGCGATATTTAAAAAGAAAAAGTAAAGATCCAATTTGCACGCTGTGTGGCATATTGAGAATATGGTGTTAGGCCCATATTTACTTGACCAACACACACTAGGGGTGACGTAGGTTGCTTCAACTTCCCAGACTTGTCTTTTATTTAGTTTTTAAAGAAAACCCAAGTTTGCAATTTTGTTAGGCTGCATGTCGGCAGAAAATTTTTATATATAATACTATTTACATTTTGTAACCAGCCAAGTCAAACGTGGCAGCTTTGATGATTTACAGATTTCAACGCATTTGTAAAGGAAAAGGTAAATGGTTTTTCAGAACTGTTTTGTACAATCAAATAATCAAAGGGGGACGGCATGGCCTAGTGGTTAAGTGACTCGGCTCACAACCAGAAGGTGCTGGGTTCGATCCCCATCACAGCACTGGCCGCTACCCCTAGGAAGCAAACCCTTAGAAAATGCAGGAGGAAGCAGACCCTTACATAAAATGCATGCTGAAGTCGGATGCACTGGGCCGACAGGTGCAAAATAAAAACGCAGTGCAACGCACACCGCCTTGGGGATTAGAGAAATAAGGCAAACGCCAAAAAAATAAATAAATAAATAAAAGCCCATCACTCATCTTAGTGAATAGCCATTGACAACATCCCGACAGTATACACGGTCTTGGACTGCTCTTTCTGCCTATCTTCAGGTGTAATCATTTAATCTTAGTTCCTTCTCTTGTCCATGAATTTTTGGGTCTACCTATATCTCTCTGCACTTGAGGATTTCATGTAAGAGCCTGTCTGGCTATGTTGGATGGTGCCTTCCGTAACGTATGTCATACCCAGCCCCATTTTTTTTCTCGCTTATTTGTTGTTTCAGTACCAGCTACTGGCTCTTTTTTCATAGGTCTTCATTCCTCACCATGTTCTGCCACTTTATGCCCATTATCCATCGTAGGCATCTGTTAACGAAGGACTGAAGTCTTCATTGTATGGCCTTGGTCGTTCTCCATTTCTCAGCTCCATACAACAGCACTGATTTGACACTGAATATTCATTTTTGGTGAGGAAATACATTCATACGGATACTATCATCCTACATTATTTGTGAGGAAATACATTCATACGGATACTATCATCCTACATTATTTGTGAGGTAATACATTCATACGGATACTATCATCCTACATTATTTGTGAGGTAATACATTCATACGGATACTATCATCCTACATTATTTGTGAGGAAATACATTCATATGGATTTTATCATCCTACATTATTTACAGGGAAATACATTCATACGGATACTATAATCCTACATTATTTACAGGGAAATACATTCATACGGACACTATAATCCTACATTATTTGTGAGGAAATACATTCATACGGATACTATCATCCTACATTATTTACAGGGAAATACATTCATACGGATACTATGATCCTACATTATTTACATGGAAATAAATTCATGCGGATACTATCATCCTACATTATTAACGAGGAAATAAATTAATGCGGATACTATTATCTTACATTATTTACAGGTAAATAAATACATGCAGATACTGTGATCCTACATTTTTGGTGAGAAAATAAATTTGTGCAGATATTATTGTCCTGTGTTTTTGGCTACATTAGGAGCAGAGGGCAGCCAGTGCAGTTGACCTCCATCATATTAAGATTGCACTAAAGCATTGTTTTTGCAGTGGTGGCTTCTCCAATACTTTGTTTTACATGCCAGCCCCATCCACCACTTTCTTTAGTCACATTTTATGACAATCATTGCAGGATGCAGCGATCCTATTATTTCCTTTCCAGTCCGACAGCTCAGGGTTCACACTGGAGACTGAAAATTTGACTAGCTGTTTCAATCTGACAGTTGGGTTTTTTAAAAATGTGTTTTGTATGCTTTTTGCGATGCTACATCTATTTAAATTACAGACAGTCTATTTCGTCATGTGATTTTGTTTAATTCAAGAGTTTATACCAGCTGATCATGAGACCTCGGGATCCATGTTTAAATGTAGATGTTACTCGTATTTTCATTTCAGCTTCTGGCACATGTATCAGCTGTTGTTTATGATTCTAGACAACTTAGTGCTGAGCTAAAACTAGCTCATCTGAAGCATGGTCTATCCATAGAGGACAACAGGTATTGTTCTATGTTATTTGAAACTGTTTCCTCTGTATGAATGCTTGAGTTTTTATAGGACTTTCAAAGTTATAGCTATCGACTTTCAAAGTTATAGCTATCATTTGTACCCAAAATATTGATCATTTTGATTTTAAGAGATTTTTCTGAGTTACTGATCTCGGATGTCTGCGATATAGTGCTGCTCATAGAGTCAGCAGTAGAAGCTAACCAAATGACGCAGCTACTAAATGGTGAGAGCAGGAAAGCGGGACTGGAGATGAATGTTTCAAAGACCAAAGTGTTGTGTAATCGTTTCGCGAATTGGGATTCTGTCTTTCTTGGCAGGGTACGATTAGAGGGTGTCAACAAGTACATCTATCTTGGATGCTTCCTCAATATGCAGAACAACCTGAACTGACAAAACATCGCTGCGTGGGCTGGGCAGCCTTCTCGTCTATTAACACGGTACTGGACGGTTGCTAAGACCAGAACCCGCGAGTCTCTCAATTTCACTGTGCTCCATGTGATATACTACGGTGCTGAGACATGGACACTAACAAAATCACTGGAGGACAAATTGAGAGTGACCCTGGAAGAGATACTTGGTCAGAATGTTGTGACGAAACGATGGTCGATAGAGCACAGCGACAGCAATTTGGTACTCTTGAGGTAAAAAATACTGCGTTGGTCAGACTCCTTTGCTGTATATAACAACATCCGAGACGCCTCTGAAGGAGTGCTTACCACATAATGGACTTCCGTAGCCCAAGAAAGGGTCCGCTGGAGACGAAGTTGGGACCCGCTGAGGAATGGGTCAAGGTATCTACCTTAGATAGAATGGCCAGGTATAGAAATTAAGGATATCAGGAAGTAAACTTGTGAAGAGTTACACTAAAATGACACATGCAGAGAGAACAATTGGACAGGTGACCACAGTTGAGATGGTAGTCAAGGAAGAAGAATAGTTTCACATTGGCAATAGAATGACGGATTACCATAGAGTCATCATAACTCTAGGTAGGGAATGCAGAGAGTAGTGCAATGGGGGGTAGAGCTGAAGGTTGTTGTTTGCAAATGCCCGCAATGAGATGGTTACTCTTTTGTGCGCCCTGAAAAGGACATTAAGTGGTGGGTTGCAGTAGCTTTCCGATCTTGTGTACTAATGCAGGCTTAGTCCTTTGGTCAGTCCATCTTGCCATCACATAGGTAAGCGACACCGTGGATGTGTACGGCATATGACCACCAAAACGTTGTTCTACGTGTCCATCTGTTGTCAGACATACGTACCACATGTCCAGCCCAGCGATATTTGGGTGATATCGCTTCTTTCACAGCATCTTGAAACAGTTTGAAGTTGAATTTCTTCATTTTGAATTTTTTCTCGTATTATTAATGTAACATTTATTTGGTTAGAAATGTAGCGCCAAAAGAACGGTGAAGGTTGGTTGGAGATTAAAAAAGAACTTGCACCAGGACATGATTTGCCATAAACTACATGGGAGATCTCTGAACAGGTTAAGGACAGGTGTGTCCAGAAGTGGGTCTAACCCAAAAAAGTGGGATATGCAGACGAATATTGTGAATGTGGGGCCGTCCAAGAACTGGCAGAGGACCTGGTGGTAGCAAATGAAAAAGCACTGGAGGGTTTTTCGGTGAAGACTGTGAGGTTGCCAGACATGGAAAGTAAGTAAGTAATGTAACATTTCGCTATATTGTGTTGTATTACAAGTCTTTCAACCCAGTAAGGTGCCCCAACGATGTAAATGGAAGTTATTTGGTCATTTAGTTTGTCTATATTATTTTTTATGTGCTGCTTTAAAAAGATGAATTTATTCCTTTCAGATTGAGGCTGACAGTTTCGAACAGAAAAACACGACGAAAAGTTGCGTTGAACACTACTGTTGCTTTGAATTCACATCCATATTATCCATTGTTGTGGAATGTTACAACAATTCTAGGAAATATCATGTATGTACCCACAGAACTCTCTCTGTTTGAACTTACTCATGATGAATCCTAGAAATGCATTGCCACAGGAAATAGTGGAGGATGGGTCAATTAATGCATTCAAGATTTGATTGTATGCACATAGTTTTTATATCAAGGAAATGTCAAAGAAACTGGTTGTATACGCACTCTTCAGAGTCTTCTAAACCAGTATAAAGACATTAAGTTTAAGTTAGGATGTAGAGAATGTCAAGAGTAGCAGAGTTGTAGAGCTCTCGCTTTTCATGGCCATGGTACATGGTTCTATCCCTGATTTCAGTTGACCAAGCTGTAAATGGATACCAGGTCTACTGTAAGGAAAAGACAGGTAGCGATAGGAGACCTCATAAAAAGCTGAGATCTGGTAGAATGATAGCGAAGACAGCAATCCTTTTACTAGATAATATATGTAAATCCAAGCAAATAAAGACTAATACCAAGTTGAAATTGTGTTTTTCCAATGTCAAGTCAGTACGAATCAGAACCTTGGAGGAAATACACAGAAAACTCCAGTTGTTCATCAATAAATGGCTTCGGAGGATAATAGGTATATGCTCGTATATGATAAGGAATGAAGAACTTGGAAAGGAACCAACAACAGCCAATGAAACAACAAATCAAACGTAGAAAATGGAGTTGGATGGAACAAGCTCTACGGAAAGCACTATCAAACAGGGTTAGTTAGACTCCGACATGGAATCCACAGGGGAAGAAAAGAAGAGGTAGCCTAGGACACCCGGAGAAGAGACTGAAAATGAACTTCGGTCCCTAGACCTCAACTGGAGAGAGGTAAAAAGGGCAGCTCAAGATCGAACTTGCTGATGGAGGGTTGTCAATGGCCTATGTCCCGAAAGCAGCGACGGGCATTGATTGGTAGAATGATGCCTCTTAACACTTCATCCTTGACTGCTGTGAGACTACCTTTACTGTTTGCAATGATATAGAATGTGTTGTTGTAGACATCTTATGTTTGTGGCACAGTGCATTCAATTTCAACAGGGTTTACTTCCTTAATTATCTATCTGTCCCAAGCCTGCCAACAGGGCATTTGAACCCTGGCTACTCGTTCCATAAAATCTCATTTCTCTGTGCTCCTGAGAAAATATGCACAAGGTAGACATTTGAGGAAAGCTATTTACTGGTCTGCAGATATAGTTTGAGATGAAAAGTAAGATGGCTGCGCTCTCGACTTGCCCCGGTGTTTGTGTTGTTTTCTGATGTTTGGTGGTTCCTGTTCAGATTATATTTCACAACTCTTTCACCAGGTTGTATCAAGGACTTTATTCTGTGGAATTGATGTGCTTTCGATCGGTTATCCTGTTTATTTCGCTGCATTTCATGCATGGCTGAAGCCGTGGGAGATCAATCCATGATGGAAGTTCAATGTTCCGCTTGACTGCACACCAGAATTCAGTTCATGTTACCTCTACTCAAGGACCTTTCTGCCCGGACTGAAGCCGACTTCCTCCTGCCCACCCCTCCCTCCAGTCAGAAGCCTCGGCGGCTGGACACGGAAAAAACGGAGTTTGACACGGACAACCTGGCACAAACACTCCACCTGGGGAGTCTGTAGGGATTTCGGTCGACAAGTTACACTTGCACACAGCCTCAGCAGTTAGACATGGTAGTGGTAGATCGATGCATACGCGAACATTATTATATTTTCTGAGCCAAAACTATGTGCTCTAATTTCATGATTCTATCTCCAATTAACTGACCTGATCTCCAGTGTTCCTATGTGTTCTGCCTGTAAATTATGGAATATATTTATTGAAGACCATCCTGTATCAAATTTACTTGATGCATTACGTGGGGCTACCTACAAGGTAATAGTTCTAAACATAGGGATTCCACTGGCCAGTGAAAATATGCGGCTGCTTTCGGTCGGGATAGAGTGCAAAACGTTAAGCAAGGGAACTGGTAACCTCATCTCATAAAACATAATCTTCTCCTTTGCGTTCAGAATCTTTTGGCCATGCTAAATCTGCAGGCCAGTCGCTATGATGAAGTCTTTAGTCTTCATCAGGTTGGAACGGCTGCCCCACAGATTTTGTCTCAGCTCCGCGCCCTCTGGCCAGGTCCGCTATCTCATTTCCCTATAGAGTGGGCCCTAAAATAATCAAGTTGACGTCACTTGATCCCTTACAACTGTAGCAGCTGTGTGCGACTGCCTCAACCATTTACCTCAAAATGTCTCATCTTGTCTGCAGGAATTTTGTACTTCTAACTCCTGTGGAGCGTGTAGCCTAGTTGATAGTGATATAGCTTGCTAAGACAGGGATTACAGCGTACCAGGGTTTGAAATCACGAACGGACAGCAAAAAATCTGGAAGTGGTTTCTTCCTAATACGACTTCTCCTCCAGTTGACCCAGCTGTAAATGGGTACCTGATGTATGAGTTGGGGAAGGTTTAAACAGTAAGGAAGAGAACTGGCCACCCCACCTCACATAGGCTGTGGCTTAGTACATGAGGAGTTATCTTCATTCCTGACGACAATTGTTGCCAGGAGACTGACCTTTACCTTTATCCCATGGGAACTGAGACGCTAGTCCAGTCAGGCACAACATACTGACCAGGGCGTTGTGTCAGGGTCAGGCACAATACACTGACCAAGACCACAATCTCTGTTCCATGTAGCGTTCCCTGGAAACATGCTGTTTTTAAGGCAGCCTGGCTAGGAAAATTGTGGATCAATGTAATCCCCGTAGTAGTGAGCACCACTCAGATGAAACCAGGCATAGCACAACCGCCTGGAGGACTGTGGTCCACCTTCATCAGCATGCTCTGGATGTGAGGAAAGCTACCACAACCCGCCACTTAACGTCCTTTTCAGGGCGCACAAAAGAGTAAACTTACTCATTATGTGCATTAAACAACAACCACCTTAATTCTTGTTTGAATAATACATCACAGGTATAGCTCTACTATTTGCCCTTTCATATGTTAAACACACACCATTAAATGGTGTGTCACATAAAGTATTCATAATTTTAAAAAATAGATAAGATAATGCACCAAAATACAATTATGTTGGTGACAAATATGAATGCAATCTTTTTACCCAGAAAATGTGAGATGTGGTATCTAATCAATATTATTAGATTGGAGGCTTTTGTAACAAAACATTGGTCGATCATTGAGGATGGGTTAGAAGTGTGTACAACCAGTGAGCTACAGCAACTTTAAGTTTCCATACCCTTTGTCACACCAAGCATTGTGGAACATAATGAAAGACATGGGGTTCCCAATGCACTTGATTCAATTGATCGAATCACTATACCAGGAACAACAAACATAGCCGGTGAAATGTCAAGACTGGTTTGAAGTTCAAATGTGTGTAAGACAGGGATGGATACTCTCCCCTTATATATCAAAATATATATGCTGAATCTATAATGAGGAACATCAAAAATGGTGGAACATATGACAAGTTCGAGCCATTAAGAATTGGTGAGAACAAGATACCAGAGCTCAGATATGCAGATGGCTTGGCTTTGTTCGTTCTCAATCTCCCGCTACCAAACCCTGAAAAGGGCTTAAATAGCAAAATGTAGTCCAGAGAACGGAATGTGTTGAGTCGTAGTTAACAGTTTGACTGCGATATTTGCACCTTTCGGTCCAACACATCCGACTTCAGCAAACATTTTTTGAGTACCGGGTTAGCATTCCCTATTCGATCCCTTCTCCTTAGCCAGTGCCCTGTTGTCCAGGATCACTGGGTGGAGGTGTAGAAGGGTCTTGGCAGCTCTGGTTTGCTGGCCCTGATGCTAGCAGTCAGCTATGGGTTGCTGACCACTGCAGATCATGTGCTGCTCAGCATCTTGATCCCAGATATGCAGATGACACATTGGTTCTCTCAAAGAGCACTGCAGGGCTGGAATGAATGATTCTGTCGATAAAACAACACAGCAAAGACCCAAATCTGTACCTGAATATAAGTAAAATTAAAATAATGAGCACAGAAAAGACAGACAAAATCTGAAGTTATTCTAGATCAGCAGGAAATTGAGAAAGTCACAAGTTTTGAGTACCTCAGCTCAATTATAAGCAAAAATGGAGATTGCCTCGAAGAAATCAGATTGAGAATGGCTATAGCAATGCAGAGGATAAAATGAGAAACTTATATGGAAGAACTTTAATAAAATGACGAGCATAACAATCCTGCAAACTTGCATCTTTCCTGTGGCAACGTACGGATGTGAAATGTGGATCACCACACAAACACTTAAGAAAAGGATTTAATCTTTTGAACTAAAATGCTACAGAAGGGTGCTCAAAATACCATGGATAGCGAAAAGGAAAAATGCAGATATCCTACAGGAACTGGATATTGAGGAAAATTGGTTAGTAAACAATTTGTCCAGAAAGCTAAAATATTTTTACCATCAAACGTCATAGTGGCCTGGAGAGAACGACACTGGAGAGGGTATGGTGCCTGGAAAGCAGACCGAGGAGAAGATGGACACAAGACATCACAGAGATTATGAAGACAATGACAGAGGTTGGAGTTCTGGCTAGAAATTGAGAATCTTACAGATCGGCTGTTGTGAGAGCAACGTTCTGTAAAGGACATGCTACATAATGATGACCCTTTGTCATCTGCTAATAGAGACTGAGCACCTTTGAGTCTTCATAGAGTGACTTGTCAGTTCTGCTTAACATAATGTGTTCAGAATATTTTATGATATCCAGGATGGTTTTTTTTCACTGTGTCTAATTCAACTCCTTTCATCTGCTTCTCTCTTTGTGTCTGTGTCATTCAAATTGTTATGAACTTTCTGGAAAGGTTTGAAATTGATTAGTGTCTAAATAATATAATAATTTTACAAAGTCCGACAGGGGAGTGAAGAATATCAACAAGCTAACATTTCAGGTGAAAGGCAACTAAGGAGAGCTGTGCATGGCTCCAGCTATGTAGAAACATGCCAGAAGAAAAGGCCTACACTCCATGGTAGAAGAGGTGCAACTAAGTCTAGTCATGATTATAAGGAGGATGATTATAATGATATAATTATCCTCTTAGGAGACCTTAGTCATGATTATAAGGGGGATGATTATTATGATATAATTATCCTCTTAGGAGACCAAGGTCCGTCGAGTTGATCACCTGTGACTGCTTGATGGCTGACGTCCATGGAGGTGTATAGTTCTGATGAGTTGCGGATGATTTGTCGCAGGCAGATGTTACGTGGGGCAACCTCAAGGATGTTTCCATATAGGACAAGGTCTTTTCCTGTGCTTGATTTCAACAGCAGGATCTGGCAGGTCAGGACATTCTGGGGGGAGGCGGGCCACATGACCGAGGACAGAGGCAGTGATGCTCCATCAAGGAACAATACTCTTGAGATGCGCTTGTCGAATGACATCAATGTTGGTAACAAGGTCATAATAGTGGATTCCAAGGATGCGCATCCGACTATAAATATGGAAGGCTTTACGGCTTTTTGCAAGACCGTCCAAGTTTCACAGCCATACATGATTTAAATGACACAGAATTTATGAAGACGTAGCTTAGTTTCAAGGGAGAGCCTCTGTTGGGACTAGACTCTGTTCATAGACGAGGCAATCCTTTGGGCAATGAAAGGACTGCTACATACCTCAGGTCTGTTTGCTGCCAAGGTAGATGAACTCACTGGCAGGATTGATTATGAATTAGTAATGTAAATTTATACATTTTGTAGTTTCTTTCAGTACTTTTCTTTGCTCTCCACAGGTCTCAAGATGTGAAGGCTGTTATAGACAGAATAGACATTGGACCAAAATATATCACTCGGGTGCTATCACAAACTGAAAGACTTCTAGCTCAGTGCCAAGTATAATAGGGCCATACAGACTTTTTCTATATAAAAATAACCAGGTTATTCTGTGGTCAGCAAGATAACTGGAACTGAACAGATAATAGCAAAGTGGTCAAGCCGTGTGCCTCGTGTTCAGGCGGTCAGGGTTCGAATTCGAGCTGCGACGGTCGGTTCATGGTGGAAACTTTTCCGGAGATCCCTAGGTTCTTCACTGGGGCTATGGAGTTCATGCTTTGTGCCATGCTCTTGGCAGGTGGGATACCTTCCTGTGGAGAAAGGCTGAGCCATATGGGGAAACCTACGGCGATGAAGTTCAGCCCTCGCCTTTAACCTTTTAGATAATAGCAATGTTGAATAATTTCATCTTCATTTGTCATGAAAAGGACGTTTGGTTAGTGTCATATCTTACAGCGATATCTGCGCCTTTCAACCTGACACATCCGGTTTCAGCATGCCTTTTTGGGGGACCGATGTTCTTAGCCAGGCTGCACTGGGGCAGCCCGTTTCTGAGGCCGCCACTTGGGGCCAAAATAGGGTCTTGGTCAGCTCTTGTTCGCTGGCCCTGATGCTAACTGTGAGTCGCTGACTGCTGTCAGCTCATCCACTGCTATATCTTTGGCTCCTGTTGCCTAATTGAAAACTTTTCCATTGCCTGATATATCACTCCTCTTCTACCTAGGGGTCTTTGTATATACGAAGCATGTTCAAATGAAACGGGACCATACTGCAACAAGTGAACATACATACGATGCGCATGATACCACTTCTGGTATAAATAGCACATACTAGCATCAAGTTTGCAAAATGTTATTACTTGTTTCCTCGGTAGACCGTTGAAAACATGGCGGGTGTGTTATGGAATCTGTCCAGAGTTGATCAGCGAGTGGTGATTAGGTTTCTAATAGCTGAAGGATGCCTACCAGTTGACATTCATTGCAGAATGCAGGCAGTTTATGGTGACAAAAGTGTGTTGAAGACAACGGTGAAGAAAAGGACAACGATGTTTAAAGGAGGACGTGAATTAACGAAAGCTCTTCCGTGACCAGATCAAGCTCATATTGTTGTGTTAACTCACGTCCTTCTTTAAACGTTGTTGTCCATTTCTTCACTATTGTCTTCGACACACTTTTGTCACCATACACTGCCTGCATTTTGCGATGAATGTCAACTGGTCGACATCCTTCAGCTGTTAGAAACCGAATCACCACTTGCTGATAAACTCTGGACAGATTCTGTATCACACCTGCCATGTTTTTAACGGTCTGCTGAGGAAACTATGATTCTGAGGATAATGAAATTTTGCAAACTTGACAGTTGGTATGAGCTGTTTACATCAGAAAGGGGCGTCATCATGCGCATCGTATGTATGTTTAGTTGGAGCAGCTAGGTCCGGTTTCATTTGAACACACCTTCATACTTACAATTGAGTGTACAGGTGATTGGCATGTTGTTTCTTTGTGTGACAAAAGAGCTGTCTCATCTCCTTTAGCCTTCACCCAGGCTATGATTGGATAGGAATTTTGTTACCTTTATCATTTTTGTCTAGAGAGTGTCTAACAGCCTTTCCTTTTTTCGATTTCCAACTGCCAATGGTTCTTTTATGTGTATACAGAACCTCTAAGTTTATCATTCGGCTCTAATAGGTCTGGGTTCTGGTCTTACCTCCCTTGAGACCAGTGAATACTTGAAACTTGCAGGGATTCAAATATGTATATATGTACTGTAAAATGTCGCCTATAATATGCATGCTTGATTCAGTTCCACATTTTTTGGTGTAATGAATTTTCATGTATAATGCACACCATGATTTTTTCCAGATTTTCTTTGATGAAACATTTGTTAACAAAATATTAGAATGAGTTATAACAAACAGAAATAGGCACGCAACATCAAACTTTCGGTACTTTGTACTCCCTTGTTATCACTCGCACTAGAAAACATATGGCACATTCAATTTTGTGCAGAATTCACTGTCAAATTGTAACAAATTTATGTAAGATACTTTCGGTATTGAAAATTATGTATGTTTAATACTCTTGTATCTTCTTCTTTCGTTCTCAATCTCCCACTACGAATCCCTGAAAAGGTTCTTTACAAGCAGCTGTCCAGAGAATGGAATGCGTTGTGTTGTAGTTTACAGCTTGACTGCTATATTTGCACCTTTCAATCCGATACATGAGACTTCAGCTGGCATTTTTTAGTACCAGGTTAGCCTTCTCTTCTTTGATTCCTTCTCCTTGGCAGTCTGTTATCCAGGATCACCACGTTGTGTAGAAGTGGGTTTGGCAGCTCTGGCCTTGATGCTAGCAGTCAGCTATGAGTCTCTGACCGCTGCAGTTCATGCACTGCTCAACATTTTGATCCCACACTCTGGTATAATAGGCTGCCAAAAATGAGTAAAAATTGTGTATACTATGCGCCAGATTTTATAGTGCATATATATGCTAAGTGATTGTTGGACAACCTCAGTGTTGGTAATCAGGTCCATACCAGTGGATTCCAAGGATGCACATATGGAAGGCTTCAATTCAAGATTCAGAGATGGCGTGGGCTAGTGGTTAAGTGACACGGCTCACAACTCGAAGGTGCTGGGTTCGCTTCCCAATGACAGCACTGGCCGCTACCCCGGGGAAGCAAACACTTAGAAAATGGAGGAGGAAGTAGACCCTTACATAAAATGCATGCCAAAGTTGGATGTGCTGTGCACTGCCTTGGGAATGGTAAATAAGATGAACGAAGATCTTTTTGCAAAACTGTCTTCGGAGCCATACAGATGGATTGAAATTACGCAGGATTTGTAAAGGAGCACAAGTTACAATATCTGGACACATTTTGAATTAAGGCAAAATATGCACAAAAACTGGAGTATAGGTATCTTGAAGAATATTACTACTGCTGTGGTGATCAGCTGCAAGCTTGGTTATTTAATCCATCTGATTCCCCATGCATGCAATATAGGCTACCAAAAAATGCTCTACATCTGTTCCTATCTCAAGTCATCTTATTGAGCATCAGCTGTTGTACTGAAGCCCTATTCCATAGTTCTCCTGTGGGTTTCAGTTCAATGCATGTCTAGTTATATTTGCTATATCGCCCAAGGAAATTTAAAACAGTGGGTAGAAAAATTATTTGTGGTGGATGTGCTTGAGAGAAGCTAGTCTTGAATGTCAAAAGAAAACCTTTTTTTTTTAATGATATATGTTAAATACTAAAAATACCTTGGGTAAAGACAATAACGCCATCTGCAAGATGAGCGCTAATTGTTCGCCATATTTATTCCATGCGTCTGCTTTGGCGTTCGAATGCGTTTTTGCGAGCCTGTAGGCTGCGTAATTTTTTTTGTGACTTGATTTCAACCACCTATTGTATCATTTTTTCTTAACTTGTACCTGTTGATTCCACCACGCTGTTCTTTTTTTTAATTCTTTTTTTTTTTGAATGGTCGAAGTATCTTTCTACCGTAATTTACGGATTTGAACCACTACCGCTCATTCATTACATTGCCAAGTTGTTACTGGCAGGACCTCGTATATCTTGTATTTTACGTTGTCTTCTTCCTCAAGTTTTGCCATATTTGTGACGTATATCTGTCTTTGCAACTTCTTTTCGCTTTGAAAAGTAGGTATTTGAGTTAGTACAACAGGACGATGATCGGTGTCCATAATGATGTTGGGAAACACTCTTGACTCTGTAATGTCTGGTCTTTGTCTCCCTCTGACTAATATATAGTCTATTTGGGATGATATTCCAGCATCATTCCATCAATACCATGTTTGAATATGGCTTTTCTGGTGTTGGAAAAAAGTGTTTGTTATAATCAGCCCCTGTTCAAAACAGTTCTATCAGCTCGTCCCCATTGCTATTCCATTTTGGTGTGCAATCACTAAACGTACCAAGACATGACTTCTGCGTCTATTTTTTTCCCCAACTTTACCGTTGAAATCGCCCATCACTATCAATTCGTTCTTCTCATTCACCCTATTTAAGGTATCGGACAGTTTATCTTCCTCACTGTAGCTGTGATTACATGGAGCATACACTTGGATGACAGTTGTTGTTTTCGCAAGTTCTGTATATTGTAGCCGTATAATTCGGTCCGATACATACACTATATCTGTGATCAGTTTTGCCTTCTCTGGGTGTATTAAAAAAAAACCACACCATGGTTTTCTCTTTCACGCAGTCCTACTCTGCTCCACATAAAAACATATCTGTCATGTACCTCCTTGCTATTTTGGCCCTTTTTCCTCATATCTGACAATCCCACTATTTTTATCCTTGTCTTTCTCATGAATGTGACTATTACTACTGTCTTGTCGCCTAATCAACTAACATTTAAGTGTTGCCATTCTGGTATACATCATCTTTCCTTGACGCCTACACTGCCCCGCCATTTACTCTGGCTATGTACGTACAGGTCCTTTGTTTTGAATTAAAACTATTCAGCTACGTTACGCACTGCCAGTTTGCAAGACCAGTCACAGTTGCTCGATTTCAGATTAGTTACACTCGAGAATGTAGTTGGAAAAACTTCAGTGCAGTAGCCTATCATTGACCAGACCACATCGTGCAAAATTTGTATGAAGCACAGCTACATTTCTGCTATTTATCCATAATTTTCACAAAGAACACACGATCTTGGCCCAGTCATCGAATGACGTGCCGCCATATTGGCAAACGGAAACTAACTTACATGTTCTAATTGTTAGTATGAAAATTAATGCTGTCGTATTTGTCTTCTGTGAATAAGCTAATTGTAAATAAAGATATGTAAAAACCAGTTTGAGTTGTCTTTCCTTCGTTTTAGAATGATGATGAGTTTCTCTCTCTCACATAAAATCATTCTTAGTGGTCTCGAGGTGTCGTCGACCTCGGGTGCTGTAGGTCGTGGTTCAAATCTCGGTAGAGATCGTGTTTTTTTCATGTGGGCTTTCTAGTATTTCTCCGGACCTCTGTGTAGTAGAGATCGGACGCCCATGTGCAGTGTAGTGTTAATGCTGGAAATCTCTCTGCAGTTGGAAATCAAAAAGAGTAGGCTTAACGGCCGCTGCCAGGGCAAAATTCTGTTTAAAATCTACCCAATCTATTACAGTATCCTCGCCGGTGCTATGGAGTTCGTGCATTGTGCTGAGCTTTTCAAAAAATATGGAGAATAACAGCACTTATGTGTTAAACTAAAATCATTGTTCACCCCAGACATGTGCGACATGCAGGCCAGATCCGGCACCTGTCCTGGTTTGATCCGGCCAGCACGGACATTTCAAAATTTCAGCTAATCTTGCCCTACAGCACAAAACGGTGAATTGTTAGAATCCCACAAAATCCAAGTGTTTCCTGATCTAAAGAAAGGCGAGATTGGAATCTATTTATTTCAAAGATGATGTGTGCATAAAAGAATCCTTGGCATTCGAAAATAAAAAAGGAGGTTGTTGGATTGTTGTCCAGACAAAAATTACAAATGTGACAAAATTCCAGCATAAAGGTCAAAAAGAGCCTACTCCTCCATCATGCAAAGATACAACAGGCCAATCACATGTCTGTCTGCACACTTGATTGCAAGTATATACAAAGACCTCTACACCCCTGGGTAAAAGGGAAATGACTAAGTGAAGTGATGTTCGCCAATGCATTTATTTTAATCATGCTTGCTGCTAGTCTGCTTTCTCATTGCTTGATAAGTTTTGGTATCCAATGGACAATGACTGACTGATGTGTGTTATTTGCATCCTGTCAATTGTCTTAGCCAACTTCTTTGTCGCTAGTTTGCAGGTATGTTAATCTTAAATCATTGAAGACTATCTTATTGATTGGCTTTTGTTTTCCTTATTAGAACTTCTTCCCTATTTCATGTATGGTGATCATTATTGCTGTAATTACTGCATGATATTGTGTTGTGTGGGGGACTCAGTGGTCTCGCGGCAAGGTGTTCACCTTGGGTGCTGGATGCCGCAGGTTCAGATCACGGTGGAGACCAGGTTTTTTTCATATTGGTCATCCGGTAAATATTTTCCTTGATCTCTGAGATCAGACACTCGTGTGCAGTGACGCGCACATTAAAAATCCCTTGGCAGTTGGAAATCGAAAAAGTAGGCATAAAGGCAGCTGCTTGGGCAAAATTCAAGCTAAAAATCTACTTAAATTATTCTAGGAATTCTTGCCTGACAGAATATGTAGCAAAAAAGGGTACTGTGTGGTTATACATCAGGTTTTGGTTATCTGGTTAGTGGAGCGGTATAGATGGCACCTGACATGCTGCGGGTCTGCCTTGCTCTAATTTATACCTCCACTAGCACCAGTCCCAAAAATAGGTCATTGTATATTCCAGGTGCTACCAACATAATGGTTGGCAACAGATACTGGGATTGACCTGGCAAGTCACTAGCGAATTTTTGCTTGCCAAAAAATGTTAAACAAAGGAGATCACACCTACCCATGATGTCTAACGACACAAGTGGACTCAAGATAGATAGATTGTGTTGTAGTTGCAGCAAGGTTACGATATCTGCGGCTTTTGGCTCAACACATCCGATTACAGCACTGCATTTTTGGGACCGGGTTTATCTTCCTGATTCCTAATCTCTCCAGCCAGGTTGCAGTTTTCAGTGGTGTCACTTGGGAGGTGGAATAGGGTCTTGGTTGGTTATGGGTCACTGACCCTGATGCAAACAGCCAGCTATGAATCGCTGTCTGCTGCATCTAAAGTCCCATTAGCTATCTTCTATTTGTATTAGACCAGACTTCACGATGTGCAATTCTCACTGTCAGGTAGGAAAGACTCTATAGTCCAGTAAAAGCTATCCTTCTGTCGAAGACAGATGTGCCGGACCAAAAGGTGCAAATATCAGTCAAGCTGTAAACTAGTGGCACAAGGCATTCCGTTTTCTGGACTACATCCTGCTACTTGCAAAGTCTTGTTCAGAGCTTGGTAGCGGGAGATTGAGAAACAAACGCAGAAGAAGAAAAAGCTTTTATAAGAGAGACAATTCTGACATCATAAAATAATTTTTGCCTTACAGGTAGGCTGGGGACAGCCAAAAGTTAGGGAAAGCAACCTCAAACACTGAGCTCCCTGGAATATAACACTGTAATGCACTTCTCCTCCTGAAGGCAGTGATAACTATGTCAGATTCATTGATGTGGATACCTGATAGTGAATGAAGTCAAGTCAGAGTCAATGATGTCTGAAGGCAAACCAGGAGAGAAACAGTCATCCGGGATTGAAGGAATACTCTAGAATTAACACTCCAAATATGATGCAGACATTATACAAGTGATTTATTTGTTTTTCGGGGGTTGCTATTGCTTAGAGGTAAGGTGCTTGCCTCATGGGGTGAGAATAAACTTGGAGGTACTTTCACACGTAAATAAACTTTAGGCAGTAGAATATTGAAAAGAGCAGGCTGTTAAAAAATTTTAAAGGCAATGAAATTTATATCCAATAGTGGCCTGCATGGAGACGACCCTTCCACCATGCAAAGACACCATATACCAATTGCCTTTTGTCAGCATACCAGATTACAAGTATATACCTTTACAAGATAGGCTTCAGGAGTAAGCCCTGAGGAAAAATCTGCATCCCGTGCTACCGCCAGTCATCTCGGCTACATCTTGCCACCAGATTAAGATAGCAGGGGACTTGAGAGAAGCTGATACCGAGCAAATCTTTCCCACTTTAATTTATTCAAATACAATTGACAATATAAGATGACCCAGGAAAAAAAATGAACAAAATACAAAGACTTGAGTAGAAGAGGATCAAAAAAGATGGAATAACTAGTTTTCCCAAGGCTTTTCTTCGATCAACTGATGCTATGTTTCTAGTCTGGTGAGGTTCATGAAGAAGACTGTGTTTCAGGTCTTTGCCTGTCTCCCACAGCTTGCAGAGCATGGTCGATCCCCCAGGACATACTCCCTCTCTTTGGTCTATATAAGTGGGGCAGTGCTGCAGAATATGTTCTGTTTGCTTGGGTGCTCCATAATCGCACATGGTATTGTCCCTGAGACATATTTTGTAGAGGTGGGCCTTGAGTCTGCAATGTTCGGTTTTGAGTATGAAGATCTTTGTCTACCCATCTCTGCCAAGTTTGTCTATGCTGTAATTTTCTGCCTTGAATTCTTTGTGCTGGTCTCTCCATTTCGTCCTCATGGATCATTTGATGTCTTTTCTTCTTTATAGCTCTGTGGTTGGCGAGTCTGCGTGCCGCCACTTCCGGCCTTTGCGAACTAATCTGCTTTTTCTTTTACAAAGATCCAACAGTGGGCCGAAATCTGTAGGACTAGATCAATTTTTTTTATTTTTTGAGACAGCAATCCGATGTTATATTTTATTCTGTGTGAGAGTCTATCTTGTTTGGTTACCACGGATCAAACAAAGAAGAGTATCTGACATTCATGTCTTAATCAGCACGCTCTAGGTTCGAGGAAAGCTACTGA
This sequence comes from Ariolimax columbianus, assembly GCA_036924085.1. NCBI lineage: Eukaryota > Metazoa > Mollusca > Gastropoda > Stylommatophora > Arionidae > Ariolimax > Ariolimax columbianus. The sequence goes on from JAVGWX010000007.1 coordinate 44,050,296, forward strand.
AACCCGTCACTTAACGTCCTTTTGAGGGGGCACAAAAGAGTAGACCTACTCATTGTGGACATTCAAAACAACAACAACATTCATGTATTTTCACAACACAGTTCAAGAACTTCATAAACAGAACATAAGTTTTATATTACATTAATGATATAAAATGAATCAGACAAACTTTGTAGCAATTGATAAAATTTTGGTGAGATCGCCTCCTCTTCCTCTAAGGGCAGAAGGAATGGGAACCATTATTCTGTTTCCCAAAGGATTTCCGTTATCGTCCACTAAGACGATGTTATTTGTGTCCATTCTTGGTACATTTGGTTTCTGTTTCTGCCTGAGCCCAACGATGTATGCTCGTTTCATCTCTCCTTTGACTGTCACTAAAACTTTGTCTCCAAGGTAACCAACCTAAAGAGAAAGAAGCGTAAGTTGTGTAATGCCAGTGATGTTTGTCCATCACATGTGATGATGACCACTCACTCTGTTCAGCAGTTTGGACAATCCTTCTGCTCTGTCCGCTGAAATGGGTGACTTGCGCTGTGATTTGGATTAAAATGAGGAAGGTTTGCGCAATATGTCATCCTCACTCTCGTCCTAAGCTACCTTCTTCTGCGTTCGTTCTCAATCTCCTGCTACCAAGCACTGAACAGGGATTTGCAAGTAGCAGAATGTAGTCCGGACAACGAAATGCATTGTGTCACTAGTTTATAGCTTCACTATAATATTTGCACTTTTTGGTCAGACGTCTCTGGTAGTCCTGCGCTACTTTTTGGCCAGTGGCAAGATATTATCGAGACGACTGGAGATAGCACAGTATTCATGATTTGTCCTCATGGCTTACTCTCGACTCATTTCCTGTAAACAGGTATCCAATAAGTTGGAAATATAGATTGACCAGGACTAAATCTGTAAGTACCAAATAATGTTGTCACAAAGTGAAAGTCAAAGCCACCCTCATAGTGACAGATGCACTATGGTTAATCCGACTTTCCTAAAACCCACAGGAGGCAGTGGAGGTAATCTAGCCAAATACACAAGTCACAAAAATACCAGAGCTACCAAGACCCTTCTACACCTCCTAGCGGTGATCCTGGATAACAGGCTGCAACAGAGCAGACTGGCTACGGAGAAGGGATCGAAGAGGGAATGCTAACCCGGTACTCAAAAAATGCTTGCTGGTCGGATGTGTTGGACCGAAAGGTGCAAATATCGCAGTCAAGCTGTAAACTACGACACAATGCATTCCGTTCTCTGGATTACATTCTGCTACTTAGGCCCATGTCAGGGTTTGGTAGCAGGAGATTGAGAATGAACGAAGCCATATCAAATGTCACAGGAAAATAAAGACAAACACATTAATTCGGCTTGCCTCTAGATGATGAAATATGCAACAACTACCATAGCACGCTTCCAGCCATCCTACACACCAGTAGCATGTGTCCAGACTCTCTATTTAAAGGTCGAATCAAATCCAGTTTATAGCTCAGTGCAAACAGAAAATATGATTTTCAACCGCCGTTTGTGGAGTACACAATAGACTCGTATGTTGATTCTATCCTTGTATGTTGATTCTATCCTTGTGTATTATAGACTCGTATGTTGATTATATCCTTGTGTGTTATAGACTCGTATGTTGATTCTATCCGTGCGACTCTATGTGCTGATTCTATCCTTGTGTGCTATAGACCCGTTTGTTGATTCTATCCTTGTGTTATAGATTCGTATGTTGATTCCATCCTTGTGAATTATAGTCTTAGTCAACCTTTGCATCTATAAAGGATTAAACCCTTGTGCACCTCTCTGCTTAGCGGGCTGGGCTCGAGTAGTGCTATGTTTTTTGTGCTGGTCTCATCTTGGCTTCCAGTCGAGTCCACCTCGAGCAGGGTTGTCCAGTCCAGGCTAACTTGTTTGTTTTAGGATCGCAAGCGTTGTGCAGTTAAAGCGAATCTTGCTGTCTAGTGGGGGGTCTGCTAGGTGGTCTTTTTTTTACCGCCCAGGTACCACAGAGTGGTTGCTGGTCTCTAGCGTTCGTCTTTCCTTCAGACTAAATGGCCATCCCAGCTGTGCTTGGAGTTGTTGGCATGATGGATGACATCCTTGACGTGTGATAATGCCCGGATATCACTGTTGTGTAAGCCCATCTGGTGCTGTTGCCTAAGTGATAGGCCCAAGAGACGGCGCTCAACCAGGGCGTGTGTTGTCCTTAGCTGATTCTGCATGGCTTTTGTCAGAGACCTGGTTTCACTTTCATAGCATAGTGCTGGTAGAACCACTGAGTGGAATGTGTCTGCTCGCAGTCTAGACGTCTGTTGTCGCCTTTATTGAGTTGAAGATTGCCTAGCCTGCTCGATGGCGCCGGACCACGAACCCATGATGGCATGCAGAAATTACAGCTGAATTCCTTACCTATTTACTGCTCTAATTCTGGTAATTTTAAATGACTATAGAATTTTCATTTTAAAATGTTAGAAATAACAACTAATGCATAAAATACTGTATTAATTTTTTCAATACAATATCCTCGACTTCAGTCCGACAGGTTTGCCTAATGTGAAGTAGTCAACAATGTCCTGTATGCAGTACTGATCTTTCACCATGTTGTACCATTTCGGACCTAGGTCTCTCAACAAACCATCTTGGTATTGTATAGGTGGGCGAGCGTGTGGTCGTGTATAATCATATGGCCACCAAAATGTAGTTCTGAGTGTCTATCTCTTATCTGGCATGCGAACCACGTGGCCAGCCCAGTGGTATTTGCGAGACAACACAGCCTCCACGACATCTAAAAATATAGTGCATTGTCTGATTTCAGCATTGTGAATTCGGTATCTGATCGAGATCCAGAGGATGCGTCTTTCCCTCTATGCATCTTCGTTGCGTAGATTCCACATTTCACGCCTGTAAATCATGGTTGCTATGACCGCAGAACTGAAAAGGTTTGCCCTTGCCGTGGTGTCTTTCAGATGCAGGAGTCTAGGCTTTATGGTATTGAAGCTAGACCAGGCTGTAACTCTTCGTCTGGAAATTTCCCGGTGTAGGGTGTGAGTGGCATTTATTTCCTACCCCTAAGTATTTGTAGGTGCTGACATCTTTGATCTGCTCATTTCCCAGCTTGATCTCGCATTTGCAGCAGTATGGGATTAGGAGACATTGCATTTTCTTTTTGTTCATCTGTAAGGCAGGAGGAGACATTCTAGCACTACAGCTCTCTAAGTTATTTAACAAGTGCTTTACAGAGGAGCGAATCCCAGATCAATGGAAAACCTCAAAAACTATACTCATCCACAAGAAGTGCAACATCAAGGTCCCGGAGAACTATCACCTTATCTGCTTACTAGCGATGATATACAAAATATTCTCCCAAGTCCTTGTCAACAGGATCGGCCAACAACTGGACCTCTAACAACACTGTGAGCAAGCTGGATTCAGAAAAGGATTCTCCACTACTGACCACCTACACATAATCCACCAGCTGCTGGAGAGAGCATGTGAACTATGTCCGCCCATATGTCTAGTGTTTATAGATTATGAGAAAGTCTTCAACAGTATTGAGATCAATGCCGTGATGAATGCCCTAAGAAACCAGGGCGTGACCAAAAATGACACGAGGATGATCAACGAAAAATGTTTCCTATTTTCACTGGCCCATGAACAATTTTGTTCCTGTTTTCACCGGTCCATGAATAATTTTTCCTATTTTCGTCGGCCCGCAAGTGTTAAGCAGTTGGGAAACACTGTTGTAGACTATGCTAGTGTGAAACACATCACCCCCAGAACTATACAATTATCACTGTGTGAACATGTATACGTAAAGTGTTCAGAGATTTCATTGTATGAGGTCTCTGTTGTTGTGTGATGGAGGGTCACCAGCTCCTTTCCTTCCTGCTCCTTGGTAGACTGGCATAATCTATCTGAATCTTCATACTGTGTTAGAGACAAAAGCACTTACATCTTAATCCCCTTACTATGTGAGAGACAAATCACTCTAGCACTCAGATTTAAGTCCCTGACTGTGTGTGAGACAAAGCACTCAGATCCAAATTCCCTTACTGTGTTAAAGACAAAGCACTCCAGCACTCACATCTCAATCCCCTTATTGTTTGAGACAAAGCTCTATAGCATTCAGATCTAAATCCCCTGACTGTGTGAGAGACAAAGCACTCTAGCACTCAGATCTAACTAAATCCCCTCACTGTGAGAGACAAAGCACTCTAGCACTCAGATCTAACTAAATCCCCTGACTGTGTGAGAGACAAAGCACTCTAGCACTCACATCTCAATCCCCTTATTGTTTGAGACAAAGCTCTATAGCATTCAGATCTAAATCCCCTGACTGTGTGAGAGACAAAGCACTCTAGCACTCAGATCCAAATCCCCTGACTGTGTGAGAGACAAAGCACTCTAGCACTCAGATCCGAATCCCCTGACTGTGTGAGAGACAAAGCACTCTAGCACTCAGATCCAAATCCCCTGACTGTGTGAGAGACCAAGCACTCTAGCACTCAGATCCAAATCCCCTGACTGTGTGAGAGACCAAGCACTCTAGCACTCAGATCCAAATCCCCTGACTGTGTGAGAGACAAAGCACTCTAGCACTCAGATCCAAATCCCCTGACTGTGTGAGAGACAAAGCACTCTAACACTCAGATATTCATGTTTAACTGTATCACAATGAGGAGCTGACATATTGGCTCCGACCTAGACAATTTTTGTACAAAAATTCACCTATTTTTCAGCTTCAAATTTTTTAACTTATAAATTGAGTTTATTATTAACTGCCCTCATTAAGCTCTGAAGTTAAGACTTTACATATTCTATATATAACTTCACGAGGTTTGTCATTTTCGTTTTTCTCTAAAAGCCCTTTTTGCTAATGTAATCCTTGTCCTAATTTCCGTCTCATTGTTGACATCTTTTATTATGGGTTTTCCCAAATATGTAAACTTTTGTACGTTATTGATTATTTCTCCGTTGATATAGGAGTTTCTATGTGCTGCAGCAAACAAAAAGAAACACAGAAAAATGCTTACCTTTCTGACATTATAAACATTGATGACCCTCGGTGGCTTCCCAATCTCTGCAGCAGCTTTACCTATTGCGCTGTTATCAACAATTCTCATTCTTGCCAAGAGGCGAATCTCGTGAAGCTTTTGTGATGTGCTAAATGTTTGCAGAAGCAGTAGTGATTAAGTATACATTTCTGACTAATAAATTATTAACGTGATATATAGAATGAACTGTTGTAATGCTATAATTATGAGGCTGCTACGAGCACAAAATAATTAGTCGTATATCACCATCATCAATATTCTTTAAGTGCCATCATCATAGGCGTCTCATTAGACCATGCGCGTGGTGAGTTTTGTCCAGCTCCTCCTATATTTCGACACTGTGTGCTATGACTGTAAAAGCCGATCCGCGAATGACAGTCCCTGCCACAGATTGCAAAACCATACTGAGGAGGCTGGCTTGTAGGGGTGTTCCTTGACCTTTTCAGTCTTTCTCTTTTCTCTGCAGCCAGAAGGTCTCTACAAGCTTCGGCAGCCACTACGCCACCTCCAACTGACTGTCTCCAAAAAGCTCAATAGTAAGCAATTGTTTCCCATCCCTTGAATGGGATGTCACATGACTCTTGCATACGTCCTTGAATCGCAGTGTGGGAAGGCCGATTCTTCTAACTCAAATGGCCAGCTGTCCATAGATGATATCCTTTGGCAGCCTCTCATCTTCCATGCAGTAAACTTGCCCCAACCATCAAAGACGTCGCTGGCTCAACATCGAGTACATGCTGTGAGTGTTTGCTCTCTGTAAGACCGTATTATGTTGCACTCTCTCCTGCCACTCAATCCCAAAGTAACTCCGTAGACACCTCATGTGAAAGGTGTTCAGCCGCCGTTCCTGTTTAGTGTAAGTGCTCCAAGTCTCACTCCCATACATGAGAGTATCAAGAACACAGGTCTGATAGACCGGGACCTTGGTGTAGTTAGACAGCACAGTGTGCTCACAGACTCACGTTGTCAGGCGGGCCATGACAGTACTCGTCCTGCCAAGTCCATCTCCTTGTCGAGATAGAGAGTGTTGCTGATGGCAGTCCCCAGATAAATGAAGCTGTTCCCAGTTCCCTTTCTCCCTGCCCTTCCTAGTGAGTTAAGTACTCAATAAAAGTTTTGTGAACAGAACATGCTATGTGATGGCTACATATGCTGTCAGTTTAGCAAAGAGAATTAAGCCCTCTAACTGCTGCTGTGCTTTGGTCATGAAAAGTTTAGCCTCATAAAAAATACATCTAGTTTTATAATGTTAAAATTAGCCAAAAACTGTCTATAGCTGTGGAAGAAGACTTTATATTGCCATATGTAATATTTACTCTAAACTCAATTATGTTTCTGTTTCTAAGAATCAACGTCACTGCACTCCGGGCATACCCATGGGTGCTCAGTCTCTTTCTCAGCAAATGGCATAGGGTATGGATGCTGATGGTCCCTGAAGCTCGCTGGTTGTACACTTTCTTGCTCTGTCCTCTCATGCGCCTTACTCTGCTCGAACCTCATTTAATGTCAAAACTTTGCAATCTGTGGATTGCTGCTTCATCTATTGTAGTGTCCTCATCTAACAGACGGTCGTTGATTGATTTAAAAATGTCACTCCTATCCATCACTAACGTGCCTATAATGGGAGCTTGAGAAGCGCCAAGATGCCAGCTCTTTCGTTGTCCTGAACCCCAGCATGACCAGGACAGTAGATCCATGTCAACCCCTGCAGGTTTGAGGCCTCAACAGCAGCTATCCATTCGTAACTAAGTCATCCCTTCTGTACCTTCTGAAGTACGGCTTGCGTGTCTGCCCTTGTTAAAGAAATTTCAGATATCTATCTCAGCGTTGAAGTCACTGATTTCATCTCCATTCTCAAACTGGAGGTTGTTGACATGTATGCCCTACTGCAGTCGGCAATGACCGGTCCTCTCATTCTAGCCGAGAAGCCCCAGCCTGATGTCCCACTGCGATGGGCTTTATTTAGACTAAACCTCTCCAATGTGGTTCTGTTACTGTCTTTTACCCATAGTAATTTTAACTTTTGATTAATGAAAAGCAAACTTTGGTCAATTGTTTCATTCATTCCTGGTAGCTAAATGGAACGTCTGTATAACAAGTATTCATAAACACTAATGAAGGTTTGATGAAGGATCAGTTACCTGAATGAACAGCAAGTTGTACCAACATTTTGAACACCCAGTTTAAGTCTATTTATGACTGATATTGCTAATGCCATGGTGATCAACTGGGAAAAAAGAAATATATTGCATTTTCAATTTAAACAAAAAATATACAAGAGCAAAGCTGAAATATTACCAAAATACACTTCCAGCTAAAACTGAGAATATTAGTTACATGTGATCTTGGCAGACGTAGGAGTTGACATCCTGGATGATTTCATCCCCAACTTGATTTGCTGCTGTAGGCAGCAGAAATTTCTCAGGCATTATGCTTTTACTTTTATTAATCTTAAGACCAGAAGATCCGCTGATCTCATTCGGGTTGTTCAAAGATTGTTCAAAGAAGTCAAGATACTAACCGCGAACTCAAACCAGCATTGTATGTCATACACAATAAAGATGGCAGTGCACTGAGAGAAAGCAAGGACATACTGGAGAGATGGAAGAAATACTGCAGAGAAATGTATGAAAACACCAGAGGCGGCTGCAACACAACGGCTAAGCCACCTGATCCAGAGCTGGAATCTAGTATAGAAGAAGTCCGTTCCACAATGCAAGATTTGAAAAAAAGGGTAATCCCCAGGATATGATGATGTACTTAGTGAATTTATTCAGGAGGGGAAGTCAGCATCTATTCAGCACTATGTAGGAAGGTCTAACACAGTGCAATATGACCAAGAGCATGGACAAGATCTGTGTATATACCTCTCCCTAAGAAGGCGATTTGAAGCAATGTACCAATTATCAAACCACCGCTTTAATAAGTCATGCCAGCAAAATCCTTCTACCGACCATCATGAAAAGGCCAGAAAACATGCTCAATGAGTAGGTCCATAAAGCACAGACAGGTAGAGGCACGAGGTATCACATCCTCAACATAAGAAATATTTTAGAAAAATGTACAACGTTGACATACACACTTGCTTTATAGATTACATGAAAGTGTTTGACTGTGTGCAACACCAAGCATTGTGGGATAGAATGAGAGAGATAGGGTTTCCAACACACTTGATCGAATCACTATACCAGGAACAGCAAGCTATGGACAGAATAGCCAGCAAAATGTCAGACTTGTTCAGTTAAAAAGAGCATGAGACAGGGATGCATACTCTCCCCTTATCTATGCAATATATATGCAGATCTATAATGAAAAACATCAAAAACAATTAAAACTCTGACAAATTCGAGCCATTAACAATCGGCGGGAACGATATACCAGAGCTCACATATGCAGATGGCCAAGTTGTTCTTTCAAAGAGCGCTGCGGATCTGAACGGATGATCCTGTCGGTAAAATAACACAGCGAAGACCAAAAATCTGTACCTGAATATCAGTAAAACCAAGATAATGAGCACAGACACGACAAAGACCAAACCTAAAGTTATTCTAGAACAACAAGAGATTGAGAAAATCACAAGTTCAGAGTATCTCTGCTCAAATATAAGCAACAATGAAGAAAATAAGCAACAATGAAGATTTCTGAAGGAAGTCTGATAGAGAATGGCTATAGAAGATTTTCTGAAGGAAGTCTGATAGAGATTGGCTATAGAAGATTGTCTGAAGGAAGTCTGATAGAGATTGGCTATAGAAGATTGTCTGAAGGAAGTCTGATAGAGATTGGCTATAGAAGATTGTCTGAAGGAAGTCTGATAGAGATTGGCTATAGAAGATTGTCTGAAGGAAGTCTGATAGAGATTGGCTATAGAAGATTGTCTGAAGGAAGTCTGATAGAGATTGGCTATAGAAGATTGTCTGAAGGAAGTCTGATAGAGATTGGCTATAGAAGATTGTCTGAAGGAAGTCTGATAGAGATTGGCTATAGAAGATTGTCTGAAGGAAGTCTGATAGAGATTGGCTATAGAAGATTGTCTGAAGGAAGTCTGATGGAGATTGGCTATAGAAGATTTTCTGAAGGAAGTCTGATAGAGATTGGCTATAGAAGATTGTCTGAAGGAAGTCTGATAGAGATTGGCTATAGAAGATTGTCTGAAGGAAGTCTGATAGAGATTGGCTATAGAAGATTGTCTGAAGGAAGTCTGATGGAGATTGGCTATAGAAGATTTTCTGAAGGAAGTCTGATAGAGATTGGCTATAGAAGATTACCTGAAGGAAGTCTGATGGAGATTGGCTATAGAAGATTGTCTGAAGGAAGTCTGATGGAGATTGGCTATAGAAGATTGTCTGAAGGAAGTCTGATAGAGATTGGCTATAGAAGATTGTCTGAAGGAAGTCTGATGGAGATTGGCTATAGAAGATTGCCTGAAGGAAGTCTGATAGAGAATGGCTATAGAAGATTGTCTGAAGGAAGTCTGATAGAGAATGGCTATAGCAATGTAGAGAAACTTATGGCAGAACTCTAATAAAATGATGAACATAAAAATCCTGCAAACTTGCATCTTCTCTGTGGCAACGTACGGATGTGAAACGTGGACCAACACACACACACTTATGAAAAGAATTGAATCTTTTGAACTAAAATGCTACAGAAGGAAGTTCAAAATACCATGGATAGCGAAAAGAAAAAAATGCAGATACCCTAAAAGAACTGAATATCGAGGAAAATTGGTTAGTAAACAAATATAAAATATTTTGGTCACATCAAATGCCATAATGGCCTGAAGAGAACAATACTGGAGGGTATGGCACTTGGAAAACAGGGCAGAGGTAAACAGAAGAGAAGATGGATACAAGAGGTCCTGAAGATGACATCGACAGAGGCAGGAGTTCTGGCTAGTGATTGAGTCTTACAGAACAGCTGTTTTGGGAGTGTTGCAAGGGACATGCTACATGATGATGATGTAGGATTCTTCGGCCTCATCAATGGTATGACTGATGAGCACAATGTTGTCTGCAAATTGTAAATGTATTAGCCTTTCGCTATACATCTTATCTATATCATTGACCAAATGTATCTGTTGGAAGATCTCTTCGAGTGCTGCTGTAAATAACTTTGGAGAGATGGTATAGCCCTGTTGAGCTCCTCTTGTTATCGAAGTATATAATCCTACTGGACAATGGTATATCGTAATTGCCATATTGCAGCCTCCATAATTCACAATTTTTGTGCAGTTTTTGTAAATAGCCTGATTTCTGAGAGCATTCATCATACTATCAAAGGCTTTCATTAATAACTATGACAATGTCTCTCCTACCCAGGTTTGTATCAAGTTTTCCATCTGTTAGTTGGACTATCATCCAGAACTATCATGCTCCTCTAGGACATGCCATATAATACTTCTTCTTGTGTTCATTTTAAATCTATCTGTCAAGACCTTGCTATCAAGTCGTGAACGCTGAACAGGGCTTTGCAAGTAGCAGGATGTAGTCTGGAGGACCCGGAATGCGCTGTCGCTGTGTGTGTCGTAGTTTATAGATTATTTACAGCTTGACTGCGATATAGTCGTTTTGATACTTTGTAGAAAGGTAAATACCAGCGACATTTGTTTGTTCCTTTTTTGGCGTTGCTTTAAGAAGTATACATTTTATTAGGTATTAATATAACTTATTGGCTAACGGAAATAAATAGCAAAATTAGTATGGCCACTAAGACGAGACGAACTGCTGCGAGGAAAGGCCAAGTCAGATTATGTGATATGTGTGGCGAAAATGTTAGTATTACTACAACGTTGGAAGATGAAGGAACCGTTTTATGTAGGATATGTAGAGTTGAAGAGAGGCAGGCACAAATGGAGTGCAATATAAGGGAAAATGAGAAGAGATTAGAGGAGATAGAAAAGAGGCAGATGGAAATAGAAGGGAAACAAGTGAAAATGGAGAAAATTTTAAAGAAGCTGCAGTCAAGGTGTAGTCAAGGAAGTAAGGGAGATTTGAGTGAGGAAACAGCTCACAGGGCAGAGAGCTTTGGAGAGAAGTATGCACATATAGGTGAGGGGTCAGTTTTGGTAGTAGGAGATTCAATGGTGAGAGAGGTTGGCAGACATTTGTCTAAACAACACAACATGTTTGAAAGAATGGATATTGGGGGAGCAAAAATAGAGGACATAGAGGGGAGAATAAAGAGGTTAGATGACAAAGGAAACAGTCATGTGGTAGTATTGGCAGGTACAAATAATGTAAAGAGAGATGGTACAGAAATAATTATGGATAAATATAAAAGTCTTATGAGAACACTTAAGGAAAAAAAGTTTAGAAAGGTCACAATGATGGGCATTTTAGACAGAGCAGATGGGTCAGACTATCTAGATAGCAAAATAATAGGTATCAACCTTAGGTTACAGGTGATGTGTGCGGACATGGGAATGGAATTTATTGATGTTAAAGTAGACAAAAGTAAAATGTTAGATAGGGGAGGTTTACATCTAAATGAGATAGGACATCATGTTGTAGCAAAGTATATGTTCTATCATTGTGTTAGAAATTTAAACTAGTAAGGCCTATGAAGTATGAGACTAAAGATAGGCCTACAATAGGGTGCTATAGAGGATGTAGTCAAAGGGGTAATTTGGAGTCAGGGAAGTGTGAAATACATAGTAGAAAAGCAAACACTAAAATGATAAAGCAGAAGCAAAAAGAGGAAAACCAACAACATTACAAACTAAAATGTTTTTATGCAAATGTGAGAAGCATAGTAAATAAAAGAGAAGAATTGGAACTGTATGTAGAAGAAGAAAAACCAGATATAATAGGGTTAACAGAATCATGGACATATGAGGAGATTGCAGATAGTGAACTTGAAATTGAGGGATATACAATGTTAAGGAAAGATAGGATAATTGGAGACAAGACTAAGGGAGGTGGCGTTTTATTATACTGTATAAATTCTGTTAATATAACGATCAAAGATTATTTATCATGTGGTAACAAAAATGAAAGTGTATGGGGAGAAATAGAAAGTGGGGGTGAAAAAACAGAAATTGGAGTGTGCTATAGATGTCCATCAAGTCAAAAAGAGGAAGATGAGGAGCTGATTAGTAGTATAGCAAAGGCAAGTAAAGGGAAATTATTATTAATGGGAGATTTTAACTATCCAGAAATAAAATGGGATATGGCAGAAGCACTTGTAGAGTCAAAACCTTTTGTTACGTGCATAACTGACAATTTTTTAATTCAACATGTAGAAGCAGCCACCAGAGGCAAAAACATACTCGACCTAGTTTTTACCACAGAGGAAAATATGATTGAAAACGTTACCGTTGGGGAACTGTTTGGCTCAAGTGACCATCAAATCATCCGTTGGGATCTTATCGCAGGGAAAGAAGTAAACATAAAGACGCGAACATACGACTACTCTAAGGCAGATGTTAAGAGGATGAAAGAGGCAGCGAACCACATAATCTGGAAAGATATTATTGTAGGAACAGATGTTGAACAGGAGTGGGAAAGTTTTAAAACAGTTCTAGAAACGCTAAAAGAGGAATGTAATCCATGTAGGGAGGTAAACCCCAAGCGTAAAAAGTGGATAACTAGATTTGTAGTGAAATGTAGAAGAGCAAAAAATAAAGCATGGCAAAAATATATAGAGGCAGGTAAATCAAAAGAAACATATGTAAAATATTTGGACAAGCAGAACATATCTCAGAAAGCGAATAAAACAGCAAAAATAGACTTTGAAAAAAAACTTGCTCAGAGGATCAAGACTGACAGTAAAAGCTTCTTTTCTTATGTTAGAAATAAACAAAGAACGAAAGACAAAGTAGGCCCTCTCATAGACAGTACAGGGAAAATAATAAGTGAGAATAGGGAGGCTGCTAATCTGCTCAATCAGTACTTTGGCACAGTCTTCACAAAGGAGTACTGCTCCGAGATCCCAGAGCCTATAGATATTTTTCAAAGAGATATGGATACAGCGGGATTAAGATCAATCTGTATTACAGAGGAAATGGTTTTAAAAAAATTGGAGGGGTTGAAAGTGAATAAATGTCCAGGTCAAGATGGTATTCACCCAAAATTGCTGTATGAAATTAGAAACCAACTAGCAAAACCATTGGCTATATTATGTTCTCAATCACTTACAAAAGGGATTGTTCCACGGGATTGGAAAGATGCAGGAGTGATCCCCTTATTAAAAAAAGGCAAAAAATCAGATCCGGCAAATTATAGACCGGTGAGTTTAACGAGCATAGTCTGTAAATTGTTAGAGTCAATAATCAAAGAAAACATTGTAATGCATTTAGACAAATTTAATCTAATTAGAAATAGTCAGCATGGGTTTACTAGAGGGAGATCATGCTTAACAAATCTATTAGAATTCATGGAGGAGGTTACTAAAATCATAGATAAAGGGGAGCCAGTGGATGTTATTTATCTAGACTTTGCAAAGGCCTTTGATAGAGTACCTCATCAAAGATTATTTCGAAACTTAAAATCACATAGAATAGGTGGCGAAGTTGCCAAATGGATTGAAAATTGGTTAACGGGAAGAAGGCAGAGGGTGGGCATAAATAAGGAGTACTCTGAGTGGAGTGAAGTGAAAAGTGGTGTGCCACAGGGCTCGGTTTTGGGACCAATTTTGTTCTTGATATATATAAATGATTTGGACATTGATATGAGATCCATGATTGCAAAATTTGCTGATGACACAAAACTATGCAGTAGTGTCTCATCTAAAGCGGAAGTGGATATATTGATGTCGGATTTAGATAAAATTCGAGAATGGTCTGTAAGCTGGCAAATGGAGTTTAATGTATATAAATGTACAGTCATCCCCATGGGTAAATCCAATATGGAACATAATTACAGAATGGGAGAAAACAATGTTAGAAAGATAGATAAGGAAAGGGACCTAGGGGTTACAATAGATCATACAGGAAAGGTGAGTGAGCAAGTTAAGGTAGCAGTGAAAAAGGCAAATGCAATGTTAGGTATGATAAAAAGAAATATTAAACATAGGAGCAAGGAAGTGATCATCAAACTGTATAAAGCTTTAGTTAGACCTAGATTGGAGTACTGTGTACAGGTGTGGAGTCCTTATCATAGAGGGGACATAAACATGCTAGAAAGAATACAAAATAAGAGCGACAAAGATGATAGTGGGATTCCAGAATTACAGTTATGAGGAACGACTCAGAAAAACCGGCCTACAGTGTCTCGAAGAGAGAAGAATTCGTGATGACTTAATACAGGTTTATAAGATGATCAGAGGAATCGATAAATTAGACTATAACAAGTTTTTTAAAATACAGCCACCTACAATAACACGAGGGCATAGCTACAAGCTGATTAAAGAGAGGTCCAGGTTAGATATTAGGAAATATTTTTTTAGTCAGAGAGTGGTGTCTGCTTGGAATGCATTGCCAGGGGAGGTAGTGGAGGCAGGGACAGTTAATGCATTTAAGAATAAACTGGATGCGCATAGATTTTAGAGCAAGGTGATGTAAATGTAACTGGTTGTATACAGACTCTGCAGGGTCTTCTAAACCAGTATAAAGATGTTAAGTTAAGTTAAGATATTTGCACCTTTCGGTCCTACACATCCGTCGTCGGCAGTACGCATTTTTTTAGTCACTCTTCGATTCCTTCTACAGTATGTTATGTTGCAGCCTGTTTGTGTTTGGGTGCTAGTTAATTTATTATTATTAATCATTATATTTTAAAATCAAATGAATGTTTAGTTTATCCAAGAATACGATCCCCGCTTGGAGGTGTGTAGAAGGGTCTTGACAGCTCTGGTTCGCTGGCCCCGACGCTAGCAGTCAGCTTTGGGTCGTTGACCGCTGCAGTCCATGCTCTGCTCAGCATTTTGATCCCCCACATAATACACTTGATACTAACTTACTGAAGTCACAATCATGTTTGATATCTATCTCACCTTCAAGCAGGACGATCCGTGAAACCGATTTGCGACTCCGCGATTTTAGTGTAACCTTTAAAAGTACAAAAGTTTAACTTTGGGGGAAACGAAATAAGTGTCGGCGCCATCTATGACGTCACAACAGGAGCCGTCTGCACGTTTCCAGACCAACACACTATGGAGAAAAGCGTTTGCTAATATAAATATACTGATTTCGGTAACTTACAAGAAAACGTATATAGTTGATATGCATTATACCAGACTTTGCAAGTTCAGTAGTTGCCAAATCTCTGCACGAACAAATTGGTAGAGTTACAGTGTAACGTATGTCGGTATGTAACGTAGGTCATAATCATAATGATTTGTAGTAAGTATGTATTGTACGCTTTAATATTGTGACATTCACTTCACATCATTGTGATTGTCTCAACTCTCATTGTCTAATCATTGTGATTGTCTGCCTGACCATGACCATCCCATGGTTGTGACAATGATTGTCCATTGAAATTGTTGGATTGTTAAAAACTTACTACGATAATTGTTTACTCATCACTGTAATTTTACTAGGGCAACTCGCCAACTGTTTGCATGTAGGCACTTTGATAAAAATTTCAAATTGACTCTACAGCATTACAAATACAACTGTTAGAAAGACCAAGAAAAATGCAATCCAATGATTCATCAACCATGTCTCTATGTCTTTCCTGAAAAAAGTTATGATTTTTTTTCTATTTAAAAAATCGCAATAGGGCTATAGAGAAAAATATAGACTAGGGACTTGGGCAAAGTTGATTCCAAAAAGGAGGTGCAGTTGACAATATATTGATTATCTCAGCTATTCGTGATTGAACACCTGTAAAACCATACATTTTTGTATTCGGGAGAACAAAATACAACCGACGAAGATAATTGCATGACTTTTCAAAAAGGCACAGACTAATTAATATTCAAAATGGCGACCTCATTTGCATAATTTTCAACTAAAATAATGTTGTAATATTTGTTTTCTTCATGATACACTACATATGATATATCGTTTTGATCGTCTTTTTGAGAAGAGCATTAATATATTCATTGTTTGCTATTATTTGATTAAAATGCTTGGAGAATTAGTATACAGAACAAATTATTACACAAATTTTACTCGAAAATTTGTTTACAAGTTACATGCATAGTTGTTAGAAATAAAAATGAATGTTACAAATAAAAAGAATATACTTACAGAAGGCCCCCTGGAACATACTTACAAGCTGCAGTTGATTAGTCAAATGTGGTATCTCCAAACATTACTTGTTTTCTTTGTGTTGATGTTAAAACCAAAGTTGATGCACATAGCTGAACATCATTCAATTTTTCAGTACACAAGCTAAAATATCAGGAAATTTGGAAACAACTAATCAATTTAATAAACAGAAAAAAAAATATACAAATATAACAAGAGGCACGTATGATATGCAGTTTAATTCATAAATGGATGTATTTTCCAAACAAGTGTCACAAACAGCAAAACATATGGATTAACAGTCTTTATTGGGTAAGTCTGATATGTTAATTGTTTTTGTCGTGCAGCATTTTGTTGTTGCATGTTTCTTTTTCTTTTACTATTTGACAAATTAAGATATATTTATATCATTTATATGTTCTTAATGCTCATGCAATTCCCTTTTCTTCCATATATGACCACATGTAATATAAAACAGTAACTGTAACACTAGATGAAATCTCCAGAGTGACAAGGAGATGCCCGGCTTCAAAGATGGAAATATTGCTATATCCTCAAAAAAGATAATTTAAAAAAAAAAAGTACAAATATGGCTATATCAATTACAAAAAGAATTTACAGACAGTCCTTGGAACATACTTACCAGTAAAGATGATTATTCGAACTTGATGTCCCCAAGAGCGAAATCATCCAACATCGCTGTCACCGGCATTACATAATCCTCTTTTGGAGGAACTTCACCTGTAGTCCAATACTTCACGCACACACACTTCTGGTCAGGTTTGTTCTTCTTCCCTCGCTCCATTGAAAAGGATGTTACCTTCCCATGGTATACAACATCAACTTCTTCCACAGACCATACATGAAGAAACGGAATGCCTAAAATGGAATCATTATTGTCAATGAATAGTTGTAGTTTAGCTTTCACATTATCTTCTATTTCTTTAAAAATTTCCAATTCTAATATTGGTGTATTGTTTAAAATGGCACCCTCAATAATTATTTTATAATTGGCCCTTCTCTTCTTATCTGCTTTCCTCATGATTAATTTCTGCTTAATGGCCCGAGCTGCATCTGTAGCTTTCTTATTGTCAGCCCGCAGCAACCTCATCTTGGCTCCATGATGGACAGCAAAGTGGATTAGGTCAATCTGCTCGGAGTCGGGAAATGTATCCAACCACTCAAGCACATTGTTCTGTACCCCTTTTACTTTCCCATCTATGAAACCAAGGGTTGCATTGGGAGCTCTCCGCCATAGAGCGTCCATCATGCCCAGAGTTCTTTCAGAACTCATGTTGTGAACTGGAGCTGAAGCAGTATCCACCAGCATGGTGTCTGTTGGCACTGCTAGAGCCCCAGTCAGATATGGGCACAGTTGACGTTCCAGCTTCAAGATGAAAGCATTAGCCAAATTTTTTACAGCCAGCCTAAATTTAACTAAATATGACTTTTCAACATCAATAAATGTGAGAGTTAAAAATGTATGGTCTGACTCAATGTCACCACCGAATACATCCTGCTTTCTGGAGGTGATAGATGATGGTTTCGCCGCTAACGCTCTCAGGGAATCCAAGCATTTCTTGAAGTAACCTGCTTTTGCCTGCAGAGAAAAATTGCATAAGATCAGTGTCAGTAATAAAGCGCAAGGCCAGGCACAACTTGAAAAATTTGTATCAGTAGTTTCTTTAGTAGCAAAATGGTCAACAATATCTGATAGACAAAATTTAGAGCTTGAGTAATATTCTAATGAAACTAATGTATTTACTGTAAAAGTTATTCCAAGTGGTACTTACTGCTTCAAGATTTGAAAGTTGCTTGTCATTCTTGTAAAACAAACACATCCATGGCCCAGTCAGGATTTTGAAGAACAGTCCAAGTGCTTGAAGCTGAGCCTGGATATTGGGGTTCTTCAGATAGTTAAGTATGGTTGCCGCCATTTTTGTGCGACTACACTTTAGCTCGAAGTAATCTTTGAGTTTCTCCCGCAGGACAAAAATGGTGGAAGCCATGTGAAACAAAACATTCAGTCTGTTCCCCACATATCTCTGGATAGTGCCAAGCTTCAGCTTTTCACCTCTTAGGAAGGTCTCAAATCCTTCTGGGTCACCTGTGCCTTGTTTGTGTCTGGAATGAATAAAAAGCAATTTATTTAAATAAACACTACAATTAAAAACATAAATTCACCTATTGCAAGATTGACATGGGTAACAAATCTGTATTTTTTCTATTAAGTGTATCTATTAAGCTGCTTAAAAAACACACATTTTTTTAATAAACACATTGGACATTTAATTTTACCTCATTTTGGAAATGCAGTGAATAAGTTCAGCTGCAATACATCCAGTCCTATGTTGAGTGGCTAGTCCCCATTCTCTGTCTAGGTTGGCAAGTGTTGTTCTGGCAGAAAGTGCAAGTCCATCGAGGGGATGAACATTGCAGTTCAGCTCAAGCAAATCCATGTCAAACTTTTTCTTCATTTCCTCGACAACACAGTGATTAACCGGTGCTCTGTCGGTGATTGTGCTCTTAATGGTTTTAAAAACACTTTTCTTGACATTGACAGCATCAATCTCTGACAGATTACGATACACACAATATGTCTCGATGACATCAAGTAAAGCTTGACTGACGTGCTTATAGTAATCACTTGTTGTTCCTCCATGAAGCATACCTATATCCAGGACAAATGTCTGAAATAAAGAGTCTTTCACATTAGTAGTCACATGGACTTCATTGATATGAGATCCTTTTAAACTTGTGGCATCCCATGACAGAGTAGTGCAAGATGACTCATGCAATATATATCCAGTCTTAATTTGAGACAGAACACCTATTTCATAAGCTATCTGTGCTATAGTGGATGGAACAGGTCTGCTTGAAATTTGTTTACCACACAGAAGGAATACCCCATAGTGAAGGATATCACAACAATGCTGAACACTGACATTACATATCAAACTTTTATACATGCATTTCCTGAATACATGGTCATACGTCTTACCATCTACCTTTACCTGTATAACCTCGTTGTTGATGTCATCTATCTTTTCTTGCAACATGGACATCTGATTCTCATGGGATGCTTCTAGGTAGCTCAAGTTCTTTCTAGTGTGAGCAACCTGACGTTCATGTTGTCTTTTCACTTGCTTCGTGTGCACCTTAGACTGATGCTGGAAAAGAGCAAACTTATTCTGCAATAATTTAAAATTCTTATCTTTCTTTTCAAGCTGTTTCTGGATGCTGTCATGTCTCAACTCATAATCTCGCAGCTTCTCGTTCAAGGCATTACTTTTCAGCTTCAACTTCTCCAAAGAATTCTTCACCATTTTGTAACTCCTCAAAGCACTCTTGCATTTGGCTTTCGAAGAGCTTAGGCTTATTACCTTCCTGCGAATGGTCTGATTGACCACCTTTGTAGCAAAACGTGCCAGTTCTTGTGCATGATGTTTTTTCTGATCAAACAAACGCCTGCGCAATGTGACAATGGTCTCTCTCAAATTATTGAGTGTGCGCTGCTTGGTAACACAGTTATGACAATCATAACGAAGTTTCTTTGGGGATGGGGGACCAACCGTTACAGTTGAAACAATTGATACATCAGTAGGTGAGTAAATCTCTTGTGGCTGAAACAAAATAACTGTATTAGACACATCTTTAAAATATACAGGAAATGGCTGCTGACAAAGTAGTACAAGTGAGTCCCAGTGTGTACTCAAATTGTGTTTCTTGAACTTCAGATCTCTCTGCAAAGCACGCAGATCACTGTTAAGCTTTTTCTCATCAACACACTTATCCTGTTCTGCAGATGTACTTGGAATAAGCGTCTTGATTTTCCATATCAAAGCAGTGATTGGATCTTTGGTTTCCACAAAAAGCTGCAGAATGTATCCTTTCTTGAGTGGATACACTGGCCAAAAGCCCGCTAAATGTGCTTTCAGATCAGCAACACACTTCTTGCTTATTGGTGGGGAAGGTGGCCCAACCATTGCAGCTGAAAGACTTGATACTTCGGTAGGGGAGGCTGCAACAAAACAACAGTATTAGACACATCTTTAAAATGTATAGGAAATGGCTGCTGAAAAAGATGTACAAGTGAATCCCAGTGTGTACTCAAATTGCATTTCTTCAACTTCAGCTCTTTCTGCAAGCTCTGTAAAGCCCAGCTGAGCTTTATCTCATCTACACACTTATCCTGTTCTATACAAGTAGTCGGAACAAGCGCCTTGACTTTACGTATCAGAGCAGTGGTTTTGATATCTCTTGTTTCCCCTATCAGTCGTGCAATGTATCCTTTCCTGAGTGGATACACTGAATCAAAGCATGCCAAATGTGCTTTCAGATCAACAGCAAACTTCTTGTTTTCCATGGTTGGATGATAAGTAGATCTAACAATTTCTGAAAATAATTAAAACAAATATAATAATTTAAAAAAATAAATTGCCAGAAAGTCAGGCTAATGTTTGAACCCAATATTAGTTTAAGCAATATAAAATCTTGATAAAAATTACTAATGTCTGGAGTAACTTGATTAATTGCAATAGACTCTAATGACTTTGGTGAAAAAAAACAACAATGACGGACATGTCAAAAATAATAAGTGTGGTTAAATTAATAGCCTCAGCAAAGTTCAAACTCCATGACTCGAATGATCTATAGGATCCCCAAAATAACAAAACATACACTATCATACAGATAAGTGGATGGAGAATTTAAATAAATACAAATTATGCAACAAAAACAGTTATTATACCTAACAGTCATTGACGGTGATAGTAATGTCAAATAATGTGTTATGTAAATCAACAGGAGTAGATCTACCTTTCGTTTTTTTTAATTGCTAGATTATCATATTAAGTATATGCTATATTCATGAAATGTAATTGCAAAACTTAATTGTAGTGATAAACATCATTACGATATTTTTAGTATGATCAGGATCGTGTTTAAAGTTACTAATCAAATGTGCTAAGTTGATTGATTAATTGTAAAGGCGGAAAAAGAATGGCGAACACCGGGACATGTCAAATAAATCAGCATGGTGAAATTACTGGCCTCGGCAAAATTCAAACTAATTATTTCAGCTAATTTCTAATTCCTCCACAATAACTAAACATACAGATAAAGTGGATGCAGAATTCAAAAGAAGAACATTGAAATACATTAAACAATCATTACAAATACATAAAGCATGCAAACTTACGCGTATTTTTCAATACCAGTGAAATTCCTTCAATCAGTATCAAATTTTCGTTCGCGTGTGGTCAATGGTCGATTGGGTCAATGAACTAGCGTGTTTGGCTTTTATACACTACAAAAACATCCCGGGATTGGTCTAAAAACAAAAAACCGTTAAAGAGTCACGCTAAGATCGGTCAGCGTCCGGAACCAGAAATTCACGAACCATCGGCGGCTAAACGGGAAACTGTTCTAAAAATAGAAATAGGTAAATTCCGATGTGCCTATATACAGTACAGACTCTGCTGAGTCTTCTAAATCAGAATAAAGACGTTGTCAGTAAATAGGTCACAAATGTCTTTTTTTTTTAAACCAACTAAAGATACGAATTTGAAAACCATTCATTATTGCACTTAAATTTACATTGTCTTTTCCTTTAGCCTATACTTTGTTGTACTTTATTTCCCATCATAGATTTCACCAACATACACTTATGATTATCACTTATCAATGATTATCCCTTTAACCATCACTTTATCAGTGCAAGAACATGCCTGTTCTTCTGTCAGTTCTGAGTACTCACCGTGAACAGTCTTACCAGAAATGCAATCACTCATGCATTATATGCATTATGTAGGCTAAACCATGTGAACACTTTCCATTGCAGATTGCTACACTACTGTATCATTGCTAGAATCATCTCCACCAACTGTTGCACAGATGCATTAGTTGCAAACTGAACAAGACGACCAGGTCATCTTCATCAGCAATTTTTTATCACCATTCAGAAAATGTATTGACCCAGTTATGCACCGCTTTGCCCGGCAAACACTTCTCACTGTAAACACTTCCTTATGAATATCATCTGCAGAAAGTCATTTCCAGCACACCAATGCACAACACCGTGCTGTTCTGTTAATGTACCATGTTAGCACAACAAGCAAGTGAAGATGCCAACAGCATCAGACATGTGCATTCAGATATGACTACAATCTGATATGAGCTTGACAGACTCGTCCACACATGGACAGCATCAGGAAATGGATCGTCTTGCATTCTGTCTTTTTGTGCAGCTTGCTTTTATTGCGCTGCGGTTAGGGCTCTTTCCTTGCTAATGCGAGCACCGTTTGTGCTGGCAACCCACCAGTCTGAGCGGTTCAAAGCAAGCAGCTCCAAGTGGTGGCATCAATGAGGAAACTGTTCAGAGATAGTTTCAAACAGACTATCGTTTCTTCTGTACCCCCGTCGAGCAATTGCTTGTTGTGAGCTCACTATTCAACAGCTTCTTTGGGAGGTGCTTATTTGTCATACGAACAACATGTACAGTCCATCCAATGTTTGCTCCGTGTAGCAGCGATGGATGCCTGATGACTTTGCTCTGCTAAGAATTTCAGAACTCGCAATTGGTTGAGCTTCCTGATACGTCTGCTATAGGCGGTCCATGTTTCGTAAGCAGATAAAACGATGGTTAGCACCACAGCATGATAGACCCTAATGATGGTGGCACCACTGATTTCTTGCTGTTCCCAAATATTTCCTTACAGTCTTCCAAAGAAGATTTAGAAATTCTTTATTTCTTCATAACCTGGCCCTGAAAGGAAAATCAGGATAAACGAAAATAAGAAGTGTTCCAAAAGCAGCGCTTGCCTTGACAATCCTGTTGTGAAGCATAAACTCACCACTACAATTAGTCCTTTTACATGGAGCCTGTGGAGAACTGAGACACTAGTCCAGGCACAACATACTGATCAGGACATCACGTTAGGATCAGGCACAATACACTGATCAAGGCCACAATCTCTCTTCCATGCTATGTTCCCTGGAAATAAGCTGTTTTTAAGGCAGCCTGGATGAACAGGTGGGTGACAGGAAAAACAGGTCGCAGTGTATTTAGTGAAATGTCACAGCCAAAAAGTACAGATGACATAAATAAACTACATAGAAGAGATCAAAGTCTCATCTTTCAGTTCCGAACAGGACATACCAGAGTCAATAGCCACTTAAACCGCATCAATCCCCAGCACCTGCCCTTGTGCAGACATCCTGATGAAACATGTCGACATCTACTCATTGAGTGCAAGGCGCTTGCGGTTAAGAAAAGATTCTTACAAGCACTGCCAATACACTTACGGAGCAGTGAAACAACTGAACAAGACCTGTATTTATATAAGAATGACATTGGGCCGCTAAGAGCAGGCTTGCTCAGCAGCTATGGGATAACAACAACATAAGGCAACCTGGCTGACGAGATGTGGATATATGTGCTCCCCGTAGTAATGAGCACCACGCAGATAAAGCCAAGCATAGCACATCCGCCTGGAGGACCGCAGCCCAGGGATGTGAAGAAAGCTACTACAACCTGCCACTTAATGTCCTTTTCAGGGCACACAAAAGAGTAAACCTACTCATTGTGGGCATTAAACAACATGGAGCTTGTAAAATCTGAGCATTTGCAGTAGTGGCTTCATAGCAATGACTTTGCATGATGAGGTTGCTAACGTTATAGACAATCCTCTTTAATCGTTTTTACAACAAACATGGAAGGTTACAGTGGACATATTCTTTACAATCTCTAAATTTTTTTATTTTGAAAAAAAAGCCTTCAACAGAATACATGGGGACAGTTTGTGGAAAATACTACGGTCTTATGGGACCTCTAACTGCATTGTTTCAATCATATCTATGCAAATTTTTACATACTTTTGATGTGAAAACATGAGTATGACGGGGATACATCATCTTATCAACTATTCTCTTCCCAACTGTCATTGACTGTTTGTTCTGAAAAGGATGTTGTGTCATAGTTTACAGTCAGATTGTGATATCTGCATCTTTCAACTTGTTACATTTGGTTTCAGCTTTTTTTTTTTTTTTTTTGGGTACCTGGTCTACCTTCCCACTTTGATCCCAGCTTGTTTCTAGAGTCAGCACTTAGAGGTGGAATAGGATCTTGGTCAACTTGGGTTTGCTGGCCCTGATGCAAGCAGTCAGCTAGAGTCGTCAGCTCATTCACTTTGTTGCATTTTCAGCTTCCCATTTAAAAGTCGTGGTCTTTATAATCCAGTCAATAGCCAGCCGTTCCTATTGCAGAGGACCTAATAAGCTGCTGCTCATGGAAAACTCTGCCTTTTATGTCATCAATAAGTGAAAAAATTATTTTCGTGATCATCCGACACACTTCATAATTCTGTCTAAACTCAGATACCTTTACATAGACCACGAATTCAACAAATAAGGATGAGTTCTATTTCACACATTTTCAGTTATTATTCACATTGTGGTTATCTATAAGTGGGAGGATAATAGCTAATATCAAATGATGGACAAGGAAAAGCCTGACAGATTGTACCATCAAGGCACGGACAGAGGATGTTAGATACCATCACAATCAACCTTCAATGTAGAGATGGCACCTGAACTAAACTGAATTATCTGGTCTGCATATGCTCTATTATGCATTGTGTCTTTCGGTCCAACAGATCCGTCTTCTGCAGACCTAGGGCATCTAATTTGTAATTCCTCATTTCTGCTAATACCTGGGCATCACATCATTTGCTTTCATGACATGCTTTTTTGTCCTGGATGTTTATGTTGAACCTTTCTAGTTATTTGACTGGCTCATATTTGTTAAGTATTTGTGACTTAAAGTTTCAGCGCGATGAGATAGCCAGTCCCGTGCCCAACCCTCCTGTATGTATCACCTCTTGTTCTTTGTCCATCGTAATCGATGAGGACCACTTTTTCAACATTCACTGTTCGCATGAGTGTGAAGATGGCTAAATAAGCGAATTGGAGCCCTGAATTATCTGTCACACTTAACACAAGGAAATAGGACACACCCTTCCACCGGAGTTGAAGAAGGGTTGAAGAGAGCTGACTTGTGGAGCGATCGTCTCTGTATTGTTGTTTACAAATGCCCACAATGAGTCGGCTACTCTTTTGTGCGCTCTGAAAGGGATGTTTAGTGGCGGGTTGCAGTAGCTTTCCTCACATCCAGATCGTCTCTGAATAGTATCATTTATTTTTGATACCTCAATGTCTCTGAAGACGCTCCCCAATAGTGCTGCGCCAGTCTGTGCGATTGGTGTCGATTCTTTCCCAGTCAACATGGTTAATACCACGCTGGATCGGTGATCTCTTAAGTGTGTCCTTGTACCGTTTCCGCTGCACACCGCTTGCTTTCTTGCCTTTTTGCAGTTCACCATAGAACAGCTGGTAGACATTGATCTGTCATGTCTACCAGATGGCAGTCCATCTCAGCTGTGCTACACATATTATGATGTGTATACTTATGATAGTTCTGATAAAGGGCAGTGGGTTCTGCTGGTCTGTTTATGGTTTCTTTGCACGGTAGAGCCAATGCAGATCAACCGTCCTATGAGTATCTCAAAATCCCAGTACTTTTTTATTTATTTTTTTGTCTTTCGCCTTATTTCTCTAATCCCCAAGGCGGTGTGCGTTGCACTGTGGTTTTTATTTTGCACCTGTCGGCCCAGTGCATCCGACTTCAGCATGCATTTTATGTAAGGGTCTGCTTCCTCCTGCATTTTCAAAGAGTTTGCTTCCCCGGGGTAATGGCCGGTGCTGTGATGGGGATCGAACCCAGCAACTTCGGATTGTGAGCCGTGCCACTTAACCACTAGGCCACGCCGTCCCCTGAAATCCTAGTATTCAATCAACAACGTGTGTCTGATGCCAGGTAGCCAAATATTGAGTAAACTCATTTTGCTCTTTTGCCTTGGTGTACCATGTTGGGCCCAGGACCTCCATTATGCCACCACGACGCCACTCTACGTGTCCATCTGTTATCCGGCATGAGTGCGACATCTTTGATGTCAGAGAAGGAAGTTTGATGTTTGATTTCTGCGTTGTGAATTTGGTCTTGAATTGAGGTCTTCAATGTTCTTTGCTACATCGCTCATTGGGCAATGCAGAGTGTATCTGCATCAGCTTTTCATAGATTACACGCCTCACAACCATATGCAATGGCTGGAATGACCACACTGTTAGAGGTGTGAGCCCTAGCATTGTCTTTTTGCATCTGTTGCAGTATGGGTAATACAGTTGAAGCCAAGCCAGTCCACTGTTATCCTTCGTGCGATCTCCCAATTTATTAAATGTGAGTTCGTGATCTATTGGCCCAAGTAGATATACTAGATTTACATTTTCAACAGGACAATCTCTAAGGCGCATGTCTCCTTTTCGGCAGAAAGTATTGAGCATGAACTGGGTTTTCTTTCTACTGATTTGTAGGCCAACTGCAATGCATGCTCTGCTGAGCTCATTCAGGCTTTTCTCCGCTACTTTGATGTTGTGACTGAAAATGACTATGTCATCAGCGAACCTCAGATGAGCAAGAATTTTCCCATCTATGTTTATGCCCCTATCCTCCCAGTTCATATTTTAAAAGACCTTTATGAGTATGTTGATAATATATATGTTTGGGCTACATTTTGTTCTACATTGTAATATTTTGTGTCGGGTTTTCATAAGTACATGTCATTTTTTCTTTCAGACGGATTTCATTTGTAACAAGTGGGTTCAGCAAGATGATGTCAGTCACTAGATTTACCTTAAAACTTCACAGGTTCTCTCTAATCACAGCTCGATTTCACCACTTAAGTAGGATATTGCAGAGAAAGGAGTATAAATATGATTTAGACAGTTTGATTCAATGGAAAAAGGAAACTGCACTCATTTTTGGTTCAGTACGTAAGCTAACAAAGACAGGAAAATTAAAAAAGACTAAGAAAAGTCTTGATCCTCAATTGGAGGAGAATTTGCAGATTCTGAGTGATCTTTCAATTAGCGGACAAAGTACTTGGGAGTTGTTGGATAATGTTGCAGTAAAGAACACGAAAGCAAGCGAGAATTGTACAGCAGACGACATCCTTTTGTCTTCCTCAGATGCCATCCCAACATTTGGACATGAAGATGGTGTGCAGTATGTGGGGGACCTAGGCTACTCCACAAACGACAGTTTTTTCAACATCCCTGATGGTGTTTTCATATCTTTTGATATTCCACATGATGCAGAACCCGTCTTCAAGAAGGATTATCATAGCAAGGATTGTAAAGAATCTTTTTATTCAAAGGATGATATTGTTATTCCGAAAATCTCTCCAGTACCAACTACCAGTTCCTCAGAATCTGCCAAGAAATTTAGGAAATCTTCATATGAAAATCATGTTAATGCAGCTGTTGCTAGAGTCACGGCCGCACATGTTAGCGAGCAAAAAATAAATTACAGCAAAGATGAAACTGTGAATAATTTGAATTCAGAAGATGTCACCGCTATAGACAAAATGCCAACCTTCCATAAGGCTGAGCTCTTATTGGCAAAGCCTAGAGATGGTAAGAATAGCAATACCACAAAGAAGACCTCTACAAAAACTAAAGAAGATAGCAATTCATCCATGATTTTTGATCCCAAGAGTGAAGATGGCGTTGGCAAAAAATTGAGAGAGGCTGAAATATTCATACCAAAAATGAAACCCATTCCACTTGGAACCATTTCATATGCATCTTCTGGTTCTTCTCCATTGCAACAAGGAGTTTCTTCAGTGCCTTCGTCACAGTCTATAGTGTCGGATACTATTCTAAACCTTCCTTTCGAACCTCCAGAATCTTTCCAAGTTATTTCAAAGATTCCTTTGTTTCCTATCGAAAGTAAAGGCTGGCAAAGAAAAATAGATTCAGATCTTCTGGACACTTTCAAAATGGATGTGAAACAGATGTCTTTTAAGACACTCCCATCAGTCAAAAGCATTCTCAACAGAACAATGTCCGACTTGAACCGCTTTTTTTTAAATCGATGGCGAGAGAAATTGATACAGGAGCTTGGAGAAGAAGGCTTCAAGCTACAACAAGATGGTAAGGTTCCATGTAATCTGCAAGTTTGGGTCTACAACATGTTTTATATATTTGTTGTTCTTTAGCCACTGAGATCCATCTAACAGTTATTCATTTGTCTCTGTAACCAAGTAAAACAGGTGTAAAATCAGTATATTTCCTCCTCTTTTTATTTATTTTTGTTGTTGTTGCTTTGTTAACATTGTCATTTAGACATTTAAACAATTTTGTTGTTCTCCTTGACTTGTCTGAGTCACTCCTTTTTTGACATGCTGCCTAGATGCCTTCTTGTCTTTTCCTGTGGTTTATAATTTCTACAGCATGGACTAGCCAACTCCATGCTTAAGCCTCCTTAGGAATGAGCTGGGAGCAGGCAGCGATTAATAGCTGATCAGGACCCAATTCTGCCTCCAAAAGGCAGCATTGGAAATAGACTGGCTAAGGAAATGGGCATCGAAGAAGGAAGGCAAACCTGATATGCCATAAGGGACAACAAAGAAGGGTTGAATATGAAGCCAATTACCCCATCCTGCTTAAACAATAAGCCACACACAAAACACCCCATAAAACAAACAAATTGAAAGCGGAGAGACTTAAGTTTTAAAGTGATGAAAGATATCAAATATATTGTTGGCATCAGCATAATAGTTAATTCAAAAGCATGATGGAGTTGATGATAAAAAACACAGAATGCAACAGCAAGGATAGATCATGCCTAAGTCTTAGTCAACCTGCACTTTTGCAAGGGTGGTTGTCCTTGTGTAGGTCTCAGCTCTTCTGCGAGTTGATAGTAGCCGGCTGGTGCATTTCTCTGCTTAGCGAGCTGGGCTCGAGCAGTACTGCGTTCTTTGGTCTTGTGCGGGTCCTAGCTCAGGTTCCAGTCGGTTCTGTCTCGGCCACGGGTTACCCAGTGGGTGGCTAGCTTTTCTTTTCATGGTCACGAATGTTGTTGTGCAGCTCGAGCTAATTGTGCTGGGGGGGGGGTGTCATCTAGGAGGTCTCTTTTCACCATGCGGTTATCACAGGGTGGCTGCTGTGTTCCAGCGTTCGTCTTTCCTTCTGACTACATAGCCAGCCCTGTGGTGCTTGGAGTTGTTGGCATGCTGTAGGACATCCTTGGCATGTGACATTGATTAAGGCATGGGCATGAAATGTAATCAGAATGTATCATCAAGGCATGAGGTAAATAATGGCATCATCATTGGCTCTTTCCGTCTTGTCATACAATAGTAATTGTGTTTTGAAAAAAAGGGATGTAACTACAGTCTATGATGATAACGAATGTGATTTGTAAGACCAATCTGAGCAGAGAAACGTCTTCCACAGTGTGTGCAATAAAAATCGGGACGTTTTGCGACATCACGTGGTGTGGCGTATCTTTAGCTTATCCCAATTAGTATCTCCTTTGTCTGTATTCGATGCTTAATCTTGCCCTTCCATGTAATATGATTCCAAATCTATGCTCGCATCATTCCTATCCCGCTTGCATACATCATTGTACTGAAGTAGTGGCTGGCACCCGAAACCTTTCCCCCAAATGTAATTCTCCATAGAAAAGATCTTTTGATATTCTGCCATCATCTATCTTCCGAGTGTGTCCCAGCCATCGGAGCCTTCGAAGACTAAGAATGGAAAAGATTGTGACAATGCCTGTTCTCTCCAATACCTCTGCTTTGGGTATCTTGTCTTGTCATCCAACCCCCAGGATTCAGCGCAGACACTTTATGTGATAGTTGTTTAACCGCCTCTTCGGGTACATGTAGGTATATATTTATTGCATTGAACATTCAATCTCAAGACTGCAATTGATCTGACCAGAATACATCTATAGTTTGTTATTACAGCCACTATCAGGAATGGAGTGAACTTACATGCTAATATTATGGAGATATTGTCTGGGAAATCAGCCAGTGAGTTGCAGATTATGCCTGATAATGAGGGTCACTGGTGCAGCCTTCAGTCTGCACTGACTGCTGTCAAGGATGTCAGAGCTCTTGAAATGAACATCTTTCATAACATGCTTCTGTATAGAGGCATCTTTGACTGCCTAGCCCAATACAAGTAAGATTTAATGTAAAAATGTGTGGTTTTACTAAGGGTTCCACCAATATAATTAATTGTAAGTAATTTATAATATTTCATGGGGAGGGTGTGGGCTAGTGGTTAAGTAACACGGGTCACAATTTGAAGGTGCGGGGTTCGTACCCCAACACAGCACCGGCCATTACCCCGGGAAAGCAGACCCTTAGAAAATGCAGGAGGAAGCAGACTCTTACATAAAAATGCATGCCGAAGTCGGATGCACTGGGCAGACAGACGCAAAATAATAACTGCAACGCACACCGCCTTGGGAAATAGAGAATTACGGCGAAAGTCTTATGCAATAATAATATTTCATAATTAATCACAATTATGGAGTTACTATCGATAATAAGTAAAAAGTGGTATCAATTCTACAACATTAAATTTTATTCTCTGAATTATACTTGTCGTAATTACTTAGTTTTTTACCCTATTGTGTTTTGAAAATTGTCTTATAGCTGTAGAATCACTGCTTGATCCAATGACATAAACTCATTTTGCCTGCACTGTGTAACAAGTAATCTAAGTATAGAAATATGAATATTTTCTAACCCTGCGTGAGGGTGTTGGGTGAAATATCACGTCCACCTCACTTCAAGAAAAGTAACAGGATCCTTAGTAATCACACCACTCTATTCGCCATAAATAGTACTACTTAACCGGACATAAAACAGTTGAAATTATGCAGCCACTGAGTCCCCCTTGGCATATAACTTCTCATGTAACAGAAATGTGATTTTCTCAGATTAATGTAATGTATCATATGGGCAGCTAGGCAAATACTTCTCTTAGTCGCTCCACTTCTACCCCTGTGGGTGTAGAGATCCTCTTTTGTATACTGTCAATTGAGTGTACAGACAAACAGGTAATTGGTCTTGTGGTTTCTTTGCATGATGGAGGAGCTGCTTCATGCTGTTGTGTAGAATTTTAATTGCCTTTAGAATTTTTACCTGGACAGCGACTAACAGCCTGCTTTTATCGATTTTCAACTGCCAGGAGTTCTTTTATATGCACATCATGTACCAGGGACCACTGATCATCTGTCTCCGATTGGACTAGATGATGATCTGACATATCTACCAGGGAACTTGCAGGACTCACGCCCACCATTTTGCTCTTTAATTCACTTGTTTCTTGATAAGCGAGTGCCTTACCACTAAGAAATACACTGAAGATATGCTTGGAATCCTAGTAATCAAACAAGCATGTTAATGTCTGTTTCCAGGTAGTCGAAGGCTTCGACTATACATAGTAGGTGTTTTAAAACGTCCTCGAGGAAAGACAAATAATTTGGGTAGATTTTTATTGAAGATATATTTGCAACAAAATGGCTAATAAATTATCAATATTAACTTCAATATAAAGCAGACAAGAAAATTTAATGAGCACATCCTTAGAAACAATGGCCTGGAAAATGTAGTTTCATAGAGAGAGATTTGAGGACAAGAGATGCTGAGGAAAACTGAGATAAGTGGTATGGGATGGCATGACAAACTGAATGGAAAAACAAAACAGCATCTGAAGTGCAAAATGCTCAAAGAACAGATGGTTGTGAAGGTAATCGATCTTCAAAGCGAAGAGATGGTACCCGCAACAATTTTTTTCCCTCCACCTAGTTTCCAAAGACATTGTATTGCGTTTGACCCCTAACAAACAACCCAGTGCATCAACTGCAGTACACATTTTTTTTTTTTTGTTGATTCTGAATTTGTTTTTAGTTCTTTTTAACAGTTCTGTATTATTGATTTTTCTCTGCTGGTTAAGCTACATGTATCCTCACTGTAAAATCCTGCTTATGATACATACATGTGTATATAACACTAGATTGGCTGATTAGTGCAGTGATAGAGCACTCGCTTTTCGTGGCAAACGTACTGGTTTCAACTTCCACTACCGGCAGCTCCAGTCAGTCCAGCTGTAAATGAGTACCTGACTTACGGTTAGGGAAGGAAATGACAGCGAGGAAAGGAGCTGGCCACCCCACCTCACAAGTTGATTCTTAGTATGCTGAAGTCTCTAACACTTCATTCATGATCAAGATGCTGACCAGCGCATGATCTGCAGCGGTCAACGACCCATAGCTGACTGCTAGCGTAAGGGCCAGCGAACCAGAGCTGCCAATACCCTTCTACGCCTCCATGTGGTGATCCTAGATTAGAGGCTGCAACAGAGTAGACTCGCTAATGAGAAGGGATCAAAGAGGGAATGCTAACCCAGTACTAATAAAATGCTTGCAGAAGTCGGATGTGTTGGACCGAAAGGTGCAAATATCACAGTCAAGCTGTTAACTACGACACAACGCATTCCGTTCTCTGGACTACATTCTCTGCTACTTAAGCCCTTTTCAGGGTTTGGTAGCAAGAGTTTGAGAACGAACAAAGCTAAGCCATTCTTGACCAGAGGTAAAGTCTGGTGAAGGACTTCCTTAATATATAACGTATGTTTAATTAAGCCCTATATTTTCTGATAAAATTAACATTTATGTATAATGTGCATAATGATTTTTCAAGATTCTGTTTGATGAAACATTTGTTAAAAAACTGAAATTATGGGTAATAACAAGCAAAATAGGTACTCAACATCTACATTTTAGGTTCTTGAACTCCTCTGAAAAATAACACTGTCAGTGGCAACTGGAAAATACTCAAGCAATTTCAGAGCAGAGGCACTGAAGGCTGCAGTAACAGTAATGCTGACAGGCAAAAGAAATGAAAGCCATATAGTCCTGTTTACAGATGCCCTGGCCGTAGTCACAGCACTAAAAAGCCAGAAAAATACTGAACTTAATGATTTAAGAGCAGGACTCTGTCAACTATGCCAGCAGTCAGCACCAAAAAGAGTAGCGGTACAGTGGGTTCCATCCCACTGTAACATCCAAGGCAACGAGGAGGCAGACAGACTGGCAAAAGAAGGTGCAAGACTACCACAACCAGATTCAAGCGTGACCTACGAAGAGTTCAAAAGGTTTATTAGGGCCAGATACATGGCCAAATGGGAAACAGGACATACTGGCTACACACAAAAATGATGCCTATTACCAGTTGAACAGAAGAGAGCAGGTCGTGGTCTTCAGACTCCGCACAGGCCACAATAGACTGAGGTACCACCTATTCAATAAATTGAAGATAGGTGGCACTGACGAATGCACGTGTGGAAAATGTCCGCTGAACATTTGCTGCAAAACTGCCCGACATACGAGGATCAGAGAAAGCACATGTGGCCATCACCAGTGGCAACACTAGACAAGCTCTATGGCAGTGTCGACAGCCTCAGGATGACCGCTGCTTTTTTCGAAAAAATACAGGTTGACATCTGACAGCGTACGAAGAAGAACTTCCCTGTCATCACTCTCACTAGAAAGAAGATCACCTAGTGAAAAATTACATGGCTCATATTTCGCGTCATTTTCACTTTCAAATTTAACAATGAAGGTTTCTTTCTGTATTGAAAATGATTTTTTGTTAATTTTTTTTGTTTGTTTACGATCGCCTTATTTCTCTAATCCTCAAAGCGGTGTGCGTTGCACTGTGGTTTCTATTTTGCGCCTGTCGGCCCAGTGCATCCAACTTCAGCATGCATTTTATGTAAGGGTCTACTTTCTCCTGCATTTTCTAAGGGTTTGCTTCCCCAGGGTAACGGCAGTGCTGTGATGGGGATCGAACCCAGCACCTTCGGATTGTGAGCCGTGCCACTTAACCACTAGCATACGCCGTCCCCAAAAAATGATATAATTTGTAGTACTTGGATGTAATGCACACCCGAGTTTCAGCTGTCCAAAATCAGTAAAAATTGTGCGTATCAAACGTGAGTTTCTATGGTGGTTTCTTCTTCTTCGTTCATCCTCAGATCAAGGTTCCGGTTTCTCTTACAAAGGACACCATTGTTTGTAAGGCTGTTTCATCTCCATTTTGTCTCATATCTGTCTCATGAGGCCAGTATTGTTCTCTCTTTTTCTGCGTGAGCATGCAGCTTTGCAGGATGTGTTCCACGGTCATGATATGCTCCCCACATGGGCACCTGTCATCTGTCCCAATCCTCATTTTGTTGTAAAGATGACCCTTGAGGTTGTTATGCCCAGTTCTCAGTCTGAAGATGATGACTTGCTCTTCTCTAGTTAAGTTGAAGAAGCTCTTTTTGCGGCGGTCGGGGTGTTGATCAGCCCATTTTACCCACAAGCTGGCTTTAATTATGGTCTTGACCTCATTATATGTGATACTCTGGTCTGTCTGTGGGGATGCTCCTCCACTCTTTGCGTTTGTCTGCAGCTTCATTGCCTTCAATATTGCAGTGGGATGGGATTCACTGTATGACCAACCTTGGGTGTGCTGCTGAGAGCTGTGTCAGGGAGAACATACATTGTTTGAGATCTTCATCTTTGTGTCGTTGTAGCGCTGCTAATACTGACCTATGGTAGTTTGAAAAGGTTTGTAGTTTAGTTACTGTTCTTTTTGTTTCTTCAGTTGTTAACCATATCTCCATCCTGTCTTTCTTCTTCTTTGTTCTGTCACTCTAGATCAGTGTCTCCTGCGGACTGGTGAAAATGAAAATAGAAAAAAAATGTTGCTGGCCGCTCAACAAAAAATAAAACAATTATATATATATATAATATAGCTGGCTGTTTGAAAACGCTGGTCTAGATGGTAGTTAATAGGCTCAACACTACTTTTGGTTTACCCTAAAAAGAATTTGGAGAAGTCTGAATCCAGTTGTTTGGGGTTTTAATAACAATGATTTTTACATGGTGAGGTTGCTAACTCCATGCACAAGTCTAGTTAGTCAGCTATTATGACATGCTGGGAAAGAAACAGTGGCCCTATTCTGCTGGAGCCACTCAGGTGTCTGCCCTGTTTGTGCTCATTATATATAAAAGAAATTTGATATTTTCAGTTCAATTTGCAATCAATCTGCAAATTTGGTAGGAACGGATAGCCTTTTGTCTACTTGGTAGCAGGCATACTCATAGTTCTATTTGAATACCAGGATTTCAAGTATTGTGCGCTCATCCCTAGGCAGTTACTTAATTTACCATCTTTATACTGGTTTAGAAGACTTTGCAGAGCCTGTATACAACGAGTTTCTTGGGGGGTGGTTAACCGATGTGCAAGTCCATCTTAATAGACCCAAACACTAGAGCATAATAGACCTGCTGTCTGTTAGGTGCCATCTATGCTGCTCTAAACAAACCATCTAATAATGGCCGGTGTTATGTCATGTCACACAGTTAGTCACCTTTTAGGACATGCTCTCTATGGGGCAGTGGTGCTATTCTTGTTTTTTGTTATACACAAAGATAGTTCCGGTAAGATGGCGACCAAGCAACAGCTGCTCTCATGGTCTGCGATTTTCATGTGGTTTGTTCGTTCCAATCAATGTATGGAGGGCAGTGTTGTGTGGCGATCATTTTCTAGCACGTCCTACACTATTCACAGGAAGCCTATATATGTAATTCTATTCGGAATTAGGAGAAAAGACGATATGTTCTTCATGTGATATAGAATACAGGTTGTTGGATCGGACGTCACTACAGATTGCGCACCATCCTTGGTTGGTGTGCACGACCTACTTGGAAATTGTGTCCATTTTCATTGCATGCTACAACCGGAATCTCCCCTCAGCCATGGGTTAATGGCCTCTCACCTAGACCTACAGATGTCGGCGCTGGTCAGCAGCAGCGTCTTCTAGACTACGCATGGGGGGTGCCGCTGTCGAGAGGTACGACATTCACCTCTCAAATCGTCACGAAAACAGTAGACAATCAACTCCCACAAGTTTCAAGCGACCCCTGGTCTTACGGATTGTATGACTTGAATGTCTGCATCTTTTGAGCTACTTCCAGTCGTCTTGATTGTATGTCTTGCCACTGGTTCTCGGTAACTCAGGACGAAAGAGTGAGATTGATGTCCAGCACTATAATCCAAATTCAGCGCAAGTTACATCTTCAGGACAAGGACAGTCTGATGATGTCGCCATCTTCGCGTGCGATGAGCAACTTACATACACAAAGACCAGACAGACCACCCACAATCTGGTAACAATGTGTATTCCATTTTTTTTTTCTCTGTGAACAGTCGTTTAAAACATGGAAACATCAAAACTCAATCTTAACTGTTATCGTTTCATTATCAGGGATCTGTTATGCATGATTGACTGGAAAAGTTCAAAGAAACCTCGCCCTCTTCTAAAAAACACTTATGACGACCCAGTTCAAATAGCTGCATATATTGGAGCACTAAATTCTAGTGAAGCATATGTGAAGAAGGTAAGGTTTCTAATGGCTGTAAAAGTAACAATCAATCTCTATTTTCAATATTCACTAACTGGGGAGAGGATACAAACGTCTGGTCAGGCAAAACGTTCTGGTCAAACATGTTCGTCGGGGTCAGGAAAAATGTACTGACCAAGACCCCCACCGCACTTCCATGCAGGTCTCCCTGGAAACGGACTGTTTTAATGGCAGCTTGGTAAACAAGGTGGGGAATCCAAGCGATCCTGTATGGTGAGAATCACGCGAATGAAGCCAAACATAGCACAAGCGCTTGGGAGACCCCCCTGTCTACCTCTGTATTTAACTTAACATCTTTATACTGGTTTAGAAGACTCTGCAGAATCTGTATACGACCAGTTTCATTTACATTTCCATGCTCTAACAGCTGTGCACATCTAATCTATTCTTAAATTCATTAATAGTCCCCATCTCCACTACTTCCTGTGGCAATGCATTCCAAGCATTTACCACTCTCTGGCTAAAAAAATATTTCCTTATATCTAATCTGGAAAGCTACTGCAACCCACCACTTAGTGTCCTTTTCAGGGCGCACAAAAGTCATCTTACTGATCGTTGGTATTCAACAACATATTCATTCTCTAACTTGTGATGCATTTATACTTTCTTTCTAAAATTGTTTTGTGTATGTCTCATGCTCTCCCACTTCCTCCCTCTGATTTTCTGTTATTAATTTTTTTTAAAAAGGTTGTTGATGTAAAGTTTTTAAAATAATGTAGCATACATATAATACTTTTAGGATATCCTTATATTGATTACTGTTTTATTTCCCAGTATGGACAGGTCAGTCATGGAATGATAGTGGTTGCTTACCCTGATGGCAGCCCAGCCCACATTCACATAATGAACAAGTCCGTTTGTGAGCAGCACTGGCACGACTGGACTGAACGATTATACAAATACTATCAGCTGACTTATACAGCGAAGATGGCAGCAAATACAGACACGATTAATGCAAGGAAAAATATTTCAAGTTTAGGTGCAGTGCAGTAAATAGATTTGGCCAGATTGAGTGACATTTATAAGTACCTACAGTAGAGTGTTTGGAAAAATTGTTGCGGAAAAATTGTTTGGCTTGTCATATACACTCTACAGCAACATGCACACCTGTCACTTTCACTATATAAAAACCTGTACACCAGAACAATGAAAACCATACAAGAGAAACTAATTACTGGATGACCCATTCCTCGGAGGCGGCTACACTGCTGTCTGTCCCAACTTCGTTTCCATTGTTCTCTGTCTTGGGCCACAGTGGACCAGTGGGTGATAAGTTTCCCATCTATAGCATCATAGATATTGATTCTGAGTTCGAGGGAGTCAGACCAGCTGGTGGTCTTCCCCGTGGTTGTCTTCTCTCTTGTGGGTACCAGACTGTTGTCGGTGACATCAGTTCTCCGAATCAGGTGACCAGCCCAGCGATGCTTTGCCTTGTCTGCATGGGTAACTACATCCTTCACCAATGACATTTTCCATACGTCAGTGTTGTGAAGACCTTTCAAAGGTTAGTTATGGAGCATGAGGCCAATCTTACATATCTCAAGGGAGGCTTGGGTCGCTCTGAGTTTGGACTTCATTTCTTTTGTAAGTGCCCATGTTTCTGTGGCATAACACTTTGATGGTAGAACTGTGGAGTTGAATAAGGAGGTGGTCCATTTGGTCAAGATGGTCTGCCATTTTTAGGTTTTCTGTACAATCTATAAAGAGTTAATCTATATGGGCACACAAAACAGCTGAAGAATCATGTATATTCCTCTACCCAGCACATGGGCGACGAGAGCAGTGAAAACTTGATAACAATGGTATTAGAACAGTGAAGATTACCTGCTTTCCTGATCATATTTGATGCATTTGTAATGTGAATATTTGCATGTTCTTGTAACTTTTTTCACTGTTACAGAACACTTATATTGTTACAGTTTATACTCCTATACAGTTGTTCATATTATGTTCACTCAAGCGTTTAATGACAACAGTGGCATTACGAATAATCATTGTTTGTTATATTTTTTTATCCATTTGGGGCATGAACTGTTGACTGACTACCTTGTCCATCAATGCATGTATGGGCTTCTTCAGTGATGGTGTCTGTAGCACTTTTTCTTTGGTGTCTAGCACTTTGTTTTAGACGATGAAGTTGCCACCATCATGTATTACCCTCTTAGTCACCTTTTATGAAATACATAGTAATTGCAGTAGTCCTGTTCGTTCTCAATCTCACACTACCAAGCCCTGAACGGACCTTTGCAAATAGCAAGATGAAGTTTGGAGAACTATTTTACAGCTTGCTGCACTATTTGCACCTTTCGGTCCGACACATCCGTCTACTGCAAGACAAGTTGTCCTGTTATTTCTTCCCCAATAAAGGACCCCTGAATTCGCACAGGGATGTAGCGTTACTTAGTGTTTACGAGTTGCTTTAGTGTATCTTCTTCACAGTTCATTCTCAAACTCCACCACCAATCCCGGAAAAGGGCTTTGCAAGTAGCAGGATGTTGTCCGGATAACGGCATGTATTGTGTCAGAGTTCAAGTTTACAGTTTCAATGCGATATTTGCAATTTTCGGTCAGAGACGTCCGACTTCAGCAGGCATTTTTGGGCACCAGTTTGGCCTTCACTTATTTATCCCTTCTCCTTAGCCTGTCTGCTCTGTTGCAGACTGTTATCCAGGATTATCACGTGGAGGTGGAGAAGGATACAATTTGTCTGTCATTAATGGTAAAATGTTCCCTTTTTTTTTTTTAAATTTTGGAGATATTAGATAGTATTTACAGTATGTAATACCTGAAATTCTTGTGGAACAATTACCACTTGGCATGAAACATGTTTGGAGCGCTGTTCTAAATTAAAACAGAGAAACCCATTTTTCCATTAATTGGTCTAATATAATTTGAACGCCAACTATGTCTAAAAACGTTTGTCACATATATATATATAAATTATTTATTTATTTTTTGCTTTTCGTTCGCCTGGCCGGTGTGAGTTGCACTATGTTTTTATTTTTGCGCCTGTCAGCCCAGTGCATCCGACTTTGACATGTATTTTATGTAAGGGTCTGCTACCTCCTGCATTTTCTAACGGTTCGCTTCCCCGGGGTAGTCAGTGCTGTGATTGTTTAGCGAACCCAGCACCTTCGTGTTGTGGGTCATGTCACTTAACTACTAGCACACACTGTCACATACATAAACCGATCTCATACA
This sequence comes from Ariolimax columbianus, assembly GCA_036924085.1. Classification (NCBI taxonomy): domain Eukaryota; kingdom Metazoa; phylum Mollusca; class Gastropoda; order Stylommatophora; family Arionidae; genus Ariolimax; species Ariolimax columbianus. The sequence goes on from JAVGWX010000007.1 coordinate 44,090,068, forward strand.
ATCAGTGACAGAAAAAATGTTTGGAACCAGAATTAACCAGACTATCTCTAAAAGTAATACTTACTTATATTTTACTTTATTTTTGGTCAACTTGTAACTAATTTTTTGGTCCACTTGTACCAGTAAGTGCTATTGGGAGCTTAAGTTGCTTTTCTTTTAGTGTGTTGCATCGGTTCTTGTAAACCTGTGTTCTTCTAAGATTTTGTTAATGAGTCTATTCACCTGCCAAATGTGGTTCATTAACTGTTGTAAGCCAGTGTTGCTGTAGTATTTTTATTGTCATTATGAAGTTTTTTGCTTGAGCCTTTCACTGCCCTTCATTGTACATATTTGTTATGTCATTTTGAAGTTATTTGCTTAACCTTTAACCATACCAGATGTTAAAATGACGTCTTCTTCCTGCAGCTGATTCATCATTCAGCACATCACGGTTGTTGATTTTGAGAACCTCTAATCTTTATTTTTATGTGTTTGTCTAGACACATATATTAATAAAGAACTTGTTAGTGTTATTGTGTGTTGTTAGATGAAGGTGATAGTGGTGAAAAATAGCACAAACATATAGACTCACCAGATAAGTGGCGTCCGTTGGTTAGAAAGAAAAAAAATCGCCAGGAACTGCTATTGTCAATGTTTACCTTAATGGTTATATCTGTCACTTTGACTATAAACATATTTATTGTATCTTCATAAACAAACTAAATAGATCTACCTGAGAAAAATCTATTGCAGAAACGTAACAAACACAACAACAAAACCACCACCACACACACACACACCCACCCACACACACACACCCAATCCTATTCTCGATAATGCGTGAATCTTCAAATCCAAGCAAAAAACAGAAGAAATCCTTTCCAAAAATCTAAAACATTTAAAAATCACCATTGTTTGTTTCTAACTGTTCAGGACGGAATGTTAATTTATATACAATAAAGTGATGACCCTGGAGCTGACGCAGAATCTTGTTGCAACTTCATGGCGTTAGTCCGCTAAATGTTAAGCCCTTCACTGCCCTTCATTTTACATTTCTGTTGTGTTATTATGAAGTCGTTTTGTTTAACCCCTTCACTGACCTCTACTTTACATTTAATGGCAAATGATGTGTATTAAAAAATGTAATTTTTATGTCAATCTTATAGTGAGGCAGTGGGGCCTATAGATAAAATGTCCATTTCACAATCTCAACGTACCAGGTTTCAGTTCCCATTTTGACAGACACTTGAGTTTTTTTTTTCAGTGTGATAGCAATGTACATAAAATAATGGCAATCTACCGTACTGTACATCTGCCATAAAACAACAGTAAAATAGGCTGGCAGTTGTAAGAAGCAACATTGTTCAAAGGACTTGCTACCTACATTGATTTTTTTGTGTGTACATCAATCTTATTGTAATTAAACACATCTTATTTGATAAATTGAATCTATACATACCCCTGCTTACTCTGCATGAATAAACAAGACACTACAAAATCAAATTATTTCCAAACTAAATGATCATGAACAAAATGAATCTCTGAACTCTTTGTTGAACAGTGATAATTTCTTGTACCACAATGAAATGCTAGTAGAAAAGTGGATGCAAATTCCTTTATCATTTTCTTCAGCATTCGTTCTCAATCTCACGCTACCAAGCCCTGAACACGGCCTTGCAAGTAGCACAATGTAGTCCGGAGAACGGAATGTGTTGTGTCGTTAGTTTACAGCTTGACTGCGATATTTGCACCGGCACATCCGTCTTCGGCAGAAATTCCTTCTAAATTTACAATCAAAGAAATAAGCCACAGTTGATTTTGAAAACCCTTTCCAATAAACACACACACGAATATTGTAGAGTGCTGGTTCTAACGTAGACACTTCCTCTTCTTTGCGTTCGTTCAGGATCTTTTGGTCATGCTATATCTGCAGGCCAGTCGCTATGATGAAGTCTTTAGTCTTCGCCAGGTCGGGGTGGCTGCCCACAGTTTTTGTCTCAGCTCCACACCCTCTGGCCAGGTGTGGCATCTTATTTCACTATAAAGTGCATTCCTGTAGAATTTTGCCACGGTTCTAGCCTCCTGTTCCACATGGGTATTCATCGGTGTGTGTGATCTTTAGCCGGTTTAGATGTTCTAGTAGTCTGCAGTGACCAGTTCTCAGGTGAAATAAGGTAGTTTGTTGGTTTATTTTAAGTTGTTTCATTGGGTCTGGTGTACTGCTTATGTTTCTGCCTGTTCTGCATTGGTGTATATACTGATATCTGGTGATGTTCTTTATCTCTCTATATTATACTCAATGATTAAACTGTGCCTTTTGATTGCCAACATGTACACTGGAAGAGTGAGACCAGTTCTCGAGTATGGCACTGCGGCATGGACAACAGCAGCAAAGGCGAACTTTGACAAAATTAGCAAACTTCAAAACCAAGCCATGAGAGTTATAACAGGAGGCATGAAGTCAACGCCAATTGTAGAACTTGAAAAGATTACAAATCTGCAATCCATGAACGACAGAAGAGACTGCAGAGCCCAGCAGCAAGCAGAGAAACTCAGAAGACTGACAGACCATCCAATGCACCAGAGACTAAATAGATTTGGTAATGGGAAACTAAAGCGGAGAAACTTTGCAGAAATAGCCAAAGCAAAGATGAACGAATACCCTATAAACACATTAACAACACCAAAGCCCATCCCTACTGTACGCAAACCTACCTGGAAGCAGCATTTATTTCCGGCGGTGGCAGAAAATATACCAGGTATTGGAAACAAGAACAGCCAGACTGAAAAAGAAAGAAGAGACATAACCCTGAGATACATTACGAAAAACTAGACCCATGCATACACCAACGGTTCTGTAACAAACATAACACAGAATGGAGGGGCAGGGGTATTCCTGAGCCTACCAAATGGTAGAAAAATAACACTCAGTGGCAACTGGAAAATAATCAAGCAATTTCAGAACAGAGGCACTGAGGGCTGCAGCAGAAGCAATGCTGACAGGCAAAAGAAATGAAAGCCAGATGGTCCTGTTTACAGATGCTCTGGCCGTAGTCACAGTACTAAAAAGCCAGAAAAAACTGAATTTAATAATTTAAGAGCAGTACTCTGTCAACTATGCCAGCAGACCACACCAAAAAGAGTAGTGGTACAGTGGGTTCCATCCCATTGTAACATCCAAGGCAACGAGGAGGCAGACAGACTGGCAAAAGAAAGTGCAAGACTACCACAACCAGATTCTAGTGTGACCTACGAAGAGTCAAAAAGGCTTATTAGAGCCAGATACATGGCCAAATGGGAAACAGAACATACTGGCTACACAAAAAATGATGCCTATTACCAATTGAACAGAAGAGAGCAGGTCGTGATCTTCAGACTCCGCACAGGCCACAACAGACTGAGGTACCACCTATTCTTCTTCTTCTTCGTACGCAGTCAGACAGTAACCATTATTTTTTCAAAAAAGCGGCGGTCATCCTGAGGCTGTCGACACTGCCATAGAGCTTATCTTGTGGTTCCACTGGTGATGGCCACATCTGCTCTCTCTGATCCTCGTATGTCGGGCAGTTCTGCAGCAGATGCTCAGCGGTCATTTTCTCGATACCACACGGGCATTCGTCGGTACCACATATCTTCAATTTGTTGAATAGGTGTACCACCTATTCAATAAGTTGAAGATAGGTGGCACTGACGAATGCAGTTGTGGTACCGGGAAAATGACCGCTGAACATCTGCTGCAAAACTGCTCGAAATACGAGGACCAGAGAAAGCACATGTGGCCATCACCAGTGGCAACACGAGACAAGCTCTATGGCAGTGTCGACAGCCTCAGGATGACCACTGCTTTTTTCGAAAAAATACAGGTTGATGTTTGACAGCGTAAGAAGAAGAAGACTGCCATCTTTTTCAAGAGCATCAGCTCTCTCGTATCCTGTGATTCCACAGTGAGAGGGTAGCGATTGGAGTTTCCTAGTTCTGCTCTGATTTTTGATAACAGGGGTTTATTGTTTGTTTTCTGCATTGCCTCTATTAGAAATCTTCAGTCTGTGAAGAAAACTATTTTTGTTGGTAGTTTCTTCTCTGTCTGGTGGACTAACACCTTACAAGGATCAAATCTGTGTGCCAATGTTAGTGAAGCTAGGACCTGTTATCTGAAATTTTAGTTCTGTATATAAATGTTTTTGTGTGTGTGTATGTGTACATACACCAAAGGGTTAAGTGGCCCCTTATCAAACACTACATATGAGACTTAGAGGCTTCATTTAGATGGTTTTATAAACAATATTACATTTTGTTTTTGTATTATTCTTTTTGTTTAGACAGTTCTTAGTCGACCTGTACTTCTACAGGGGCAGATGTCCATCTGGTATGAGCTTGATATAGCCGGGAAAAGGGTTTCCTGCTTAGCGGGCTGGGCTCGAGCAGCTTATACTCCACTGCGTTGGGGCAAGCGCTTACGGATGGTGGTTAGCCGATGTGCAATTCCATTTTAATAGACTCAAACACTAGAGCAAAGTAGCCATTGGACGTCATCAATGCTGCTCTAAACAAACCACCTAACCATGGCCGGTGTTATGCCATGTCACACAGTCGCCTCTTACGACATGCACTCTGTGAAGCAGTGGTACAATTCTTGTCCTTATCATACATAAAGACCCCAGCAGACAACTCAGGAAGATTAGACAGTATGTTGTCAAAATACTTCATTATGGATAAGTGTGTATTTTGCCCTTGGGACTGGAGATTGAATCTGTGCCTTATATTTGCTTCTTTTTTTTCACCCCTGCTTTTCTCCAACTTTACATCTAAACCACATAACAGCACAACTGTTGATATTTATGTTCACCAACATTGACTATAGAAGCCCGTAGTCACTGTTATGTTTAAGGCTTTACATATATTTCTTAATGACTTGAGATTAATCATATAATGTTAATGTATAAAGGGCATTCAACTAAGCAGTTTTTTTTTCTCAATGCTTTTATGTAGGAAAACCAATAAAATGCTTGTTTGTGAGCAAAGAATTGTCAGTTGTTAATATTACTTGTTACTAATCCTGTATTTGTTAACAATGATGTAATATTTGTAGTGTGTACGAAGATGATTTCTTTTGAGTAATTTAAGCCGGTAAGATTCACATCAAAGTTAGAATATTCAACAACAGTGTCAAGTTTAGTGCTGTTGTTTGTAGCTGATACATGGAGAATGGCCAAGGCGATACAACAGACTTCGGTATTTTGTTAATAGATGCCTATGAAGGATAATGACTAATGTTTGGTCAGGCAAAATATACTGATCAGACATGTTAGTCAGGGTAAGGAAAAATATACAGGCAAAGACCCTCACCTCGACTTCCTCGTAGCCCTCCCTGGAAACGGCTGTTTTCATCCTTCATCAGTACTCTCGGGATGTGAGGAAAGCTGCTGCAACCTGTCACTTCACATCCTTTTCAGGGCACACAAAAGAGTAAACCTACTCATTGTGGGTATTCGAAAAAACAAAAAAGTGACAAGACTTGGTGAAGAATGAAGGTCTGTGGGAAAGGAGCCAACAACAGCCATTGTAACAACAAATTTAGATAAGAAAATGGGGATGGATAAACATACGCTAGGAAAGGCACCACTCAATATAGCCAAGGAGGTTCTCACATTGCATCCTCAAGGGAAGAGAAAGATAGGTTCACCTAAAAATACCAGAAGAAGAGAAAGTGAGAGGAAACCGATTAAATGGTTACTCTTGGAAAGACACAGAAAGATTAGCCCAAAGCTATGCTGGTGAAATGGGGTCAATGACCTATGCATCTTGGGGCGCATGAAACAGTCCAAGGATCAGATATCACAGTCTTGCTGTAAACTACATCACAAACTCCCGCTACCGAGCCCTGAAAAGGGCTTTGCAAGTAGCAGGATGTACGTAGTCCAGATAACAGAATGCGGTGTGTCATAGTTTACAGCTTGACTATGATATTTGCACCTTTTGGTCAGACACATCCGACTTCAGCATGGCATTTTTGGGGACTGGGTTAGCCTTTCCTCTTTGATCCCTTCTCCTTAGCCAGTCTGGCCTGTTGCAGCCTGTTGTTCAGTATCACCACGTGGAGGGGAAGAAGGGTCTTGGCAGCTCTGGCTCTTTAGCAGTCACCTTTGGGTCGCTAACCTTTACAGCTCATGCACTCACGCAGCATCTTGATCCCAGGCAACTTATTGAAAAAGCTCTTGAGCATGATTATGAAATAGACCTCTGTTTCTAAAACCTGGAAAAGACGCTTGGCTTGGCTTCGTTTGTTCTCAATCTCCCGCTACCAAGCCGTAAAAGGGCTTAAGTAGCAGAATGTAGTCCAGAGAACGGAATACGTTGTGTGGTAGTTTACAGCTTGACTGCGATATTTGCACCTTTCAGTCCAACACATCAAACTTCAGCAAGCATTTTTTGAGTACCGGGTTAGCATTCCCTCTTCGATCCCTTCTCCTTAGCCAGTCTGGCCTGCTGCAGCCTGTTATCCAGGATCACTGCGTGAAGGTGTAGAAGGGTCTTGGCAGCTCTGTTTCGCTAGCAATCAGCTATGGGTCGCTGACCACTGCAGATCATGCGCTCGAAAAGACATTTGATAAGGATCCCTGGAACAGCCTCTGGGGGAAAATATTCTGGGTTTTTTTGTTGGCTTTTTCTACACAACATGTATAAGAGGAGACTAATGTCTGGTCTGGCAAAACATACTGATCAAACAATGTTAGTCAGGTTCTGACAAAACATACTGATCGAACAATGTTAGTCAGGTTCTGACAAAACATACTGATCGAACAATGTTAGTCAGGGTCTGGTAAAATATACTGATTGAACAATATTAGTAGTGGTCTGGCAAAACATACTGATCGAACAATGTTAGTTAGGGTCTGGTAAAAAATACTAATCGAACAATGTTAGTCAGGGTCAGGTAAAACATACTGATCGAACAATGTTAGTCAGGATCTTGGAAAAAATACTGATCGAACAATGTTAGTCAGGGTCAGGTAAAACATACTGATCGAACAATGTTAGTCAGGGTCAGATAAAACATACTGATCGACCAATGTTAGTCAGGGTCAGGTAAAAAATACTTATCGAACAATGTTAGTCAGGGTCAGGTAAAACATACTGATCGAACAATGTTAGTCAGGGTCAGGTAAAACATACTGATCGAACAATGTTAGTCAGGATCTTGGAAAAAATACTGATCGAACAATGTTAGTCAGGGTCTTTGAAAAAATACTGATCGAACAATGTTAGTCAGGGTCTTTGAAAAAATACTGATCGAACAATGTTAGTCAGGGTCTTTGAAAAAATACTGATCGAACAATGTTAGTCAGGGTCTTTGAAAAAATACTGATCGAACAATGTTAGTCAGGGTCTTTGAAAAAATACTGATCGAACAATGTTAGTCAGGGTCTTTGAAAAAATACTGATCGAACAATGTTAGTCAGGGTTAGGCAAAATATACTCACCAAGATCTTCCACACAGTTCTCCCTGCTTGGTTGATTAACGATGTGGGGGATGGACTGGATGCGATCACTATAATAGTGAGCGACTCGCAGATGGAGCCAAGCATAGTATAGCCACATGGAAAACCCTGGTCTACCTTCATCAGCACATTTGGTATGTGAAAACAGCTACTGCCACCTAGCGCCTTTTTTGGGACACACAAAAGAGTAAAAATACTTATTTGGGGTATTCAACAACATGACATGTGGTTTATTGAGGATATGGTTTTAGACTCCATTTCTTCATCAACGGCGCGCTAGGGGTAATGCCAAACAATCTATCTGGAGTAGCTTTTACTATGCGAAGCGATATTTATGTACGGCATTATTCTTGGTAAGTGTAGACGTGTTTGAGTTTCCTGTGTCTGATGACATTTTCTTCAGTTCCAAAGACGACAAATTGTAGTCGCTTTCTTGTCCCCCAACACGTTCCAATGTGTGAAGGGAGAAATATTACTAAATATTAGTACCAGGATGTTGTTGCTAAATGCCCACAATGACTAGATTTACTCTTTTGTGCACTCTGAAAAAAGTTTGTTGCAGCTTTCCTCACATCCTGAACATGCTGATGAAGGTGGACTTGGGTCCTCCAGTCGGTTGTGGTATGCTTGGCTTCATTTGCGTGTCACAAGATGTTAATCTCGGACGTCCATCATTCACAATTATCAGATTTGTGCGAGGAAGTGCCTGGCTTCATGCATTGTTCATGTAACCTTCTTAACTTAACGTCTTCATACTGGTTTAGAAGACTCTGCAGAGTCTGAATACAACCAGTTTCATTTAGTTTACCTTGCTCTAAAAACTATGCGCATCCAATCTATTCTTGAATGCATTAATTGTCCTTGCCTCCAGTACTTTCTGTGGCAATGCATTTCAAGCATTCACCACTCTCTGACTAAAAAAATATTTCCTAATATCTAATCTGGACTTTTTTTAAGCTAATTTATAGCTATGCCCTCTTGTTCTTGTAGGTGGTGAAAAACTTGTTGAAGTCTAATTTCTCCTTGCGGTTTTTTTTTTTTTTTTTTTTAGCGCTCGCCTTATTTCTCTAATCCTCAAGGCGGTGGGCGTTGCACTGTGATTTTTATTTTGGCCCAGTGCATCCGACCAAAACATGCATTTTATGTAAGGGTCTGCTTCCTCCTGCATTTTCTAAGGGTTTGCTTCCCCGGGGTAACGGCAGTGCTGTGATGGGGATTGAACCCAACACCTTCGGCTTGTGAGCCATGTCACTTAACCACTAGCTCACGCCATTCCATCCTTACTGTTAATTAACTTATAAACCTGTATTAAGTCATCCCAAATTCTTCTCTTTTCTGGACACTGTAGGTCGGTTTTTCAGAGTCTTTTCTCATAATTGTAATTCTGGAATCCTACAATCAGCTTTGTCGCCTTCTTTGTATCATTTACACTAAAAACTCCACACCTGTACACAGTACTCCAATCTAGGTCTAATTAAAGGACTCCACACCTGTACACAGTACTCCAATCTAGGTCTAACTAACGTTTTATATAGTTTGACAATCACTTCCTTGCTTCTAAATATTTCTTGTTATCATAACATTGCATTCTGAAGGAGAACATCAGTAAGAAGGGCGAGAGGTAGACCGAGGAAAAGGTGGATAGACAGCATAAACAAGACATGCCGCAAAAGGTGGTGTGCATTGCACTGTGGTTTTTATTTTGGCCCAGTGCATCCGACTTCAGCATGCATTTTATGTAAGGGTCTGCTTCCTCCTGCATTTTCTAAGGCTTTGCTTCCCCGGGGTAACGGCCGGTGCTGTGTTGGGGATCGAACCCAGCACCTTCGGATTGTGAGCCGTGCCACTTAACCACTAGGCCACGCCGTCCCAGTTTTTCCATTTGAACTGGTCAATTCGTTCGTTTTTTGTGTTTCCTTCCTTCCGATTATCCTGGACTGGACATCGGCTATATGAATTACCACTACATTTAAACCTGTGTCATATTTTCACGGTCTAGTTCACACGGCTGAACTTCACAAGATTGGCGTCCTTTCTGTTTTCACGGACACGCTGTGATGTCCCTACGACCTCTCGCGCATATGGGAAAGGCACAATGATATATGACATCCCCCTTCGCTGCCTGTTTACGGGAAAGGCTTCAGGTGTAAACCCTGACGAAAAATCTGCATCCTGTGCCATCTCCAGTCGTCTCGATAAAATCTTGCGACTGACCAAATCGTAGCTCAGGAGCAGAGAGTGAGGTTTATAGAAGGTGCAGTCACAGTTTCTTCCTCACTTTAAATCCAAATAATTGCGCAAGTCACCCATTTCAGCGGATACAGCGAGAGAAACAACTGTCCACACGACTGAACAAAAAGAGTGGTCTTCATCACATCTGATGGACGAAAAACAAACAACAGTTCTGGTCAGTCTGGGGCAATGAAAGGGGTGACATCTTGGCTCTACAAGCACCAGTTTATGTGTATACTAGAGATGGACTGGGGTGGCATTTTCAAGTCTATCAATGACCACATGTTTGATGACGACACTGCAAGAGATGAATCCGACTCCAGAATTTTAAAATCAAACGAGGTTTACTATGGCAGTTGGGATGTTGAATACAATGAGGAACCTATGGCAGAACACTAATAAAGTGATGGAAATAAAAATCCTGCTAACTTGTATTGTAACGTGCGGGCTCGAAACATGGACCACCATACAAACACTTAAGAAAAGGATTGAATCTTATGAACTAAAATCCTACAGGAAAGGGCTCAAAATACCATGAAAAAATGCAGATATCCCAAAAGAACTGGATATCGAGAACAATTGGCTAGTAAACAACATCTTTTCTAGAAAACTAAAATATTTTGGCCACATTAAACGCCATTATGACCCAGAGAGAATGATACTGGGGGGCATGGTACCTGGAAACGGGGCAGAGGCAGACCGAGGGAAAGATGGACACAAGAAATCATGAAGAGGACAGAGGTGAGATTTCTGACCAAAGATCGTGTTGTAAGAGCGATGTTCTGCAAAGGCCATGGAACATAATGATGATGTCAAGCGGATTGGAATGCATGAAAGGACACAGCAGAAGTATTTTCAACCAACTACCTACAGGAACAGTCAGTATCCACAACCTTCACCATTTACTGAGATAGACTGAGAACCTATCAACTATGGTTTTTCCCAAAGTGCAGTCAGAACGATTTCAAGACCAGAACATATATTTATGGCATTGATTTGAAATCCTCCCCGAAGCTTGCTCGCATTTCGCCTTTATCTGTTGTCAGTGTGTGTCATTTTCTTTGCAATAACGGATTTATTGCTCGATATCAGACATGACAAAAATTGCATAGAATAAATCCTATTGATCAGCCAGCCATCCAGAAATTTTGTTGTCAAAATTATGAAGTGACAGCAAACACAAGAGTAGGAGAGATATATATCACATGCATAGTAGCCCATTTCAGTCATGGCTGATTATAGGATGATAAGACATGAAACTTGTAAAAAAATGTCTCTACTTAGCTTTGTCTTCCTGTGGCGTGATGTCAGACTCGTGTCCAGGGCCTTCATATCACGCTTGCACACATTTTCAACTGTGGTCGATCGATTGTTTTCTTGCCCTCCGCCAACTGTCCAGAAAGGATATCTTAGGGAATGCGAGCATCTTCCATGCGACAAACATGACCAAGCCATCGTAATCTTCGCTGTCTAAGGAGAGTGTACATGCTTGGGAGACCGGTGCAACAGTTCATCTCTGCATTGGTCACCATGACCCTCCATGTAATTCCAAGAATGGATTGCAGGCAAGCGACGTTGATGGAAGGTGCTAAGCATGTGTTCTTGTTTGATATAGGTTGGCCACTACCAAAAAGTAGTGTGCTGACGCTACAAGCATTGTACACCTTGGTTTCAATTTTCAGTTTCCTATATTTCCAAACACTAGATTTGTGGCCAGAAAATATAGCAGCAGCTTTGCCAATGCGACTGTCTATTTCAGGGTCTAAAGAGAGCTTGTTGTTGATGAGGAATCCAATTGATGCACAGCTGCCTGTTCATAATTATCGATGCTAAGACTTGGCATGGCATCTACTTCCTGTCCCGCCACACTTTTCTTTGTTCGAGACTTATTGCGAGACCAACATCTTTACACTCCTGGAAGAAGCGATCTATCAAGCTCTGGAGTTCCTGCTAAGTGGGTGACAATCAGCGAAAAGCAAGTCTGATGGGGATCTCCCTGATCTTCTTCTTTTCCTTTAGCTTTGCAATGTTAAACTGCCGATCATCCGGCCTAGTGTGAAGGCACGTTAATGTTACCGTTACAGTTATGAGGAAAGACTAAGAAAAACCGGCCTACGGTGTCTAGAAGACAGAAGAATTCGTGGTGACTTAATACAGGTTTATAAGATGATCAGAGGAATGGATTAATTAGACTATAACGTTTTTTTTAAAATTCAGCCACCCACAATAACAAGAGAGCATAGCTACAAGCTGACTAAAGATAGGTCCAGATTAGATATTAAGAAATATTTTTTTGGTCAGAGAGTGGTGACTGCTTGGAATGCATTGCCAGGGGAGGTAGTGGAGGCAGGGACAGTTAATGCATTTAAGAATACATTGGATGCACACAGCTTTTAGAGCAAGGTGATGTAAATGCAACTGATTGTATACAGACTCTGCAGGATCTTCTAAACCAGTATAAAGATGTTAAGTTAAGTTAAGTTAATTCATTTGCGTTACAAAATGCATGCTTCAGTAACAGAGCAAAGACGATTCCGAACAGTGTCGGGGCCATACCGCAGCCTTGCTCAACACCACCCACCGTGACTACCAAATGGGTTGTGATGTGCTACCATGAAATTGGATTGTTCCTTTCATACTTGCATGGAACGATATCATTAGTCATAACAGCGGGGGCGTGGGGCAGTCTATTCCAGAGAAGATTTTAAATATATCGCTACTAGCCTAATCAAATGCCTTTGTCAGATCAATGAAGGCGATCTAAAAGGCAGCATTATATGGATTATTACGTCATTGCACTTTCTGTCCTGTTCCTGAGAATCTACGTCACTGCACTCCTGGCCCCGGACTCCATTGTATGTGCGCTCATTTTCTCCAAGTAGGTATAAATATCAAAGCTGGTCGCTCAGCTCGGTGCACAGACCATTGAAAACATCTCACTTCATACACGAAAGCAATAGAAACGATAGTGAGAAAGAACAATCGGCCAAATTGTTACTGAATATAAACATTAAGAAAATAAGGTCCTTAAACTCAACACTTATCAGCAAAGAACCAATCATGATGGGGGTAGTCATTGGAAGAAATGGATACTGGATACCTTTACCTATTTTCGCAGCACAATAGACACACCAGGAGGTACAGATGCAGATATAAGGGTGAGAATTGGAAAGGTAAGAGGGGCATTCCTGACGCTACACAACATGTGGAGATCCAGAGAGATCAAGATTCACACCAAAGTTAGAATATTTAACGTCAGTGTCAAGTCGGTGTTGCTGTATGAAGCGGATACACGGAGAACGACCAAGGCCATAAAACAAATACTCAAGTCGTTCGTTACCAGATGCCTACGAAGGATAATGGCTATTGAGTAGACGGACGTGGTGGAAAAACGAACACCTATGTGAAAGGAACCAACAACCATTGGAATAACAAATTAGCGAAGAAAATGGGATTAAATAGGAAATCCACTGAGAAAGGCACAGTCCTGGGCAGACTTTTACATGAAATCCTCTAGAGAAGAAAGAAAAAGATGTAGACCCAAACATACGTGCGAAAAGAATGTGAGAAGGAACTATGATTAAATGATCACACCTGGAGAGAGGAAGAAAGTGCAGCCCAGGACCGTGTATGCTAGCGGGATGTTGTCAATGGCACGTGCAGCGAGAGGAGCGACGGACTTTGATTGGTTGATCAGGGATGTATTAAAATTAGTTATTCTGATGCATTTGTTTTGTTGTTTACATGTTTGCTGGTGTGTTTATTTGAACCATGATTGATTCTACGTCCGATTGTTGACGGGAACTGAATGGGGAACGCAGCATAGTAACACTGTAAACCTGCCAATCTGTCTAAGTACTTAATTGTGTAAAAATAATGTAAATAAGTATGGTCAGATACCGCGCTGAGTCGAGAACACAAATGAAACCTACGTTACAACCAAAATACCTTCATCAGGGACAACGAACATCAGCAATAATGAACTGGAGAATCATAGAAGAAGGCAAGAATACATAAATGCCGGATATGCGCTCTTGCATTGATCCTTCCTGCAGTAATTTGTTTGGTATCACAAGTGTAGTCTGGCTAAGAGAATATCGATCGCAAAGGGAAGGCAAACCCGGTACCATTCTGAAATCGAATGAAACAGGTCGAAAGGGTGGAATATTGTAGCATCGCAGTAAACTACGTCATAACCAGCAACGAAGAGTAATGATATTTTTAGAGTTTCTTGAGTAATGAATATAAAGGGGCACACTTTACGATGAAGAAAAAATGTTCAAAAGTACTTCGTGTTTGTGCTAAATGAGGTAGTTGAAACCCATACTGTCAACGTACTTCTGCACATTTGTCTACGTTTTTCTTGTAAATCAGTTCTGAGCGTCTTTGTTTCATTTCTGAAAAAAAATATCCCCCTCTCCTTTAACACGTGACCAAGCCGCAAACACAAAGCTAAACAAAACTGCACTGAAATAACATTTGACACACATATTGAGAGCCCGGGAAGGCCGGCCTAATTTGTGACTAGTTGGCTTTGAGGAAAAAGTAGCTCGTAATGGCCGTCTACAAACTACCAATTGGCCTTATTTCTACGCTGTGTTTGGCTGGACGCAATTAGCCTACCTTTCCAATAGTAACTGATACATTCACTTTTCCGTTTCGTGCGTTTGCTAACATGTCACTACTCTTAAACAAAAATGACCATTACAATATGAATTTCTAGTTTATTTCAAATTTGTTTTATGTAGAGGGTTGTCTTCTCTAATTCTTAAAACTCATTTGAGATAGCTCAGCCTATGCTGTCTATTCTTCGCTCCTGGTCACAACATTTTCCAATATCAATTTCTAATTCATTTCGCATGTTTTATGCAAAGGGGTGTCTTATCTGTTTCTGTTTCTAAGAATCGACGTAACTGCACTCCAGACATAACATAGGGGCTCAGGCTCTCTTGACAAAAACGTAGGGTGCGGATGCAGATAGTCCCTGTAGCTCGCTGGCTGTACACTCTTCTGCTCCGTTCTCTCATGCGCCATATTCTCTCGAACCTCGTTTAATGTCGAAACTTTGCAGCCTGTGGATTGCTGCTTCATCTATTGCGGTGTTCTCATCTAACAAATGGTCATTGATTGATTTCAAAATGCCACTACCCTTTCCATCACTTATGTGCCCATGATGGTAGCTTGTGAAGGCAAGATGTCAGCTCTTTCATTGCCATGAACCCCAGCATGAGCGGAAAGTAGATCCATGTCAACCCCTGGAGGTTTGAGGCCTTAACAGCTACTATCCACTCATACCTAAGCCATCCCTTCTGTAATTTCTGAAGTACGTCTTGCCCGTCTGTCACGATGACTGTCCTTGTTATAGAAGTCTCAGATATCAATTTCAGTGCTGAGGTCACTGCTTCCGTCTCCATTCTCATACTATGGATTGTTGGCACGTATGCCCTACTGCGCTCAGCAACGACCTGGCCTCTCACTCTAGCCGAGAAGCCCCAGCCTGATGTCCCACTGTAGAGCACTGATCGTCGGTGTATATGACGGTATCACTCTCCTGCATGTTCTCAGTTATCAGCTGATTTACCTTGTGTTCTCCTCTCCCGTTGCTCCGTTCTCTGCATTCCTTGTCTTAGGTTATGATGACTCTCTGGCACTCTATCATTCTTCACCCGTGTGGAACTATTCTTCCCTCTTGGCTCTCGTCTCAGCTAGAGTGACGTGTTGTGATTGTTGTCTCTGCCTGTGCCATCCATGACACCCCTCTCTTGATCCTTGATCCCTTGATGTCTGATATACTACTGTACAGAGGGTACCGCGTGTCTGTAGTGACACGCATATAGCCTTTAACTTGTGCCAGATTATGTGTCGATGTCACCGATAACAATTCCAACATGTACCGCACCATCACAATCGGGATTTCTCTTTTGCAGCCTAGAACCAGTCGCATACCTTCATTCTGGATGCGTTCCAACTTTTCACACTGTGTTCTTGATAGCGTGAGGATGCCCAGTCCGTTATCGATAACAGACAACACGACCTGACGAAATAGAATGAACAAGAGACGTTGTTTCAAGTTGGCAGCCGCCATGGACTTGAATGCTCCTAACCCTCGCTAATATCTTTGTACGATATGGTCAACACGGCAATTATAAGAGAAAGACTAAGAAATTGCCAAATCAAATGTCACTCCGAGGTATTTCAACCTGTCACACCTGTCAATGGTGCACCCATCAAATGCGATGCCCGGGAGTTCAGCCTTTACTATAGAATTATTAAACGAGCATCACATCATGCAGGTCTTGTTAGGACTGATCTTGGAGCTTGAGTCGCTACACCACTGGGTGACTGCTTGCAAAGTTTCCTGGATGTCCTTGACCAACTCTTGCCTGTCTGAGCCATTCCTGTACGTTAAGAAGTCATCGGCAAATGTCAACGTTCGCCCTGTCCCTGTGTGTTGAATATTTGCTACTTTTACTGTGTAGATGTTGAACAGCACCAGTGAGAGCGGAGACCCGTAAGGCAGTCCTGGACATATTCGCCTCGGTTCAGATGTCCACGATCCCACGCGTAGCGCAACTATTCTTTCCATCAGGGCAGCTGAAATTCAACCAACCAGCCACGGGTTTAAATCATACTGCTACAGACATGTAATTAAAGTCCAAAAATCGACACGGTTGTATGCGTCTTCCAGGTCGAGCGCCACCGCGACTGTTTCTTGCTTTGACTGAAAACCCTCATACACATCATACGCGAAAGTTCTAGCGTTACACCAGGTCTCATTCGTTGTTCTGTAGCTGCCCAGCGTATCGGATAAGATCTGCTCCCGTGCTAGGTAGGCCATAATTTTCCTGGCCCCTATCTTCTCGAGCAATTTGCTATTTACATTCTGTATGGTGATTATTTGATAGCCGCTGAGAAGCGTGGGGTCCTTACCAGGTTTAGGCAGTGGGTACAGATAGCTTAGAAGCCAGTCCTCAGACACAGATGACTTTTCTAAGGTGTGGTTCAACTCCTTCGCCATATTTCTTATCCATGTCTCACCCAACTGCTTGATCTGGCAATCGGTATCTTTTCTAATTCTTCAAAGCCGTTTGGGATAGCAAATCTTATTCTGTCTGTTCTAACACTTCACTACTGGCCACAGAGTCACACAGTCATTTTCAGGAAGAACGACAAAGAAGGAGTAATAGAAGAAGAATTTGTTTTTCATTACAAATTACTAGCTCAATGTTTCATTTATTAGCCTTTCAAGGCATGATTGGAAGGAGGTACAATGGCCTTATTCAAAGCATAACATTGACATGTAACCAAGGAACGATAAATCAATACCTGAAATAAGATGTATGGTTAAGGTAATCTATATTAGCTGTAGAGATCGAGTGAGAGATGGTTTGACGCAGAGGAGAGATGTTATAAGAAAGACAAGCACAGAATAAGGAACTGCATATGTAGAGGCGCGGAGTAAGTCAGATGATGGGGCAACAGGAGGGTGATTTATGGCGTCATTGTGATACTCGATCCACCTTTTTTCCCATCTCTTCTGTTGAAGTGCAGGGAGTGTCGTCAAATGTAGTCTGATCTTTAAGACTTGATCTGGCTTTGTGTTCTCGCTGTATCGCCGTTCTGTTGTGCTATGGATTTGATCTTCGAACATATGGAAGTCCGCGTCTTCATCTTCTTATTATTTTTATTAATATTATTATTATTATTATTATTATTATTATTATTCGAACACTGTCAAAAGTCAACTTGAATTTGTTTGAAGAATGCAGCGGTCATCCTGAGTCTGTCGACACTTTTCATAGAGCTTGTCTGGTGTTGCCACTGGTGATGGCCACATGTGCTTTCTCTGGTCCTCGTATGTCGGTCAATTTTGCAGCAGATGTTAGGGGTAATGTTCCCTGTACCACAGGTGCATTCGTCAGTGCCACCTCTCTTCAGTTTATTGAATAGGTGGTACCTCAGTCTGTTGTGACCTGTGCGGAGTCTGAAGACCACGACCTGCTCTCTTCTATTCAACTGGTAATAGGCATCATTTTTGTGTGTAGCCAGTATGCTCTGTTTCCCATTTGGTCATGTATCTGGCCCTAATAAACCTTTTGGACACTTCGTAGGTTACACTAGAATCTGGTTGTGGTAGTCTTGCACCTTCTTTTGCCAGTCTGTCTGCCTGCTCGTTGCCTTGAATGTTACAGTGGGATGGAACCCACTGTACCACTACTCTTTTTGGTGCGGACTGCTGGCATAGTTGACAGAGTACTGCTCTTAAATCATTAAGTTCAGTATTTTTCTGGCTTTTTAGTGCTGTAACCACGGACAGGGCATCTGTAAACAGGACTATCTGGCTTTCATTGCTTTCACCTGTCAGCATTGCTTCTACTGCAGCATTCAGTGCTTCTGCCTCCGCTCTGGAATTGCTTGAGAATTTTCCAGTTGCCATTGACAGTGTTATTTTCTACCGTTTGTTAGGCTCAGGAATACCCCTCCCCCTCCACTCTGTGTTGTGTTTGTTACAGAATCGTCGGTGTATGAATGGGTCCAGTCCGTGCTTGGGTAGTTTTTCGCTATGTACCCCAGGGTTATGTCTCTTCCTTTCTTTTTAAGTCTGGCTGTTCTTGTTTCCAATACCTGGTATATTTTCTACCACATCTGGAATGATATACTGCTTCCATGTAGGTTTGCGTACGGTAGGGATGGGCTTTGGTGTTGTCATGGTGTTCATAGGGTCTTCGCTCATCTTTGCTTTGGCTATTTCTGCAAAGTTTCTCCGCTTTAGTTTCCCTTTTCCAAATCTATTTAGTCTCTGATGCATTGTATGGTCTGTCAGTCTTCTGAGTTTCTCTGCTTGCTGCTGGGCTCTGCGGTCTCTTCTATCGGTCATGGATTGCAGATTTGTAATCTTTTCAAGTTCTACAATTGGCGTTGACTTCATGCCTCTTGTTATAACTCTCATGGTTTGGTTTTGAAGTTTGCTAATTTTATCAAAGTTCGCCTTTGCTGCTGTTGTCCATGCCGAAATGCCATACTCGAGAACTGGTATCACTCTTCCAGTGTACAGTTTCTTCAGTATTCTTTCGTCTGCTCCCCAGTTTGTGCCAGCAAGTTTCCTCATGATTGCCATTCTTTCTCTGGCTCCCATTCGGTTTATCTCGATCTGACTTTTCCTTGTCATTTGCCGATCAAATGTGACGCCCAAATAGTTTGGGTTGTCGTTTAGTTGCAGATATTTGCCATTAAGACTTATTTTGGTGTTTTGTGGTTTATTTGAAAGGGAGAATATCGCACATGTTGTTTTTTCTTCATTTATTTTGACCAACCATGATTTCGCCCACTCCTTAAGCGATGTTAGGGCTGCTGCATCCGATTGTTTGCTACGGTGAGATTTTCTTCAGAGGTCCTCATAGCCAGACCGTCTGCAAACATGGAGCTGTGGACTCTTCTTGGTATATTCTCTGTGATCTTGTTTATATACACCAGAAAAAAGTGTGGGTGACAGTACTCCCCTTGGGGTACTCCTTGCTCCAGTGTCAACCTTTTTGCTCATCTGCCATTGCACTTGAATACGCTTGGTCTCAAAGGAGGCGGGGGACAGAGTGCCTGCATCTTGAATTACCACCAATCGTCGCGACTTATGTCTTGCCACTGGCCCAATGTGGCTCAGGGCCAAAGAGTAAGGTTGATGACCAGCGCAGTTTCTTTCTCACTATAATAGAAATACAGATCAAGTTACATCAGCAAGATAAAACCATCTGATGGTGTCGCCATCATCAAGATAAAACCGTCTGATGGTGTCGCCATCATCAAGATAAAACCATCTGATGGTGTCGCCATCATCAAGATAAAACCGTCTGATGGTGTCGCCATCATCAAGATAAAATCATCTGATGGTGTCGCCATCATCAAGATAAAATCATCTGATGGTGTCGCCATCAGCAAGATAAAACCATCTGATGGTGTCGCCATCATCAAGATAAAACCGTCTGATGGTGTCACCATCAGCAAGATAAAACCATCTGATGGTGTCACTATCATGGCTTGTGGTGGGCAACTAACGTGTTACATACCTTGATTATATAGATGACGTCACCAGACAAGACTCAAACGCACAGGCACTGATAAGGCATCCCCTTAAGCACCTTGAACGATCAGCTTCACATCTGGGCCTGCCTATTTTTTGTGAAGACTAAATTCCAAAATGTCTGTGATGCGAGAGAAAGCACAGTAAACTTCAGCCATGTCGACCTTGCCGATGACTTTTGGGAAGCAAACCGACCTCTGACACACGCAGCAGTTTTGACATTGTCGGAAGGATTTCTTCTTCCTCTTCTTCTGTCGTTCTCAATCTCCCGCTACCAAGCCATGAAAAGGGATTGCAAGTAGCAGGATGTTATCCAGAGGACGGAATGCGTTGTGTCGTAATTTAGTTTAACCTCGATATTTGCATCTTTCGTTCCGACAGCCGACTTCAGCAGAAATTTTGTAGTACAGGGTTAGCCTTCCCTCTTCGATCCCTTCTCCTTAGCCATCCTGCTCTGTTGCAGCCTTTTATGCAGGATCACTGCGTGGAGGTGTAGAAGGGTTTTGGCAGCTCTGGTTCGATATCCCTGACGCTTGCTATGGGTCGCTGGCCGCTGCAGCTCATGCGCTGCTCAGCATCTTGATCCCGTTCGAAGAATTGCTATGGCCGCTTCGTTTATTAACTCCCTGCACAGAGCCTGACCCTAGATGAGGCTCTCACTAGAAACCAGACTTTACAAATCGTGCGTCATTCCAATCCTTCGGCATGGCTACGAAACTTAGAAACAGATCACGAGAGTCTTGAAACCTTCTATATTCGCAGTCAGTGGCGCATACTTGGAATGTGGATTCAGTGGTCTCGAGGTACGGTGTCCTCTTCGTGTGCCGGAGGTCACGTGTTCCAATCACAGTGGAGACCGACCGGTATTTTTTTTCACGTGGATCTTGTGGTAAAAATTCCCATGTTCTCTGGGTAGTGAGATTGGACTCCCGTGTCCAGTGTCGAGCACGTAAAAACTCATTGGAAGTCGGATATCGAAGAGTAGGCTTAACAGCCGCTGCCAGGACAAAATTATAAATAAAAATCCACCCAAGTTATTTGTACCTTTCCTCTGTGGTTTGTTCTGAGCAGCTATAGATGGCGCGCAACAGGCTGCGGGTCTACTTAGCTCTAGTGTTTGAGTCTATAAAGATGAACTTACACATCGGTAAAAACTACCCTCCAAGAAACTGGTTGCATACATACTTTGTAGAGTCTTCTAAACCAGTATAAAAACGTTAAGTTAAGTAAGAAGACAAGGCGAATGAATAAACAAATAATAAGGATTATAAAGTATCTTTCTGAGCAGCTGACTAGCGCAGTGGTACAGCACTCCCTATTCGTGGCAAAGCTACGGGGTTTAACTCCCGCTATCGGCATCTCTAGTCAACCCAGCTGTAAATGGGCACCTGGTTGACGGCTAGGAAAGGAAAAAAGTCAGCGAGGAAGGGAACTGTCCCCCCCCCCCCCCGCCCCGAGTTCACGGATCGGAGGCCTAGTACCATAAAGGCTCTAACACTTCATCCTCGAAAGCAATGTCTGCAATCGGACTACCGTTACCTTGTATCTGCGCTACACCTGATGCTACATAGCCCTCGCCACCCAATTCTAACCCCCCACCCTCCTCCCCGGTAGGAAGACTAACGTCTAGTCAGGCACAACATACTGATCAGACATGTTAGTTAGGGTCAGGCAAAATATACTGGTCAAGACACCCACCTCGGCTTCCTCGTAGCCCTTCCTGGAAATGGGCTGTTTTCGTGGTAGACTGGCTAACAGGGTGAGAGATCGACATGATCCCCATAGTAGTGAGCGAAACACAGATGAAGCTAAGCATAGCACAACCGCATGGAGGATCCCGGTCCACCTTCAACAGCACGCTCTGGATGTGAGGAAAGCTACTGCAACACACCACTCACAAAAGAGTAAACCTACTCATTGTGGGCATACGAAACAACAACCACCTCTCCCCCTCCACTTCCACATTGCGGTTATAAAAAAAAGAAGAAAACAAACTTATTAACATTTATACTTGATAATTAATTATACATCGCTCTAAATGTATATTAACGCCGCTTTTCCCCTTTCAAGATAAGATATAATGGGGAGCTGATTTATCGGACTGATGAATAACAGTGGCTTGTCGGTTTTTATATTTACGCTTAATGGCATTTTTGTCTTCCAACACTTGGTTGACAGAGCACAACGGAAAAGAGGAAGTGGCAGGCCAAGAAATACCTCTGATACAAGCATGCAGAGATATGGCGGTGAAGACTTTTATGCTGAACTGAAGACGGCCGCAGATGATAGGCAGAAATGGAAAGACAGAATGCTTAGCTGGGAAGCCAGTCCCAGGACTTAGTGACTTGAGTGTGACATTGAATGAAACTTCTAGGCCTTATCTGTATTTGAACCATTGTCTTCATTCTAACAGTTCGGTATTGTAACCGATTTGGCATGTCCCCCTGAAGCCCACTCCCAATTTTTGTTGTGCTCGTCAATATAACTAGTCTGATACCTTCCATTAATCCACTATTTATAAATAAGGCATACGTTTGTCCTTTAGACCTTTTGTTGTGGTGTTCTATTTACCTGATGAAAGCAAGGATTCTATAGCAATACTATTCTGGATGAAGGGGAGTGGTATTGAGAGAACAGGCTTCTTAAAGACTAAAGAAAATGTAAATGGGTGTCGGGGAACTTTCAAAAGGTTAAAGCGAAGCACTGCCTTAAGGAAATGCGATACGGAAAATACCAGTCGCCAACCACTACTTCTATAGGAATGAAATCGATATAAACCTCCCATCCTGCCGTCCGTATGGCTGCCATAATGAGGGAAAGATGGGCGGACGCAACAAAAAAATGTTCAGAATTGCTTGCATGACGTCATTTTCATGATTTTGCCAATCTAGCAGTTCTCGCAGTGAACTACGAGATTCACGAGAACCAAGAGAGAGGAAGTGCTGAAAATAAACAATCTTGGCTCGTCTGCATACAGTACAGGACAGAACATAAGTGACAAGATCTGAACTTTTACTCTTCATCGGTGTTTTGTTATAAGAATCTCACCATGTCTGAATCGTATGGTATGAATATAATGTGAACGTTTGTTCAAGAATGTTTTAAGTTTTATTGGCGCCTATACGTATAATTAATAATATAATGAGTGTAAGTTAGAACTTACTTAAATTAAGTTACTACTTAACTTTAGTACTGTTAGAGTTAGACCAAACTTACTTAGACTTAGTTAGACTTAGAGAACAGAAGACAGTGCCAGTCTAATAATAATACTAGTAATATCATCAGTAATATTACTAATATTAGTAATAACTAATATAATATGACTAGTGACTAGACTAGTCAGTACTAGTACTACTACTAACTAGTCTACTGTCTTTGACGTTAATCTAAGGCTTAAACTGGCTTAAAGTAACATCAAAGACAGTTACAGTAGACTAGTCGACAGTCGTCGTCTAGTCATATCATTATCAGTCTAGTGTAGACAAAATACTAAAGTAGTCACTAAAGTCGCCTTATCGAGAGATGGCATGAACTGATGCAGGCCCCCGGAGATGGAACTTCGGGAGGAGCCTGTCCGCGGACATCATCTACCATACACAACATAGAAGTCGCTGAACAAACTCCAAACTGGTGTATCACAGTGCAAGAGGCGCGGAATATGAAATGATGAGGATACACAGATGATGATATGACCCAGACCACCTTATGACCTGCCCAACCTCCAGGAAACATGCAATAGGTGTGATGTGCTGAAGGCAAATGATAAGGCAATCCATGTCTCTGAATACTGGATACATACTGTATAATGTGGTGCTTGGACACGGAAAGTAAGTACTTAGAAAGTACAGTCACTTAGTAGTGAAGTATATATATATATATATATATATATATATATATATACATATATATATATATATATATATATATATTTTTAGACTAACAATTTTCACTAACTTGACTAACAAAAGTTTGTAATGCACTTTCACAAACAATCACAGCCGATTACCAATTTTTAAGGGGAGAGGAGACTAACGTCTGATCAGGTAAAACTCTTCAAAACATATTGATTGGATAATGCTAGTTAGTCATGGTCAGGCAGAATATACTAGTCAAGACTATGTCCATGTAGGTCTCCCTGGAAATGGGCTGTTTTCATGCCAGTCTGGCTAACGAGGTAGGGGATCAACATTACCCTCGTAGTAGTGAATGACGTGCAGATGAAGCCAAGCATAGCACAACTTTCTGGTGGATCCTGGCCTATCTTCATTCAGCACGCTCGGGATGTCAGGTACGCTACTGCACCCCGCCACTTAATGCCCTTTTCAAGGCGCACAAAAGAGTAAGCTTACTCATTGTGGGCATACAACAGCCAGTTGTGAAAATCTGTAGATTGAAATGCGGTCTTACGGAAAAGAATCAATTGCAGATGATGACCAAAAATGACTCAACAAATTGCAGTTTTACAAAAACAATTACTTACTTACTTAGTCGCTCCTCTTCTACCATGAGGTGTAGAGGTTTGCCAAAGAGAACGCCACACTGCTCTATCCGCCGTCTTTTTCCTGGCCTCTTTCCAATCCAGCCCTCTATCACTTAGGGACTCGTATGTTGTCTTCCCAACGTACTTTGGGACGTCCTCGGAGTCTGCGTCCTTGACTTTTGATCTCCCATGACCGCTTTGGTATCCGATCTTCTTCCATTCTACAGACATAACCAAACCACTGTAGTTGGGACTGCTCCACTCGTGTCTGCAGGGGTTGAACTTCAAGATTGCTATGTATTGTCTGGTTACGGATCTTGTCCCTTTTCGTCACCTGAACCGCCTTTCTTAGGTACCTCATTTCTGAAGTTTGTAATTGCCTTTCTTGGGCTGTAGTCATTGCCCATGACTCACATCCATATGTCAGGACAGGCATATAGGTCGAGCAGTATACATCCATCTTTGTTTTCCTGCTTATTTCTCTTCTACTGAGGAAACCTCTGTTTATTGCATGGAACAGTCTACCTGCTGCTGCCCTTCGTGCAGTTAACTCCTATTTGATTCCTCCCCTGCTGTCTATTACCACTCCTAGATATTTAAAGTTGCTGACCTGCTCTAGTGCTCGTGTTCCTAGGGTTATCTGATGTCTCTTTTCATCTCTGGCGATCACCATGGTTTTTGTTTTGGAGTTGCTGATGTGCATTCCACTCTTCTTCCCAGACCTGCAAGTTGATCTGGAGATGTGCTTCGGTTTTCGTGATCAGGGCCACATCATCTGCAAATGCTAGTTCCGATATGTAACTTGGTCTCATCTTCCAGTACCCTACTTCATACTTTTTTGTTCGTTCCTTGCAGGCTTTGATGACTTCATCCATGAGGAGTATGAAAAGGTACGGAATGTTCCCCTGTCTTACTCCGCTAGTGGTCTTGAACTCCCCTGACTTTTGATTTGATGTCCGCACATAATTTCTGCATGTTTTATAGAAACTCTGTATGGCAGAGATCAGGGGTCCTGGGATGTTCTTCCTTGTCAGGTACTCCCAGAGTTTGTCCCAAGGAACTTTATCAAATGCTTTCTCCAAATCCAAAAAGCAGAGATGCATCTCTTTATCATATTCAAGAGCCTTTTCACTTAGCTGTCTGAGTGTAAAGATAAGGTCTTGAGTACTTCTGTTTGCCCTAAACCGACATTGAGTTTCATCCATATTTGGCTCTGCTAGACCTCTTAATCGCCGTTCTAGAATCCTAGAGTAGACTTTCCCGGGGACACTGAGAAGGGAAATACCTCTGTGATTTTCACATTGTCGATTGTCGCCATTTTTAAATATTGGTATTATTATTGCAACCTCCCAGTCTCTTGGTATCTTCTTGTGGCGCCAAGCTGCCTTGAGAATCTTCATTAATAGCATCTCTCCTGCCTGTCCCATGTATTTAACCATTTCTGGTGTTATACCATCATGTCCTGCTGCTTTACCAATCTTAATTTTCTCCAATGCTGCCTTTAGTTCTTCCATTGTGATATTATCGTTTTCCTCCATGGCTCCCTCTTCTTGAATTGGGACTGTTACTTCCAGAGCTTGGTTTTCCTCCACTCCAAGGAGATCTGAGAAGTATTCTTTCCATCTGTTCATTACCTCTTCTGGGGCACCTTGTTTATCTTTAACAAATTTCAGGGGGCATTCCTTTTCCTTCCTCATGTTCTTTAAGGTCCTGTAGAACAGTTTCTGGTTTTCTCCAGCATTATTTTCCAGTTTCTCTCCAAATTCTTCCCAGGATTTCTGTTTGGCCTTGAGCACAGTCTTCTTTGCTTCTGTTCTAAAATTTACATATTCTTTATATTTCTTGCTTTGTTCTTCTGTATTCCTAGCCCCTAGGTATTGCTTCCATGCCTTTTTCTTTTCTCGTATTATTGTTTTCACTTCTTCTGTCCACCATGGTGTACTCTTTCTCTTCCACCCTTCTTTGGTTTGACCGCATGCCTCTGCTGCAGCCTCTTTGAGGATGTCTTTGAATTTTACCCAAAGCATTTCCATATCTTCTTCAGATTCCTCTATCCTTTCTATTGCTGTTGTTATGAGCCCTTGGTATCTCCTCTTAACATCTGGTTCTTGTAGTTTGTAAGCCTTAATTTTATTTTCTCCTCGTGTATTATGTTTCATGCTTGCTGCTGGGTGTTGCCTAGCTGGATAGTGTTTTTCAATTTCTCTCTTTATTTTAACTAGGTAGTGGTTGCTTCCTATCTCTGGTCCTCTGAACACTCTAGCATCCTTTACATACTTGAAACCAGTTTTCCTCACTATTGCATAGTCAATTATGGATCTTTCATTTCTTGCCGGCTCATATCTTGTGTAGGCATGGATACGCTTGTGTGGAAACCTTGTATTTGTAATAACAAGGTTTTGTTCTCTGCAGAATCTGAGCAGTTGTTTTCCATTGTCATTTAAGACATCTTCTCCATACCTACCGATCACTCCATCCCATCTAGAATAGTCGTTTCCAACTCTTGCGTTGAAGTCTCCAAGGAGAAGTATTTCACATATGGTATGAATAAAACAGAATATGGTAGTTTAGACGAGAAAGCTTATTTTTCAGTTTCAAAGTGGGGCCGAAGATGCAGCAGGGAATGAGCTGACAGCAGTCAGCAAATCATAACTGGCTGCTTGCATCAGGGCAAGTGACCATAACTGACCATGACCCTATTCCACCTGCAAGTGGTGGTCCTGAAAACATACTGCAGCCTGGCTAAGAAATTTGGAATTGAAGAGGGAAGGTAATCCTGGTACCAAAAATCTGATGTGTCGGGCCAAAAACCACAAATATTGCAGCCTCGCTGTAAACTATGCGTCACACACATCCTTTTCATGATGAACGAAGAAGAAGATGAATATAAGAATAAGTGGACAGTTTTGTTCAGGAACATTTGCAAGCCGTTCCTGGTCAGGGGTGGAACAAGAAAAAGCACAAATGAAACCTAGCTAAATAAATTAATATACTGCAAGATGAAACAATCAGTGACATCTTATTATGCTGAAATCTCTGCAAGGTTTCAAATATGAGTCTATGAATCAAGAGAGTATGATAAAAAGCAGATTTCATGATTTTACTGTTGATGACTGAGTGGTCTTGAGGTAAGATGTCAGCCTCTGTGCTTGGGGTTGCAGGTTCAAATCACGGTTGCGACAGGGATTTTTCACGTGGGCTTTCTTGTATTTCCCCAGATCTCTGGGTTGTGAATCTCGGACACCTGTGTGCAGTGTCACACGCTTTAAAAATCCCTCGGCAGTTGGAAATTAGAAAGAGTAAGCTTAACACTGCTGCTCCGACAAAATTCAAAATTATGTTAAAAATCTACCAAATCTATTACAGGATCCTTGTCAGTGCTACGGAGTTTGTGCATTGTGCTGAGATTCTCCAAAAAATATGGAGAAGAGGAGCACTTTTGGGCTAAACCGTGTACAATGATGTTAATTCTTCGACTAAACTAAATTAAACTGTTAATAAATTTTATAGGACTCACAGCTGTCAATATGAATATAGCTTGTGATGACATTGTACAGCTTCCATTCCAGCAGGTGGGAGAGTTTATGTAACTGGGAAGTGTCTTCACTGGTGGCGGCAGACTGGACAAAGAGATCGAAAATAGAATTCAAAAGGCAAACAAGGTGCATTACCAGCTAGCGATGATACTGAAACATCCAGGTGTCGCTATGTCCACTAAACAGACTCTGATAAACATGGCTACATATGTTATTGTCAAACTTATTTGATACGCACAAGTGTATAATAGAGGCTGCGTGGCCTAGGGGTGAAACTCGCTCGCCCTTCACAATCCCAACATTCCGGGTTCGATTCCCACTTGTTTCCAGTTTGGCAGACACTGGGTTGTTTTTCTCGGGTGAATGCTCCTCCACGTACGGAAAGTAATGACAACTTACTGTACTGCATACTTGCCAAGAAATGTATAACAGCCAAATAGGCATTGGTTGTAAGAAGCTACATTCTGTAAAGGACATGCTACTTACTTTTAATCGTAAGATTGAGATCTGTAAGATGTGCTGTTAATGAAGTGCAGCAGGAAAGACAATCTGCTCACAAAATTCGCAACAGCAAAAAGAAGAAAATGGTGCGGTTAATTACTATATTGAAACACACAAAATAAAGCAGTTTTTTTAATTGTTGACAGGATGTGTGGTTTGGTGTTATTTGATGACTAGTAAAATGACGACACTGCAATTGATAATTCAGCAATCTTGAGACTATGAATAAAAGGACAACCAATAGGCACAATTCAGGAGTGTATATAAACATCAAACTTTAACCTTTAAAGTTCTATAGGCATTTTCCTTGACTGTCTATAGAATATTGAATTAAATCAACAAAACCAATGAGAAATAGGTGCTTGTCTTATTTTATATTTATTATGATATTGGAATGTATTTTGAGTATGTTATGTATGAATGGAGGAGTGTCTAAAATGTAATGTTAGTGTGCAAAAAGTACAAATTGCTTTATGTGTGCACCTGCTACAATAAAAGCTCCACCCATTGGGAGCAGTGCACACCGAACATGCATCGTTCAGAATATTATCACTAGGCCTACAATCATTGTCAACTGACCCAACTATCAACGATACCATTAATGTGGTATAGATCTAGCTCATCGTTATCGCTCTCTCTCAATATCTGATTGATTATCATCATAATCAAAGTCTAGCTTGTCAAACAGATCCAATAGATTCCGTCTTGATGGCCCCCCGACGTGCTCATTATCAGATAGATTGCTCATTTTTTGGTGAAAATGCACTGGTTTGAACTTCCAAGCTGTTTTAGATATTTTATCAATACTTTCTCCTTGCATACGAATTGAAAACAGAAGGCAATGATAGGCGTAGTAACCGAGAAACAAACGCATTGAGTAAGTGGTTTCAGCAGTATAGGACTTGAGGGCGTCAATGGTTACCACTGAACTAGGACTTTAAGAGTTAAGTACCATCATCACATATACAGTTCACCAACTGTAGCACTTTGTTTGCATGCAATGTTTTATTAGGCAAAATTTGCTGAAAAAAAGAAGACAGGGAATGGTAAAGGAAAACAATACATGATTATTCATGGCATGAAAGATAGCCAACTGTGAAAATGATTCATACAACCAACTTTATTGCACATGGACGCCCCCATATATGCTCAAATGCTCAGTCAGCCCCTTTCATTGCTGAAAGTTCTGACGACAGAACACATACTCTGTAGCTCTTGCGGGCACTCTGAAATTTTCTTCTAACTTCATCAAGTACCAATTTACAGCTGGGTCAATTGGAAAAAGCAATCATGCAACGGAAAAAGCTCTGGCATGCCAGGTCTGTCAAACTGAGCACACGGTTTCTTCTTCTTCTGTGTTCATTCTAAATCTCCCGCTACCAAGCCCTGAACAGGGCTTTGCAAGTAGCAGGATGTAGTCCGGAAAACGGATTTGCGTTGTGTCGCTAGCTTACAGTTTGACTGCAATATTTGCACCTTTTGGTCCGACACTTCAGCAGGAGCACACAGTGATTTGAAACTGGTACAGTGGAATAGTAAATCATGCTTACAGCCCTCCAGGCCACCACCTCCATAATGGAATTGATAAACGGTGTAGGGACAAGAAGTTTTGGAGAGCCACGACTGGTTATACTAGTTAGCATTACACACAAAGAAAGATAAAAGGATTGTATAGTAGAACATACTAGGTCAGATTGGAGATTATTCAATCTAACCAGGTTGCGAGTAAAGTAAGAATTAAAAAGTGATTAGGAATGGCCTCATCAGCACTTGCCAGGCTCTCACAGAGAGTGTAGAATAACAACATGCTGACCATCTCCACATAGATTGTTGTGTACAGATCTTGTATGATTAGTGTCCTGTTCTATGCCAGCGAAACGGGGGCTCTATATGCCTCACATGGAAAAAAGGCTAAATGATTTTCATATGCGCTGCCTGAGAATCATACTTGGAATTTCATGGAGTGACAAACAACGACGTGTTGGACCGGGCAAAGATTGTCAGGTTAGTTACGATCCCCCGCCACCCCGCTTGCGGTGGCTCGGTTGCATGTGCTATATGGAGAGCTGACCATGGGCAAGTGAAACAAAGAAAGATGTTTGAAACAGGTGGATATAAAAACACCTGCGACTGGTTGGAACTTGCTAAAGACAGACACGCCTGGAGACAGGCTTTGTGTGTTGGTCTGCAGGCGGGGGAAGACAAGATGCATTAAGATGTAGACTCCAAATATATGCAGCGAAAGCAAGGGCAACAACTGACTGTCCCCTCTCCAGCGTAAAGTCCATTGTCTCTTGAGACTGACAGGATGCCAATCAATAGTAGAGATCATTGGATTATCACTTTGGTGAGTGGTTTGAAAAGGGATGTGGTGGATCTTTTGCGTAACACATTTTCCCATTTCAGATTGAAAACATTTTCAAATTCAATTATTTATTGCTGTTTTAAATGTATGTTTCCCAGAGGGGTCGTTGGAAGTGAAATGTGTAGCAGATATGAGAATATGATCACTTCCAAACTGAGAGATCAATATTAGAAAGATAGACAAGGTACCTAGGGGATATTATAGATCATACAGGTAAGGTGAGGGAGCAAGTTCAGGTATCAGTGAAAAAGGCAAAGGCAATGTTAGGTATGATAAAAAGAAATATTAAACATAGGAGCAAGGAAGTGATACTCAAACTGTATAAAGCATTAGTTAGATTTAAATTGGAGTACTGTGTACAGGTGTGGAGTCCTTATCATAGAGGGGATATAATCATGCGGAAAATGATACAAAAAAGAGTGACAAAGCTGATAGTGAGATTTCAGAATTACAGTTATGAGGAAAGACTAAGAAAAATTGGCCTACAGTGTCTAAAAAAGAGTAGATTTCGAGGTGACTTAAATACAGGTTTATAAGATAATCAAAGGAACGGGTAAATTAGACTATAACAAGTTCTTTCAAAATACAACCGCCTACAAGAACAAGAGGGCATAGCTACAAATTAACTTAAGAAAGGTCCAGATTAGATATTAGAAAATATTTTTTTAGTCAGAGAGTGGTGAATGCTTGAAATGCATTGCCACAGGAAGTAGTGGAGGCAGGGACAATTAATGCATTTAAGAATAAAATGGTTGCGCATAGTTTTTAGAGCAAGGTAATGCAAATGAAACTGGTTGTATACAGACTCTGCAGAATCTTCTAAATGAGTATAAAGACGTTAAGTTAAGAGAGCATGTTGTAATTTGTGACCCAACAGTGTGCATCCAGCTTACAGTATTACACAAACTACAATTCACACAGGGGAAAAGAAAAGCCTGCTGGGTGTGTTAAGAGAGTAGCCTTCTGAGTTTGAGGGAAAGCTCTGTAAAGAATGTATCCCAAGTATACAGGAATAAAATGCTCAATAGCAAGTTTTACATGGGATAAGAAAAAGATATCTGAGTTTTTTTCTTTGTGACATTGAATTACTATCCCTATAAATGTAAATAAAAAAGGGTGAACAAACATGTGAAGCTTTTGCGATGTTGTGTTATCATAGGATGCAAAAAGTGAGCTGGATAAAAAAAAGATAGAACGAACAAGTGCTTAAAGATATAGGGTCACCACATAGACAACTAATGACGGATATATACAAAAAGAGATTGTCTTGATTTGGTCATGACATGGAGACATACTATTAAAAATACTGGAAGGCAAAATTCATGGGGAAAAAAGCGGATGTCCTAGAAACAATGACATCACACAGATGTGCAAGAACATTGGGGTACAGACTTATACTAAGCTAAAGAGATCTGCTGGGAACAGAGAACAGTGGCAGGACATGATCAGAAGACTTCCAACACCAGTATCCAAACTGGCTAACCCTGATGATGATAACTCTAAAGAAATGTGTATTATGGAGAAATTGTGTATTTAATTACTTTTCCGTCCACCTGTGCCGTGGAGATTCCAAGTTACTGTTCTAGAGTCAAATGTGCTGCGTTGGTTGTTGTAAGCCTATATTTTGCATAATTTCTGTTATGTCATCTATCCATCTGCTACATGGTCTTTGTCCTGCCTTTTAGCCAGATCTTGTGTTGTAAAGCATGCAGTGGTAGTTAAACAAGTTGCATTCTCATGAGATGACCGACCATTTCCATTTTCTGTCTTTATGTGTTCAGCAGAGTGGTTAGTTCACAGTATATATCTGTTATCGTTTCCCATTTGATCTCTCCTGGTAACACCAATGACTTTTCTTTGGCAGTTCATTTTACTTGTTGTAATTTCTCTTTAATGTGCCTTGAAGAAGGATCAAGTTTAACATTGGTAGAGCAAAGCTGGTATAAATAAGCTGTTGATCAATAGCTGTTTTGCTGCAAAGCTGACGTCTGATTGTTTAAGTAGTGGTAACAGTTGATAAGCCACAGCAGAGGCCTGCTAACATCTAGTTTCAATTTTTCTTTCACACCTTTCATCTTCTGTAAAAGCACACTTCCCATGTATTTGAACTATTGATCCTGTTTAAGGTGGAAATTGTTTATACCTATGTTTAGGGAACCTGGTGATCTACCTATCTTCAATGTTTCCGTCTTTGATGGAAAAATAGTGCACACCTCACAAAAATGGCTGAAATGTTAATTCTTCTGCAGTTTGCAGCATATAAGAAAAAAAATACAGCGGTGTAAACTTAGTTTATTGCAATATTACTTTCATTTTTACATATTTACATTTTTCTTTAGCTTTTGTAGTAACATAATGCTGCAATGGTTACTACACCCATTCATATTTTGGCTTGTATTTTTGTGTTCTGTTCATGAGACTAATTGTTTTGGTTCCTTTTCAATTGTTCTTTAACAAGTGATTATGGTCTCCCCACTTTGCTCTTCCTTGTTGGTTTTAATCCATGGTATGCAAAGTTATATTACTGGAGTCTTCCGCAGTGTGACCTTTTCAACTCTACTTTTTCTGCTTCATTTCTAGCTCTATTGGTTGTTGACTTCCACAAGGTTATGTTTGTTTCTACATCTGACCATCTGATACAAAGTCTGCAACAAAAACATTGTTAATTGTATGTGCATTTTTTTCAGAGTTTCTTTTCAAATTCCTTGTTATTGGAAGTGCCGGAACAGGCAAGTCTTGCATCCTGCATCAGTTTATAGAGAGCAAATGTAAGTCTGATTTAGAATTATGTTTACCAGAATTAGTGCTCATATTATGTCTTTCAATTTGTTGGATACATTTTTGTCTTCCTTACTTTTGTAAATAATATTTCATATTTACCAATAATAAATTATCAGTCTTCTGGTTGGAATATTATCCTTACATGAGAAGCTGTAAAGCAGTGTCAGTAACCTTGTGTTCACTTCTGCCTTTGTTAGAATTCACGTTAACTGGTTCCTTGCCGGGGGACAAACACACACTATATCTACTCTGTTGTTATTTAATACACCACAGCATTCTGATTTAACAACTTGCATCTACGTCGCCTGCGATCCCATTCTTGGAGTTACATGGAGAGACAGAGGTGCACTCTCGCATCGATCCCATAAGCATGTACACTCTCCATAGGCAGCGAAGACTGGTGGCTTGGTTATTTTTCTCGCATGGAAAATAGTCGTCTCCAAAGATATCCTCTATGACCAGTTGGTTGATGACAAAAGGAACAGTCGGTTGACAACTGTTCAGGTTCAAGGATGTGTCTACGTGTAATATGAAGGTCCTGGACATGAGTCTGACATCCTAGAGAGACAAAGCAGCAGACCGATTCAAGTGGAGATATACCCTGAAGAGTTGCCTCATACTGAGTGAAAAGAAGCCCTTGCAACACGGAGAACTGAAACTACGTCTCAGAGAGAAAGAAAACCAAAAACTGACGATGAGAGCTACCACTCCAAGGTCGCATCATCCTGTAGTCAGTCATGACTGAATGGGCTACTACTTACTGGATTACTGGATGACCCGCTCTTCAGCAGCGGTTACACCGTTGCGGGACCTAACTTCTCTTCCACCGCTCTCTGTTTTTGGCCACAATGGACCAGTGGATAATGAGTCGCCCATCTGTGGTATTGTGAATCTTTGTACTGCTACTACTTTGTTAGAGTGATTGGTTTGGATGGGAGGTCTGGTGGTAATAGAAAAAGAAGATGAATGCTTGAATGCAAAACCAGACCAACTAGCAAATGGTCAAGAAATCGAAACAGAAATAATTTGTACATGTTGTAGTCAAAATAATAAAAATGTTACAACAATAATTTGGAATTAGCTTGCATCAGAAATTTATTTTGATGACTCATAATTTGCACATGCTCTGAAATGTGTAGCGTTTCCAACTTATTTATTTGTGCTTTATAGTCTTAAATCTTAACATTTTTTCAAATCTGTTGCTGTATCAATAAAAGACAGATAAGTGAGGCTATTAGTAATAAAACTGACCACGTGCTCCGGTATACCCATCTGCAATTGGATACCAAGACCTTTACTACTTGCAAAGATTTAGTTTACTTATCGCATACATATTAACAAAAGTGTTGTTATCCTTCTTGAAATCTGCAGTCAAGCAGGACTCAAATCACACCATAGGTGTAGAGTTTGGAAGCAAAGTGGTTAATGTTGGGGGCAAGGCAGTCAAGCTTCAGATATGGGACACTGCTGGACAAGAGAGGTTCAGGTATGTTTGTATGCTTATTTCTGTGTCTCTCTGTCTTATCTTTCTCTCTCTGTCTCGAGGTAAGGTGTCCGCCTCGGGTGTCAGAGGTCGCGGGCTCGAACTACGGAGGAGGCCGAGATGTTTTGTTTAGTAAAAATTCCATTGATCTCTGGACAGTAAGATCGGACTCCCGTGTTCAGTGTCGAGCATGTTAAAAATCACTTGGCCCATAGAAATAGAAACGAGTAGGCTTAACAGCTGTTCAATTTCACAGTCTTTCCTCCTTGTGTTTTCTTGGTCTACTCCTCTTCCACTGTGAATTCCATGTCAGGGCCTGTCTGGCCATGTTTGATGATGATTCCCATAGCATGTGTCCTTTCAAGCTACATTTCCTTATGTGAAAGAGGTTGAGCCACCGTTCCTGTTTAGTGTAAGTGCTCACTTCCATACATGAGAGTGCCAAGAATACAGGTCTGATAGACCTGTACCTTGGTGTAGTGAGACAGCGCAGTGTTCTCCCAGACTTTCTTCATCAGGCGGGCTGTGGCGGTACTCGCATTATCAAGCTTACTGTCTATCTACTTTTCAAGCGAGAGAGTGTTGCTGGTGGCAGACACCAGGTAAGTGAAGCTGTTAACGACCTTCAGAGTGACGCCATCAATCTTTATGGAGGGGGGAGTGGTAATACCCTCTGCGCAGACCTTTGTCTTTTCTGGGCTCATGGTGAGCCTAAACTGCTTACACCTCTCGGTGAATCTGTCTCCCAGTCTCTGTAGGGCCTCCTCAGTATTGGTCACTAGAACTGCATCTCCCTAATGAGCATTGTCCTCACCTTGGCACTTACACGCAGTCGGGACAGATTAAACAGTCACCCATCTGACCTAATGTTCAGATAAATACTGTTCACAGATGTGCCATAAGCATATGACAGGAGCAAAGAGAAGAAGATCACAAAGTGGGTCAGCGCGAGCACACATTCCTGCCTCACTTCATAAATATATATACTCCATATAGTTCGTAGCCTATTTCAGACATGATATGACTTGGAGTGGTAAAAAAAAATAACAACACAACTAAATGTAAAATTAGCTTTTGTTGTTTTTCTCCTTGCGGTTTTGTCTTTTCACTTCTCTGTGTTGCAAGAGCTTCGCTTCATCAAGCGTGAGCTGGCAATTCAGGGTACATCTCCACCTGGATTGGTCTGCAGCTTCGTCTTCCCAGGATGTCAGATTCATGTCCAGGACCTTCATATCACGCTTGTACATATCTTTGAACCTCAACTGTGGTCGGCTGACTATTCTCGTGCCATTCGCCAACTGTCCATAGAGGATATTTTTGGGAATGCAGCGATCTTCAATGTGACGAACATGACCAAGCCATCGTAGTCTTCGCTACCTAAGGAGAGTGTACATGCTTGGAAGACCAGTGCGAGATTGCACTTCTGCATTTGTCGCTCTGTCCCTCCATGTAATTCCAAGAATGGATCACAGGCACCATAGGTGTGTTACGCCTGTGCTCTTGTTTGGCATAAGTTGTCTATGTCTCGCTGGCATATAGACGTGTGCTTACATGCATCATATACCATGGCCTTGGTTTTAATTGTCAGTTTCTGGTTTTTTCAAACACGATTTGTGAGGCGAGCAAATGTAGCAGCAGCTTTGCCAATGTGACTGTCTATTTTTTGGTCTAGAGAGAGCTTGTCATTGATTAGGGATACCAGGTATGTGAATTGATGCACAGCTGCCAGTTCATAATTATCTATGCTAAGACTTGTTGTGGCATCTACTCTCCTGTCCCAGAACATTTGTTTTGTTGAGACTTATTGTGCGCCCAAAATCTTTGCAAGCCTCTGAGAAGAGATCTATCAATCTCTGAAGTTCCTGCTGACTGTGGGTGACAATTGCAGCTTCATCAGCGAAAAGCAAGTCCCTGATGGTGATCTCCCTTATCTTTGTTTTGGCCTTGAGCCTTGCAAAGTTTAAAAAGCCTACCATCCGACCTAGTGTGAAGGCAGATTCCTTCATTTGCGTTACCAAATGCATGTTTCAGTAACGGGAAAGAAAATTCTGAACAGTGTCAGGGCCAGAACACAGTCCTGCTTAACCACCACTTAGAATTCCAAATGGCTGTGATATGCTCCTATCAAATTGGACTGTTCCTGTCATGCCCTTATGGAACAATATTATTAGTCGCAGCAGTGTGTTTGGGCAGTCTACTTTAGAGAGTGTTTTGAAGAGTCCATCCCTACTAATCAAATCAAATGCCTTTGTCAGGTCAATGAAGGCAACATAAAAGGGCTGGTTCTGCTCACGTAACTTTTCCTGAAGTTGTCGAAGAAAGAAAATCATGCAGATAGTTGATCTTCCAGATCTGAATCCACACAGTGACTCCGGATACACACGCTCATATATATATATCTGCAAGGGGGACGGCGTGGCCTAGTGGTTATGTGACACGGCTCACAACCATAAGGTGCTGGGTTCGATCCCCATCTCAGCACCGGCCGTTACCCCGGGGAAGCAAACCCTTAGAAAATGCAGGAGGAAGCAGACCCTTACATAAAATGCATGCTGAAGTCGGATGCACTGGGCCGACAGGCGCAAAATAAAAACGCAGTGCAATGCACACCGCCTTGGGGAGTAGAGAAATAAGGCGCACGCAAAAAAAAAAAAAATAGCTCGGGCAGAACAGCAATTTTGCGAGGACACGTCTCTGGTGAACGTCGGATAATGTTTGGAATTTATACTTGTAAGGGGCCATTTCCTAATGTGCTCTTGTGGTGTGCGTGTGTGCACTTATTTAAAGATAAGCCTGTGATTACATATAAAATGAAGTTCATGGCAAGGATGTTCAGCTCATATGGCAGTTATGTAAAATAAAGGGCTTAATGGCATGATACGGCTGCCACAGCCCGTACAAAATATATGAAAATTAGGAAGACGAAGACAGAAACTATGAGGATTTACAGCGCACCTTGTTCACTCAATATAAATGTAAACAAAATTACTCTTCAATAGACCTGTGATTTCAGGAAGATGGACAGCATTTTGCTAGTTGAAGGAAGGCTTGATATGGGAAAATTGAGAGTAGGTGTCAGAAATCATCTGCTGTGACCTACCAGCTGGCGCCACTGCTTAGACATTTGAGCATTAATTTGATGACAAAGCAACAGCTGATTAACAATATGTTTATGTAAACTCTGTGCTACCAGTGCCAAACATGGTCATGTCAAAACTGTATGTGTAGAATTTTGACATGTGACATTTAGTGTTTGAGGAAGGCTATTTGTGTCACCAGCAGAAAACAGATTGCAAAATAAGGCAATTTAAAAAAATGCAATACCTTGTGTTGAGTACATTTCCGGACACACGAAAATCTGTTGGTTCGTTCATCTCTTGAGAACCCACATGATCAATTTTCACTGATGGTTTACAATGCTGAAAGGTTTGGCTGAAGGACAAGAGGGATTTTGAGCACCAATTGTGCTCAACAATTTAATAGCAATGTCTGCACAACCAGAGCTCTGGAGTATGTTCTGGTTGGATTCTGTTCAAGTGACTGTTAGGTTGTATGTGTCGAGTGTGAAGTTGGAAAATGATGCTTCGATCTCTCCATCCTATGCAATGCACTTGGCCCAGTGCCAATTGACTTAAACTCCCCATAACGCTCAGCAGCGTAAGTGCACGGAAAATTAACAAACAAACTCTGAGATATATGAGATATATATATATAGTTTTTAATTACCATTCAGGTCTGTCACTAGGAGCTATTACAGAGGGGCAGCAGGGGCTCTCCTGGTTTATGATATCACAAGGTAAAAGTTGTTGTCATTTGTAGATGTCTCATTCTCATGTATTACAAGCTAAATCGTCTCATCTGTTCACATATGTCATTAGATGTCATAGACAGGGGCATCCCCTTTCGTATGCCATCTGTGTTATCTTCAATTTCATGCTTCCTCTGTGTTTCTTTAACATTCTTGGACTTCTTCTGGTCCTGGTGTTATAGGCTCGTGTTGATTCCTGGCATTTTTATTAAATGCTGAAACAATTTAACCTTTACCACACTCAATAAAAAAAAAAATGCAATTTCCCCTTCGACTCATTAAAATTATACAAAAGTTAGAGATCAAGATGCTGAGCAGTGCATGAGCTGCAACGTCAGCGACCCATAGCTGACTCGTATCATCAGGGCCAGCGAACCAGAGCTGCCAAGACCCTTCTACACCTCCTTGCCATCGCTGCAACAGAGTAGGCTGACTGAGGAGAAGGGATTGAAGAAGGAAGGCTAACCTGGTACTCAAAAATGCCTGGTGAAGTAGAATGTGTCAGATCGAAAGGTGCAAATATCGCAGTCAAGCTGTAAACTGCGACACAGCGCATTCCGTTCTCCGGACAACATCCTGCTACTTGCAAAGCCATTTTCATGGTGGCTTGGGGCTTGGTAGTGGGTGATTGAGAACGAACAAAGAAGATATAAAAATGATATTTTTCAGCACTTCACATTTTTCTAGATTGTTGATTTTGAGAGCCTGTATAGAAACCGAATGAAAGCCAGAGAAAGAATGGCAATCATGAGGAAACTTGCTGGCACAAGCTGGGGAGCAGACGAAGGCATACTAAAGAAACTGTACACTGGAAGAGTGAGACCAGTTCTCGAGTATGGCATTGCGGCATGGACAACAGCAGCGAAGGCGAACTTCAATAAAGTTAACAAACTTCAAAACCAAGCCATAAGAATTATAACAGGTGGCATGAAGTCAACGCCAATTGTAGAACTTGAAAAGATTACAAAACTGCAATCCATGACCGATAGAAGAGACTGCAGAGCCCAGCTGCAGTCAGAGAAACTCCGAAGACTGACCGACCATCCAATGCACCAGAGACTAAACAATTTGGGAAATGGGAAACTAAAGCGGAGAAACTTTGCAGGAATAGCCAAAGCAAAGATGCACGAAGATCCCATAAACGCACTAACAACACCAAAACCCATCACTACTGTACGAAAACCTACCTGGAGGCAGGATATATTTCCAGAGGTGGTAGAAAATATACCAGGTATTGCAAACAAAAACTGCCAGACTGAAAAAGAAAGGAGAGATACTACACTAAGCTTCATAACGAAAAGCTACCCAAGCATGGACTGGACCCATGCATACACCGACGGTTCTGTAACAAACACAACACAGAACGGAGGGGCAGGAGCATTCCTGAACCTACCAAATGGCAGAAAAATAACACTGTCATTCGCTACTGGTAAGTACACAAGCAATTTCAGAGCGGAGGCAGAGGCACTGAGGGCGGCAGTGGAAGAAATGGTGACACACAGTGAAAATGAGAGCCATATAGTCCTGCTGACAGATGCTCTCGCCGTAGTCACAGCGCTAAAAAGCCAGAAAAACACTGAGCTTAATGACTTAAGAGCAGCACTCTGCAAACTGTGCCAGCAGTCCGCACCAAAAAGGGTAGTGGTACAGTGGGTTCCGTCACACTGCAACATCCAAGGCAACGAGGAGGCAGACAGACTGGCAAAAGAAGGTGCAAGACTACCACAAACAGATACCAGTATGACGTACGAAGAGTCAAAACGGCTTATCAAAGCCAGATACATGACCAAATGGGAAACCGAACATACTGGTTACACCAAAAACGATGCCTATTACCAGTTAAACCGAAGAGAGCAGGTCGTTGTCTTCAGACTTCGCACTGGCCACAACAGACTGAGGTACCACCTATTCAACAAATTGAAGATAGGGTGTACCGACGAATGCCCGTGCGGTACTGGTAAAATGACCGCTGAACATCTGCTGCAGAACTGCCCGACATACGAGGATCAGAGAGAGCAGATGTGGCCATTACCAGTGGAACTGCAAGACAAGCTCTATGGCAGTGGCGACAGCCTCAGGATGACCGCCGCTTTTTTCGAAAAAATAATGGTTACTGTCTGACTGCGTACGCAGAAGAAGAAGAAGAGAGCCTGTATCTTCTTTATTTGATTGTCTATAGATATGATTTGTTTGTGTGTAGATATATAAATGAATAAAGAACTTGTTGGTGCATTTGTTTTTGTGTGTTTTAGTTTTCGAGATACAAGACGAGGAAGGTGAAAATGAAAAACAGCACAAACATTTGGACTTAGCAATTTTGGGGAGAAGCAGAGGCCTCAAAATTAAAAAAATTGTCACAAAACACTGAAAGTGTTCCTTACAAGATCATCATATCTGTTAGTTTCCTGTACAAACGTATTTATTACTTCTAAATAAACAAATTAAACAGATCTACCTCAGAAATATATGTTGCAACAACTTCATCTCAATAATGGAATAATCTTCCAGTCAGAGTGAAAAAGAGAATAAATCATTTCAAAATTCTCTTTCAAACCAAACCAGCCATGTTTCTAGTTTACATCTACCATGACGGAAGTGTTTAATTTTAGATTCAAATACCCATGTTTTCAACTTGTGTAAATAAACGACAATGCTCTAGAATAATTTTCTTATTGCCCTACATCCTTTTACGTATCCTGACGACAAGCTGACATGTTTCTGTGACGTGAAAAACGGCTACGTGTGTTAAAGGTTAATTACTTGCTTGTGCTGATATGCTGTACACAACATTCCCACTTTTCATCGGATGTTTTAGTTTTTCTCTCTCACTTGGTCAAGTGTACATCAGACAATAATAACAAACTTGTTATGAATATGCTGTCAATAATATGTCTTTTTGTCTCTCTTTTTTTGTTGTTGTTGTGCGTTCGTCTTATTTCTCCATTCCTCAAGGTGGTGTGCGTTGCACTGTGTTTTTATTTTGCGCCTGTCTGCACAGTTTTTCTGACTTCGGCATGCATTTTATGTAAGGGTCTGCTTCCTCCTGCATTTTCTAAGGGTTTGCTTGCTTCTCAAGGGTAACGGACGGTGCTTTGATTGAGGAGCGAACCTATCACCTTCAGATTGTGAGCAGTGTCACTAGCCCATGCCGTCCCCTATCATTGGAATGATTTTCTACCTGAGTAATGGGAATTTCTAGTGTGTCACAACTTTTTCTTTGAATCACTTCTATCTTGTCTTTGAACATGATTTCCAAAAACCATCAACATCAAGTACCCTGATGGCTGGCGGCGATCATGGATTTCCACTTATCACATGTTGTTTATCAGTTACGCAGTTGATCGTCTTCAATGCAATTCCTTCAAGCTGTAAAATATTTTCTGGGGACAGTGTGGGCTAGTGGTTAAGTGACACGGCTCACAAACCAAAGGTGCTGGGTTTGCTCCCCAATCACAGCACCGGCCGCTACACCGGGGAAGCAAACCCTTAAAAAATGACAGACATGACATGACATGCATGCCGAAGTCGGATGCACTGGGCTGACAGGTGAAAATTAAAACATAATGCAACGCACACCGCCTTGGAGAATAAAAATAATGTGAACACAAAAAAAAAAAAAAAAAGGATTTTCTCACTTTGGTCTCTCTTTTCCCTCTGAGAATGGAACATAACAGATTGAATGGTCAGTTACACAGGCTAAAATTGATCCATCATCCATGTGTATCCATGCAGATGAAAAAAGTGTGGCTTGGCACTGGAAAGAAATGAAGTTCCAGCTGA
Organism: Ariolimax columbianus; assembly: GCA_036924085.1. Classification (NCBI taxonomy): domain Eukaryota; kingdom Metazoa; phylum Mollusca; class Gastropoda; order Stylommatophora; family Arionidae; genus Ariolimax; species Ariolimax columbianus. The sequence goes on from JAVGWX010000007.1 coordinate 44,132,587, forward strand.
AAACATGTAGTTTCCCTATGGCAAGAAATGGGTGTGAGACATGCCCATTAAATAAAACCATTGGAAAAAAAATATAATCTTTCGAAATGGAGTGTTATAGAAAGATATTGAAAATAACCTGAAATAGATAAATCTTGCAACAACAACTAGGTGTAGAAGAAAACTGTATTTGGGTAAATTGTTAACTTGAATTATTGTTCTGGCAGTGGCATTAGAGCCTACTATCTTCATTTCTAACTGCCAAGGGATTTTTAACGTTCTCGACACTGAGCATGGGCGTCCGCTCTCACTACCCAGAGATCAGGGGAATTTGTACCAATAGATCCACATGAAAAAAATCTCGGACTCAACGTGAATCGAACCCGAGGCGGACACCTTACCTAGAGACACTGAGCCAGCCGCACACACACACACACACACACCCACTCCCCCCAAGTCATTCTCTGTATCATATTTAGCGCATTATTTCTAAAGCTTTCTTTCCGAACCCAAAAGACTTTTCCACAAAGAACAGGTTATTGGTCTGTTGGATGATGAGATTAGTTTGAAAGCTGCTGTATATGTTGTGCTATCGTCTCCATTATGTGTTCTTTTTTTTTTGTTTCAGCCGTGAAACATACAATGCACTGACAAATTGGCTAACAGATGCTCGCACTCTTGCGAGTCCTAATATTGTGATTGTCCTTGTGGGAAACAAAAAAGATCTGGAAGCAGAGCGTGAGGTGACATTTTTGGAAGCAAGTAGATTTGCACAAGAAAATGGTAAGCACACAATTAGCAGCTGTGAAATAGTGGTAGATACAGAATGTTCCTAATCCATCATTTCTCGCGTCCATTTCCAACTATTTTACATCAAAGTTTGTGTATCCGTTATCAGGGTTTTGAAGTTGGCTGCCGTGCTTGCTATGTGTACAGAGCTGGATGGCGGAGTAATTTGTGTAAATAATAACATACACAGATCATCTTGATTGAGGATTTACAAATTAATTAAATGTTTTCAATTATTTTAATCAAATTCTTCTTCCTTGGCATTCGTCCTGAAAAGGACATTGTAGCTGGCAACTAAAGAGGCTTGTGCATCACATAAAACCAATGCTTCAAAACTGCCACTGCAATTGATTGCATACTTGCTTCAATAAAGGAGTTAGGAAAAGGAATCCGTTCTATTTTCTATTGTGGTCTATCGAGTGCCACCACCATCATATGCAGGGATTGACAAAAGCGCTTGTCTGTGACTAGTAAAACATAGTAAAAATGTTTGATTGGCAAGTAAAGAAATATCAGTTTTCAATCGTTAATTACGTTTTTAATCGTTACTACATAACGACTCTCACACGATTATAAATGATATTGTGGTTTGAATAGATTGTACATAAGCTAGTTTATGATGGTGAATCTAAATGGACCTCCACTACCACAATTTAAACTTACTAAGCCATCGATAAATGGTACTACAGTGCTAAAACTACCACTAATATTCAAGGACATGCATACCATGACTTTCTCTCCTGCCTTTCTGCACCAGGTGTTATTTGGCCTTCTCACTATTCTCATTCCCTGGTCATTTAAAATCGAATACATGTCTAATTATATTGTAATGTTTCCTTCAAGATTCACACTTTAAGTACTATACATTGTGAATTTAGTCTTCAATTGTATTTATTTACTGGAAAAACAAGTTTAGTACTTAATTAAATTCTTCTTCTTTGATCCCTAATTTCTTAGCCATTCTGCACAGTTGCTGTCTGTTTCCAGGGTCACTTGTTATGAGTCACTAGCCCTGATGCCTGTAGCCAGCTATGGGTTACTGGCTGCTTTCAGCTCATTCACTATGCTGCATCTGTACCCACTTATGATCAGGAGTCTCAAACTGTCTGCACACCAAACCACATCATGCAACTCACAAAGAGGTTGACATCACAGTGTAGTGTAAGAGAGAATACAAGTAGTGCAGCTCTTCAGATATACATTATTTCCTCATGTTGCCGTCAGTGTACTGAGTTTCAGAACCCTGGCATAGATGGATATTTATTTAGTTGCTTCTCATCTACAGAGGTCTTTTTTTTCTCTTGTAGTTTATAGTTTTACAGCATTTGATAGAATAGAGTATAGTGATGCCATCATATATACAGATGAATCCGTGCTATGCAGTGAGATATCTGATTGTGGCTTCTTGGCTAGAGTGAGAGGACAGGTTGTCGCTGAGCAGAGCGGGTCACAGAATAGCAACCTCCTCTTTGGCGTTTGTCCTGAAAAGGCCAGTGAGTCGTTGGCTGCTGTCAACTTATTCACTGCTGCATCTTGGCCTCAACCTCTAGTACAAGAATGGAGATGGAAGCAGGGACTGCAGCTATGAGATGGACATCTCGGACCACTTCAACAGGTGCATTCGTGTCAGACTATGTCTTTACAACGTAAAGTACAGAAGGGCTCGCTAAGGCATGGGTGGATGGCTCTAGGGCATCAAACCTTCAGGGGCTGGTATGTATATACTGATCTGGTCATCCTGGGTTCAGGGCAAGGAAAGAGCTGGCTTCACAGGCATCTAGATATGGATATGAGTGAAATTTTGTCCACAAATCTGTAGAGAAGCAGGGACATTTGTGAAACAATCTGTGGAGACGGATGGAGTGACGTGCACTGAATGAAGTGACTAACATGAAGAGTGCAGGCCAGAAAATGACAGCATAGACAGAGATGGACAGACAAAGATCTTTAAACTTAGAACGGGACATCGTGAACTCAAGGCCCACCTCCACAGAATGGGTCTTACAGACACCGCCATGGGCAATTGCGGAGTTCTCATAAAAAACACACAGAACATATTCTGCAGGACTGCCCCACTTATGCAGACCAAAGAGAAGCAGTCTGGCCCAGGGAAGTGACCATGCTCAAAAAGTTGTGGGGGACCAGCGAAGACCTAAAACACACAGTCACCTTCGTGAATCTCACTGAGCTTGAAGCAAAACATCAGTTGACTGAAGAAGAAGATTCACAGACTGCAGATCTTTGATATTGAACAAGGCGGACTGGAGTACAAGAAAGGACAGTAGAAGTGTGTACAACCAACGAGCTGCAAGAATCATCATTATCCACACCATTCACCATTTAATGAGAGAGAAACTGAGCACCTATGAGTATGCCTGGAGTGCAGTGAAGTCAGTTCTTAGGAACAGAACAGTATTTTGGTAGCAGGTCCAATACTCCTTATTCTCATCTTGCAGCTTATCAAGTAATAGTGTTTTCTTTGCTCACCCTTAGTGCCCCTGCAACATACGAACGCTGGATATTCACATAGTTTCAAAATATTTCTTTGCAGAATTGATGTTCCTTGAGACCAGCGCTCTCACGGGAGAGAATGTGGAAGAGACTTTCTTGAAATGCGCTCGCTCAATACTTACAAAGATTGAATCTGGTATGTTGCTTTGTGCATGACCTAATAGATGGATTTAATTGTAAAATTATTACATTTTGTGTTTTTAATATTCATCATCATCCCAAGCCTTGTTTCACTACAGTAGGGAACATATGGCTAACACTTCTTACATCAAGCTTGCTTAGAACATTTATGTTGAGGTGCTTTCTGTGCACTTTGTTTGCTTGGCAGTCCCAAGCACAACACTAATTAGTCACCTTTTACAACAGGCAATTTAGGCTGCTGTGTGCCTCATTACTCACAATGGACATATATTACTTGATATGACTTCTTATTTTGTCCTACTGCTCTCGTGTTGCAGCAGCACAGATTAGAGGTATTCATAGACTTCTGGGAGGGAGGCTTTTGCTTCTGACATGTTGAACTTGATCCTCTCTATCCATTGTTGACGAAGTCAACCTCTTGCTCACTGCCCTGCAACCTCCATGGTGTCGCTGCAGGTTGATCACACTGATGTTCGTCCATCATGTGTGATGATGACCACTTTCTCTGTTCATCCATTCCGAATATGCTCAGTCGAGGAGCTCGATATGGGCCTGAAATTGATGCCTCGCATAAAACTGCACCTTCATGAAGGGATGTGTGCCAAGTTGTTCTGTCTTGCGCATCCGTTTCCCAAGTGTCTGATATAATGCCATAGGCTTTTAGTGAAGCCTTAAATGTGTCTTTGAAATACTTCTCTTGGCCTTTATTTTGTTGTTTTTTGTTTGCATTTGCCTTAATTTCTGCATTCCCCAAGGCAGTGTGCGTTGCACTATGTTTTTATTTTGCGCTTGTCGGCCCAGTGCATCCAACTTCGATATGCATTTTATGTAAGGGTCTGCTTCCTCCTACATTTTCTAAGGGTTTGCTTGCCCTGTGTAACGGACGGTGCTGTGATTGGGGAACGAACCCAGCACCTTTGAGTTGTGAGCCATGTCACTTAACCACTAGCCCACGCCTTCCCCTCTTGGCCCTTGTCAAATGTCCAAACCATTTTATTTTTCTGTTATTCAATATAGTTCCCACCTCTTCTGCGTTGTGCCTGAATAGGGCTTTGCAAGAAGCAAGATGTAATCTGGAGAACGTAATGCATTGTGTTGCTAGTTTACAGCTTGACTACGATATTTGAACCTTTCAGTCCGACACATCCTTCTTCAGCAGCCCAGTCCCCCACCATTTTCCTCAGCGTGCTGTTGTGAATTTTGTCGTGCATTGTTTTTACTGCTGCACTGTGTACACAGTGCATTTCATGTGTCTTGATCTTGCGTTTATGCCCATCTAATATGTTAGCTATTTTTTGTACTATTTTCCTTCAGTCTACATCTCTACTTGTACAGGTTCTGTCCTAAACAACTTCATTTATACAAATGATATCAACACGTTTTTTTAACCTTCTGGTTCAGAGATTACAAAATTACATCTATTTCCTATATCTGCATAGTTTTTCAACACGCATGCCCTGGCATGATTGTTGATTTTGAGAACTTCTAATTTAAAAATGTTTGTGTCTAGAGACATATATTAATAAAGAACGTGTTGGTGTTATTGTGTGTATGTCAGTTTCTGATATACAAGATGATGAGGATGATAGTGGTGGAAAATAGCACAAACATATAGACTCACCCGCTAGCGGCTTCCCTTAGATAAAAAAACTTCACAGGAAAACGTGCTAATACTACTATTGATGTTTACTATAATGGCTACATCTGTCACTTCAACTATAAATGTAATTATTGTATCTACATAAACAAACTAAATAGATCTACCTTATAAAAATCTATTGCAGAAACTTAACTCCCCCATTCTAAATAATAATTGCATTTTCAAATTCAAGCAAAAAAAAAGAAATCCCTTCCAAAATCCAAAACAAATGTTAAAATCGCCATTGTTTTCATGTAACCATATATGACTAATGTTGGAACTCTCTGCAATCAAAAGAGCAATATGTTCAGTCGTTTCTATGACATTAACTCCGCAGTTTATACACAATAAAGCGATGACTCTATAGCTGGCGACGTGCAACGCCAGTGGAACAGAGCCAAATCATCGTAGTCTCACGCCGTTTGAATGGAAAAGGTTAACATAACTTTAAACATCTTTTAAGGCATTATTTTCCATAGAATTACTTTAAGTTGTTGTCTTGTATCTTTGTTCACAGGTGAGCTTGACCCAGAAAGGATGGGGTCAGGTATACAGTATGGGGATGCCTTGCGACGAATGCACCGACAGGAGAAGCTGCAGCCACGGTCAGCAAAGTCTGACTGTGCCTGTTAGGGACCAGGGTTTTGGGGTTGGAGTGGATGCTGACGTAATGCTGTGATTTATATGAGATGGGAATGTGTCGGCATATTGAGAGATTTGAACAGAAGTGGAGTGGAGATGTTAACTGGTGCAAGTTCTTGACTGTTGTTCACTTCATGTTCAGGGATGATGTCACTGCTGGCTAGGCTACTGATTGTTGTACAGAACATTATAGATATGTGATGTTGTGGAGAGGACAAACATATAGTGGATTATGTCCTTTCAGTCTGTTGGCTCCACAAACAGTACAGACTTGCAGAAGTCCTTCTCCAACCCATTTGAGGGATGTTCTGTATTTTGACGAGAGAAGTTTTTTGTGTGAAAATAGATATAACTGTTAGAGACTGATAGAAGTGTAAGAAAGGATGCAAACAAATATTAGAACATGTCCTCTTGGTTTTTGGCTCCACAAACAGTAGAAACTGCCAGGCATTCTCTAGGAGCCCTTTTAACTCTTTCACTCTGGAATATTTTTAGCAGCCTGTGCCGAAATTTAAAACAGTGTAGTGTAAATGCTTTGACCTAAATATTTTGTTCAATGTTTCTATGAACATGTACATATTATATATCAGAATGAAGGGCAGAGGACAGAGAATGATAAATAACAGATATTTGGTTAGCAGTAACAACCATGCTGTTAGTATACATAAAAAACATTGCATGTTATTGTCATAGAAGTAAAAAATTAACAGCATATTTTGTACTTACCAAAGGCCATTTACTGTTGCGGTCAATAACATATAACAGCATGTAAGGTTTTAACCATAAAGATAATCCATTTTTGAAATAATACATCATGGAATATTTCACAATCTATCTTGCACGTTTGTTGAATTTACGACAGTTTTAGTGTGGAAAAATACTGATGAAAAATATTACCATTTTGATAATCACTAAAGATTTTGAAATAAACACACACAACATTCTTTCCGATTAAAATTTAGAACTAGAATGGCTGTCTAACTCATCTGGGGCAGTTTTTAAGAACATGGACTAGATCTGGCGTATTTATATATTATATTGGCAAATACCAAAAGAGTTGGGCAGGCATAGCCAATGAAACAGACAAACGCTGATGGCGGTGGTCCGGAGAGAAAGAGTTAAAGGGTTCTGTATAACAAGAGACGTTTGAGACAGATGGCCAGTTTTATAAGGGAAATAGACGTGGTTATTTGAGGGGTTAGCAGTGTGGAGACCAAAGAAACATAAGATAAGGCCAGCAAAGTCATGAAGGAAATAGTATGTGATGGTTATTGGAGAGTGAATGAAGACCAACAAGAAGGGCTGATATTATAGATTGCGACTTATGTATACATTGTACAAATGACAGTACATTAGATGAAGTCTTTCTTACAAATTATTAAAAATTTTAACTTGTTTCTGTCCAACATTTCGTAGCCCAAAATTTTGTGCAAATGTCTTTGTTTTCTGCTGCTCTATTTGTGAATCTCGGTTGATTGCATAGCAGAAAATGTGGTATTTGTATTTCCTTGGATTATACCAAATTCAATTATATATTTATTTGTGTATGTGCTTGTAGATGGGTTACGTTTTTCTGTTGTTGACTGCTGTTGGAGTTGTATATAAATGTTCAGCTGTGGTATTGTTTTTACTTGTTTCTTAAACACGTTTTTCTCTCCACTGTAAACACATTTTTATCTTATTTGAGTGTGTATGCCAATATAAACACATTTTCTCATTATAATCATGTGTATGCTACTATAATCACATCTATCTTATGTGTGTGTGGCTGCCATTCTAATCATGTCTTTTCTTATGCACGTGTTTGTGCATGTTATTATAATCACATCTTCTCTTATGTACGTGTGTATGCATGCCATTATGATCATATCTTCTCATATTTTTGTGCGTATATGCATGTTATTGTAGTCACATCTTCTCTTATGCTTGTGTGTATGCATATCATTATGATCACATCTTTACTTATGTGTGTGTATATGCTAGTATCTATTTTTGTTCTTATAATCATGTGTATGCCATTATATCTTCTGATATGAATGCATGTGCATGCATGCAGTTATAATCATATTTTTCAACATGTGTGTGTTTATATATGCCGTTAGAAACACATTTTCTCTTGTGCATATGTGTATGTCATTTTAACCCATGTTTCTATTTTGTGTGTTTGTCTGAAACTAAAAAAACATTTTCTGATATTTGCCATTGTAAGCCATCATAAACACTTTTTCCCTTGTGTATGTGTGCCATTCTAAACACATTCCCTCTCTTTTGTGGGTGTTGTATATATTAAATTTAAAATATATTTTCACTTGTGTGAATCTGCCAATATTAAAACATTTTCTCTCATGTATGTATGTATGTACGTATTCCACCTTCACACCATAAATCTTGAAACAGAATATATATCTGTATTTTTTAGTACAGCGAGACAAACTTAAGTGCCATGCCCTTTGAAAAATATTGCCATTACGGCTGCCAAACTATTTAGCTGTTATAAATTTGTTGGCAGATGTATAGTATGGCAGGTTGTCATTACTTTCTAAATGTGGAGAAACGATCACACCAAGAAAAAAACTACTAAAATTAAGGTATGCATCAAAACCATTTGGCCATGTACGCCTCAGCAAAACAATCTTTGAAAAATTATAACTTCTGTTGCAAGCATGCTAGACTCTTTTCTTTATCTCTCAATTTAAACTAGAACATGCTAGATCAGTGTTCCTCGACCTTTTTACACCTGCAGACAGGTGAAAATAGGAAAAAAAAATTCTCGGAATGGTGAAAATATGAACAACTTTTGAAAAAGCAATATTTCATTCAAATAAAGTTAGTGCAAAATCTATTGCTGCTTCTTTGCTAGAATATTTGATAACCATGGGTGCAGTGTTGGTTTCTCTTTGGTTTTGATCACTGATAAAAGGGTATAAATAGGTAGTTAAAAATACGACCAACAATTTAATAGAGCTTAGATCACCATAATGTGATCTCCGCAGTTAACGGGCTATGCTTCAATAACTTATTCGTGGACCGGCACTGATCCGAGGGCCGGCATTTGGGAAACACTGTGCTTGATGATTTTAAAATGTAAGTAGCCTAATTTTTTATTTCAAAGTAAAAGTAAGGACAGATGGATCGTTAGCAGTTGCGTTAGGGTCATCATCATCAGTTATGTCAGTTCAGAGATGTGTTGGAAGTTTTCTGATTATGTCACTTCGCTGTCCTCTGTTAAGCAGTCCGGAGACTGGTGTTGAAGTTTTCTGATCATGTTACGCCACTGTCCTCTGTCACTCAGTACAGACACTGGTATTTGTCTTCTGATCGTGTTACGCCACTGTCCTTTGTTAGTCAGCCCAGAGACGATGTTGAAGTCTTCTGATCATGTCACGCCTCTGTTCCCAACAGATTACTTCAGCTCAGTGTAAGTCTGAACTCCAATGCTCTTGTACGCCTGTGTGATGTAATTGTTTCTTGGACATTCTCTCCTTGTTTTTTCCATAATTTTTCTTTTAGTATTTTCAATAGTCTCATGTTATGACTAACAAGACAATCTACTCTTTTGTATACTCGTCATTAGTTGTCTGTGTGACCCTATATTTTTAAGCACTTGTTCGTTTTACTTAGTTCTGTCAAGTTCGGTTGTAAAGGGATAAACACATTTTCTCTTGTGTAATGATGCCATTATAAACACTTTTTCTCTTGTGTATGGATGCAATTATAAACACATGCTATCTCATGAATGGATGACACTATAAACACATTTTCTCCTTATGTATGCATGCCACTATAAACACATTTTCTCCTTATGTATGCATGCCACTATAAACACATTTTCTCTTAATGTATGCATGCCACTATAAACACATTTTCTCTTTATGTATGCATGCCACTATAAACACATTTTCTCTTTATGTATGCATGCCACTATAAACACATTTTCTCTTTATGTATGCATGCCACTATAAACATATTTTCTCCTTATGTATGCATGCCACTATAAACATATTTTCTCCTGATGTATGTATGACACCATAAGCACATTGTCTATTATTTGTGTATGTATACCACTATAAACACATTGTCCTTTATTTAAGTATGTGTGAGTGTTTATGCTGTTATAAACAGGCTTGTCTCTTGTTTGTGCTGTCATGCCATAAGAACCCATCACCATGTGACATATTCTTTCTAGAATGTAGTCTCCATCACGGCAACTCTGTATGCATCTCGGTTTAGTGCGAGCCGGCCTGCGTCATACAAAGACATTCCCAGACTGTCCATAATTTATTTCTTCTTCTTTTGTCATCTCACTTTCTACCGGATTGTAGCCCACCATCATGATATGTATTTGTCTTTTCCCTCTCTCGTGGCCCGAGTAATATTTGTCTCCATTTTACGGCAGGTCTTGTTTACGCTGTCTATCCACTATTTCCTCGGCCTACCTCTCGCCCTTCTTCCTGATGTTCTCCTGTAGAAGGTTCATGAACAATGTGGTCTGATTGCATTCTCACAATAAGGCAAAGGCAGCCGTTCATTGTAGACGATGATAGCATTCTCACAATATGGCCAAACCAATTCATTCTCTGTTACTCGATGTACTATAGGCAGGGAATTGTTTCAACCTTCTTCTGAATATTTGTGATTCTGTCTCTTCTGGTGTTGTTAGTGACCTTTCGTAGGCACCGCATTTCGCAGGTGGTTAATTTTAGTTTCTGGGTCCTATTCAATGTCCATGTCTGGCACTGATAGCAGAGGATTGGGATGAAAATATTATTTATCATCTGCTTTTTTGCTTGGTATCTTAGTAGTGGAGACAGTCATAATATCCTGATGTTGTCTTTGTGGAGGTCAAGGAACCATTCTCTCTATTATCACTCTCTCCAGACTGTTATGTCTTTTCATGACTGAAATATCTAAGCTTGTTTTTTACAATGTTATCTAGGAGTGAATTTTATGTAGGATGCAGTGATTGCAAAATTTCTAAATTTTTTTTTCTGATCGTATTTTCACCATCTTTCTGTAACACTTCATTTCAAAAGCTCTGATCTTTTTTACAATTGATTTGTTTAATGCTCATGTCTTACAGCCGTATGTCACCACTGGGAAAATGCATGTCCTGAGTCCTTATCAGTTGGATCATTTTCTGCTTGCATGTGCCTTGCCATACATTTTCCATGTGTATTAGCATGTGTAACAAGTCTTTGTTTGTTTTCAGTTTCGCAGTTGCCAGAATTATTGATGGTATGTTCCAGATATCCAAAATCATTTACACATGTTTTGCAACAGTTTTCTATTTCTACATTATCAATTGAAAAAAAACTGACATAAATCTATTTTTTCCAATTCCTCCTACACTTTTGATATTTCTTTAACTTTACAACATTGACCTTAATGTCTGTTTTATTTCTATCCTTTTTTAATAAATGAAATAACAAGTTTTCTATATATCTTTCTGTCTCCATTTAGCTCCTTACATAGCACTGGATCACAGATCCAGTTCACCCTTTGCAGAAGCCTGCACCAAAGCTCTTTGTGTGCTATTTCAGTGGTTGTTTCTGTAACAGTTTGCTTTACATAATAAAGTTTCTAGCACCATGCACAACCCTCTTTAGACACCTCATATGACTAATGCTTTGATAGTGAAGGCATTTTATTCTCTTCTATAGGACCCGCATATGTTTTATTATGTATACACCATATAGCATGCCCTTCATAGAACACCGCATTCATCACATCCCGCTAGAAAGATTCTTGATACTGTGCACTTCAACTCTTGCAGGATGTCTATATTTTTGCATTTCTCTATCCAAGGTATGTGTATGCCGTAGACAGTCCTAATAGAGTCTGTAAGATGTATTAACCCATTACAGTCCAGTCTAATTGATTAAATTAGTTTTTTTAAGACACGAATCTTATGAATTAGGCCGGACTGTAAAAGGTTCAGACAAAAATCTAATCGATTTTGCAGGTCTGTAAAGGGTTAAAATACAAATTTAATCAGTTAGGTCGGGCTGTAAAGGGTTAAGACACAAATATAATAAATTTAGGCCAGACTGTATTGGGTTAATCATACTCAAACAAAATGAGCACAGAGAAATAATATTCTAACAGTAACACTCTGTTTTGGGATGTTCAGTTGGCCGAATTCCCAAACTCTTCTTCTTGCAGCATGATGGGTTCATCACTTGGATGGACTGGGTTCAATTCCTGAGTGCCTATTAGTTAATTTTCTTATATGTTGTTTGGTGTATATGTTTTTTTAGTGTTTAGAAAAGTTATGTGTTTGTGTGTGATCGTTCTCTCTACTCTGTTTACTAGTTAGTAGACAAGTTGATATTGTTAATTTCTTGCTTGCTGCACAGTAGTTGCTCCACAGTTTGCATATGTTGATTAGTGTTTATATAGCAATACACCCATTTATTGAATGATCTTTATTGAATGATGGTATAAAAAACAAAGTTAGAAAATTACCTAGGAACAATGATTAGGTTAGTTTAGTCTAAGAATCATCATTGCACACCATAAGCACTCTATTCTTCTCCATATTTTTGGAGAATCTCAGCACAATGCATGAACTCAGTAGAACCGACGAGGATCCCGTAATAGATTGAGTGTATTTTTAACATAGTGTTGATTTTTGCCCAGGAAGTGGCCGTTAAGCCTACTCTTTTCGATTTCCAATTGCAGAAGGATATTTAACATGCACACCGGCATCTGATTTCTGCTACCCAGAGATGTGTGGAAATGCTAGAAAATCCACGTGAAAAAATCCTGGTCTGCATCGTGATTTGAACCCGTGACCTTCAGCACCCGAGGTCTTACCTTAAGACCACTCAGTCCTCCGTGACGAAATGGTCAAGTCGTTTTCTTTTCAGACGGTTGAGTTCGAATTCGAGCTGTAATGGTCAGTTCATGATAGTAATTTTTCCAGAAATCCTTGGGTTCATCGCTGGAGCTACAGAGTTCGTGCTTAGTGCAATGCTCTTGGCAAGCGGAGAGAGACCAAACCATATGTGGAGACCCGCGGCGAGGAAGTCAAGCCCTTGCCTTAAATCTTTAGCGATGATTAAAATAGTATATTATACCTGTGTAGCAGATCGAATCCCTGCTAAGGCATATGTTGTTTTTCTGTTGGAGATGAAATAAACAAACAGCCAATACACGACGTGGTGATAGAAGTGGCAAAGTGGCCTTTAATCCTCAGCCTTTACAACCACTTGACAACCCTATCAGTGGGAACAAGGTTGGGCAACAGGTTTTCCAGGTTGTTACACCTGTGACCATCGCTTTGGCTTGATATAATGCTGAGATTATAAATGTATGTACAGGATAATTTCCCCTTGTGGAGACAGGGCTTCTTGTTGGGAAGAAAAGAATAGGGCCACTGCACATTATAATTCACAATGAGAAAGGTGGCCAAGTGGGGTTGTGAATGGAGCTGGTATTCTTATCATGTCAAATAGTAACATAGTTGCCCATTGCAAGTGAAGAAGACGACAAAGTCCAGACATGTGCTGTAGCGAAGTTTGATGATAATTTAAGGGTACGCTAAGTCATGAACATAAGGGAACCTAATCATTCACCTGTTCTAAAAAAAGAAATCCAGTCAGGGAAGTCAGACCTAATTTGTAGCTATTGGACTGTGAGAAAAAATTGCGTTCTGTTGACCATCTCCTAGCTACCAATTGACCTGATTCCTATGCTGTGTTGGGCTGGATGATATCAGCTTTGTTGCTTCGCGCATTTGCTAACATGTTACTACTCTTAAACAAAAATTTCAATTTCTAATTGATTTCACATCTGTTTTATGCAAAGGGATGCCTTCTCTAATTCTTCACAAAACTTTTGGGATAGCTCAGCCTATCCTGTCTATTCTAACGCTTCGCTACTGGACATGTGTATTCTGATGTGACTATAAAGTCTGATCCATGTTGGTCACACATTGACAGCATTAGTAATTTGGTTGTCTTGCTTTCGTGCAGCTCGCTATTTATCTGCTGTAGTGATGATTCTCTTCTTGGCGACACGAGCGCCGTTTTGGATAGCGGTGTGCCAGGCATTGGGGGTTGGAGTAAGCAGCTCCCAGTAGCCGGCATCAAGGTGGAAACTATTCAGAGATACTTTCAAAGAGTCTTTATATCAGTTCTTCTATCCTCTCAGTATAGTACTTGCTTATCCTGTGCTTACTGTACAACAGCTGTTTAAGGAGACACACATCTTATCCTGAGCTCAATGTACAACAGCTGTTTAAGGAGACACTCATCAGGCATGTGAACAGTGAGCCCAGTATATCTGATCTGAACTCTCTGCATCTTTTTGTGGATGCACGAGAAACTTGTCTTGCTGAGGACTACATAGTGACCACCACTTCAAGAGCTCATCAGTGCTCCGGCACAAGCTTTGTGCAGGGAGGTCAGTTGTAGTGCTGTACCTACGCTCCTATTGTTCAGAAACAAGAAAGGAAGGTGATAAAGTTTAGCACATTTCCTTCTTCAATTGAAACGGTAACAATAGATCCCCATTATTGATTTTTCTTCATCGTCAACTTATCTGTTGTTGGCTCAGCTTCAACTGTATTAAACTGCAACAGATGCAAAACGTCAACGCTAGGGTTCACACATTCAATGGTGTGGTTATTCCAGCCATGGTATATGGCTGCGATGTGTGGAACCTACGGACAGCTAATGCAGACAGACTACTCGTTGCGCAACGAGCGATGGAGCAAAGACCATTGAAGATTTCCATTCAAGACAAAATCCACAACGCAGAGATCAGACGTTGCACTTCCTTCTCTGACATCATAGATGTCGCGCTGTTACAAAAATACAGATGGGCCGGCCATGTGGTGTGCATGGCTGATAACAGATGGACACATAGAGTGACGTCGTGGTGGCCATAAAACTTTAGGTGCTCTCGTGGGCGACCGAGGATGAGGTGAAGTGATGTCAAAATGGAGGCCCTGGGCCCAACATGTTACACCAAGGCAAAACAGCCAAATGAGTTTACTCAACATTTGTCTACCTGGCATCAGACACACGTGCGTGATTGAATACCAGGATTTTGAGATTGAGATCCTATCTGTCCACTTATCTAGTGGGGAGGTGCAATCTCCCTCATGTGCTATCTATGTGACTGATATTTTCAGTCCATGCCTCTAGTGTTTGTTTTAACGTAGTTGGTCCATCTTTTTCCTTTTGTAATGGCTTTTTGTTTGTATATCTGTGCCTTACAAATATGGAGTCCCTACATTCATAAAAACTTGACAAGATTAACTTGAAAACCTCGTCAAATTGCTACTGTTGGTATTAGAAAAATGTTTGTCTTATAAATGTGTTTTTGATATCATTATAAGATTTCCGTTATATGGAACCAGATAGTGAAGATTTGATCTGATCTCGTATTTGTAGTGTTTTTTTTTTTCCTTTTATAATGCTAACTGACAAATTAGTGCTTAATTTATTATTTAGATTGAAAAAGGACTCATTGCCACATTCCGCAGATTTTCTAACATCTGCCAGTCAAGAATTTTGTTATTATATATCATTGTTAATAATATTTCCCTTTCAGGTGCTCAAACAGCAAAAATGCTAGGAGAATTGCAAGAATGCTGTGTTATTTAATTTAATTTAAACAAAATATGTCAAAAATTCCTTGGTGTTATCCATGTAAAGGATGTTATATCATAGTTTACATTGAGGCTGCGATATCTGCCCCTTTTGGCTTGACACATCTGATTTTAGGCTTTTTTGAGTGTCGGGTTTGCAATCCCGTTTTTCTTAGCAGGCTTCACTAGTGCAGCCTGTTTCAAGGGTCACCACTTGGAATAGAGTTTTGATCAGCTCTGGTTTGCTGAACCTGATGCAAGCAGCCAGCTATGAGTCATGTGTTGCTATCAGCTCATTCACTGCTGCATCTTTGGTACAATACAAAAGTATGCTTAGGCGACCAGGCACGTCATATCGAATGACCACATCTGATGGCTGCATCCCAAGCGGCCTGCAATTCTGTTGGGGGGAGGGATACCAAGGGGTCCCAGTCTGTTTTAGCCAGGTACTTTGAGGGTGGCCCCGAGGACGTCTCCAGAATGAGCACGGCTTCTTCCCACTCCTCACCCCACAGCTTGTCGGAGCATCTCATGGGCTAGAACTTAACGAGAAAGGTGAACAACGTGACTGAAGCGGGAGAGACGATGGTGATCAATCATTGAGACAATGCCTACAAGTTGAGTACTTCGAATTACTTCACTGTTGGAAATCATGTCATGTCAGACGATTCCGAGGATACCCCTCTGGTTGCGCTGCCAGTCTCGCTGTAGGAGTGTCCAGGACTCGGAGCCACACAGGAGAATGGGGACAATGCAGGAGGAGTAAATACAAAGCCTGGTCTCCAGGGAGAGCCTTCGCTGGGACCAGATTCTGCGGAGCGAGTGCATGGATGAAGCCGCTATGCCCATCCTACGGGTGATGTCGTGTCTGCTGTGTGTGTCAGAGGACTGCCTGCTGCCGAGGTAGACAAAGTCATCTGGGCTACAAAATGGTTGTCGTTCAGATGTTCAGTGCAGACGGGCCCCTGCTGAGATTTTGGATTTTTGTCTTCGCCCAGTAGATGTGCAAGCCTGGGTGGGCATCTGATTAAACCAGTGCCTCTAGAGCCTGAGAATCATGACTCCCATGTGAAATCAAAACCATTATACATTTATCAAAGTGTGGCCAGGACTAAGCTAAAAAATACTTGGCTAAGAATGGTGGAAGATAAGGCTAGGACACATCTGGAGTCTCATGGATGGGTTGAAGAGGAAAGCTAAAAATAAGAATCAGTGATCCTGTGATCCAAAGTCAAACAAACGGATTAATTAAATCAGGACCAGTTTTGAGAAAGCGAGAAGTATTCCTGGTGATTGCTTGTGGAATCACATTTTTAACTGGAACTCATAGTGGAAGGGGAATGTTGGAAGGTTCAAGAGGAAGTAAAAACAACTGAAAAGTTATGGGCAGTGTTCATGAAAAATGACCCAAAATAGAGATAAGGGATGATGACAAGAACAACCACACACAGCAACAACTCTACAAACAGCTCATAAGAATAGCAAACAAAGAAACTTGGCTGAACAGATGGGTCATGGGATACATAGGGAGGGAGAGGTCTACAGTTTATCCCCAGTGGTCCGTTGTGGTTTTTGTGTATGACAAAGGCAAAAATAGCACTACTGCCCCACAGAGAGCATGTTATAAGAGGTGACTAAATGGAGGTGACATGGCATAACACCAGCCATGGTTAGGTGGTTTGTTAAAAGCAGCATAGATGACAACTAATAGGCTGCGGGTCTACTTTGCTCTAGTGTTTGAGTTTATTAAGATGGACTCGCAAATCGGTTAACCACCCTCCAGGAAACTGGTTGTATACAGACTCTGCAGAGACTTCTTAACCTGTATAAAGACGTTAAGTTACAGACAACTGACAAGCCCCAATCCAATAAAAATCAGAAGCGATCATGACAAGAACAACCACAAACATAGAACAGCAAACATAGAACCTTGGCTGAACAGATGGACCATGAGAAACACAGGGATGGAGGTCTACAGACATATGGCAAGCCCCAATCCAAATGACAGTATCAGTCAACTGACAAGAAAGGATCTGAGCTCCATTTTCCAGCTCAGAACCCAAAAAATTCCACAGCAAGCATCTGAACAGAATCCAACCACAATACACTTTAGAGTGCCAGCTGTGTACACACCCATACAAAAGCATTGATCATCACCTCTTTGAGTACTCAACACTCGTCAATGTTTGTAAAATTCCTTTTCCTCTGAAGCCAGATAAATGGAACACTTTGTTTGGCACTAGACAACAACTGATAAACATGTGCAGAAAGCAGATACCATTATATGGCATTGGGTTGAAGGGCGAGAACCTGGATGCTGTTGAATCCGTTACAACAAGGAAAGATAAGATGATCCAAAATAGAAATCAATTGTAAGCAAGTTGTTATCCTTTATGAGAATGATGGGCAATGATTGCTATGCTGAATATTTTTGTTCTCTGTTCTCATCAAACAATTGCTGGGTCAAAACCAGATGACTCTTATTAACTGATTCACTACTATAAGCTGACGTATCGACTCCTAAAAAATATCCCTGGTACTACACAAATTTGTGTGCAAAAAGTTACTTATTTGTCACTTCCAAGATTTAAAAAAAACTTAAGAATGTTGTTTATCACAGTAATGCCACCATATTGGTATGCAGTGAAAGCATTCCTGGCATATTTGAAGCGAGATCTTTGATCAAACATTTCAAATATGGGGTGATTTTGTTCTTAATAATTGATATTTTCAACTTCACATGCCCTCAGTAAAATGTTAAAATTACGAAAATGATTGTAGCTAATAAGGTGAACCTTTAGTAACATCTTTCAACACGGCTTATCTTTGATTGGAAGCGATTGTCTTCTCCAGATTTGGATACAAAAAAATTATTGAGCTGTGAGTAAATAATATTAATTGTTTTTTTAAATTGAAAGCTAAACTATGTCACTGTAATATCTTTTACAGTAATCTGCTTCGCAACATATACAACATATTTATTCTGTTCTTTTTGTTTTTCACTTGTGAACAGTTTAGTATATAAAATGTGACATGTTAATGAAACATTACTGAAGATGAATTTGTCTGAAGTGAGTGATATTGTGTGGTAGTTCTATGGCGGGAAACCCAAAATTCAAGAGTTTATGCTAAAACTCAATCTGCATCAATATTGTACTATTCTAGCCCCCTTGGGTCTGTGATGAAGTTGTTTGTCTGCAGTAATGATCTTACTGTCACTGCTGTGATGTTCTGTCCTTATGTACATGTGTCACTTTACTCATCCTAGCTATTCATACAAATGAGACTGCCATCTTTAGACTACCATTTCTATTAATACTAATATACATGCTGCACATTGTCCTGGGAACATTCTTTGATCTGTTTTGTGAATCTGTTATTATTGGCATGTATTTTATTTATATACACATACTTAACTTAACGTCTTTATACTGGTTTAGAAGACCCTGCAGAGTCTGTATACAACCAGTTACATTTACATTTACATCACCTTGCTCTAAAATCTATGCGCATCCAGTTTATTCTTAAACGCATTAACTGTCCCTGCCTCCACCACCTCCCCTGGCAATGCATTCCAAGCAGACACCACTCTCTGACTAAAAAAATATTTCCTAATATCTAACCTGGACCTCTCTTTAATCAGCTTGTAGCTATGCCCTCGTGTTATTGTAGGTGGCTGTATTTTACAAAACTTGTTATAGTCTAATTTATCGATTCCTCTGATCATCTTATAAACCTGTATTAAGTCACCACGAATTCTTCTCTCTTCGAGACACTGTAGGCCCGTTTTTCTGAGTCGTTCCTCATAACTGTAATTCTGGAATCCAACTATCATCTTTGTCGCTCTTTGTACGTACGTACGTACATATATACATACACACACACACACATATATATATATATATATGAATAGACATGAAACTAAGAAAAGCAATATGAAATTTTTGTAAACTTGGTGGAAAGGAGTTAGAACTTATACAATTTTATGTTGAGAAAAACATACATTTTAGGGCAAATAGATATACAAAAAAAGAGGGACAGAACATCAAGAAAATCTATGGGACGGTGTAGACACAAAGGAGAGAGTCAAACATGATGTAGGTTTTCATGAACATCCAGAGAAGGCAAATGTCATTGTAGAAACAGAATACATTAGTGAAACATTACAATCAGTTAAGAGTGGGAAAACCAACAATAATGATCCACATCTACACCCATGCAATGAGGAAGAGAGTTCGGTGAGTGTCTTTTAGATGTTATCAATAGGATCAGTTTAAAAACAAAAAAATAACTGGTAGTGATTTTGTACATTGGTTACTTCACTTTGTGAACGCTGTACAACATTCCTGTTGCTCTTTTCATTTCTATTTTAGATAAGATATATTGCAAATCTATAACAGATCGAGACATTTATTATGCAATAAAACAAAGTGTACTTCGTGTACTTTAAAAAAAAAGTAAAGTCATATCTTTTTGGTTGCCTATCTTTAAAAGGGATTGTCCCATATTTGGAAGGGACTGGGTTCGGTTCAAAGGTTTAGTCTCTACATGCTCAAGTCTACCCCACTATAAATGGGTACTGTCTGATAGCTAGGAACAGACACGAACTGGTCACCCCATTTCAGACAATGCTGAGACTTAGTACAATGACGTCTCTAACACTTCAACCCCGACGGCAGAATCTGTTATGGGACTGCCCACAAAATGTGTACAAAAATATATTTTCTACTCTGTACACTTTCCGATGTCAACTTGAATGTACCTACAGAAGGCAGTGGTCAGCCTGAGGTTGTTGATCTCTCCATAGCTAGTCCACCAGGTGTATTAGTGATGGTCACAGTCATATGGGCTTTCTCAGTTCCTCACTTTTCAAACAGAAGTTCAGTGGTTATTTGATGAGTGGCACAAAAGGAAAGAAATTCAGAATGTTTTTAAAAGCATTTATTCATAACATTGCATCCACTTTTTCTCTCTCCATTTTTTTCCTTTTGAGGCTATAGGTGGCCCCTTACAGGAAGCCTTGCCTGATCCTGTAGTTGTGGTTTCTTTAGCAATTTATTTTACATTTTGAGGCTCCTATTCCGATCCAGAACCTTGTAATAGTCCCCTTATATGATATGCAAGAAGGTGCAATGATCCAATTTTTTTCTCCACGTAACAATAGACGAGGTCCACAAATTGAAAATGCGGCATGATCTCGAAATCCAGCCCTTGCAGACAGGAGTGGAACAATCTCATCTTTGTTTATTTGGCCACATCTGCAGAATGAAAGAAGATCAGCTACCAGTCTTTTGGAATATAGAGCTCAGTCTATAAGAGCCTGAGGACTAGACTAAAATCAGACCAAGAGGAAGGCAGCAGATAGCAACATTCACTATTTGCATGAGTTCAAAGATGGCTAAATAAGCCAATCAGAGCCCGGAATTGTCTGTTGCACTTAGTACACGGAAATAGGACACCCCTAACACCGGGGTTGAAGAAGGGTTGATGTGAGCAGACTTGCAAAACGATAGTCTCTGTAAAGCCTCATTTATTCTTGATGTCTCATATCTCTTGATGTCATCATTGTTAATACCGCACTGAATCAGTGATTTCTTATAGTGTGCCCTTGTATCGTTTCTGCTGATCACCACTTGCTCTCTTGCAGTTCACCATAGAGCAGCGCTTTTTGTGGACGTTGATCAGACATTCGTACCACATGGCCAACCCATCTCAGCTGTGCTGCATATATCTTATTACTAAGTAAATAACTAAGTGGTCCCAGGTTGGGAAAAGCTAATTAAGATCATAAGTTTCTCAGTGTAATGTATATTGCCTACCTATTGATTTATATAATAAATGTATGTTAGCCAAGATTTATTTACGTTCATCGGGAAATACATTAGCTCTATATGTTGTATGTATAAATATATAATCGGTTTTATACTATGTGATAGCAGTTAAGTGTTGAGTAGGAGACGGATAAGAATGCTGGTTCTGCAGGTACATAACTTAGTTGTGCCATGCTCCAAGGAAGGAAACGATCACACAAAATAGGGTTGTTTTGAATGCCCACAATGAGTAGGTTTACTTTTTTGTGTGCCATGAAAAGGACGTTAAGTGGTGGGTTACAGTAGCTTTCCTCACATCTCGAGCGTGCTGATGGTGGACAGCGGTCCTCCAAGCTGTTGTGCTATGCTTACTTGGCTTCATCTGTGTGTCGCTCAATACTACGCAGATCATGTTGATACCTCAACTCGTTAGCCAGGCTGCCCTGAAAACAACCTGTTTCCAGGGAGAGCTCAGAGGAAGCCGAGGTGAGGGTCTCTGCCTGTACATTTTGCCTGACCCTGACTGACCAGACGTTAGTCTTCCTCCCCACAAAATGGGGTATAGTGCATTCAAGTCTTGAACACTTAATCTTCCATCTATATCTACTATGAGAGTTTTAGTCGACCTGTACTTCTATAGGGGTAGATGCCCCTGTGCAGGTCCCAGCTCTGGCGGGAGCTGGATGTAGCCGGGATGAGGATTTCCTACTTAGCGGCTATTCTCGAGCGACTTTTTACTCCGCTGTGTTGGGAAAATGGCCGTGGAATTTGGTTAACAGATGTGCGAGTCCATCTTAATAATGGACTCAATACTAGAACCCCTAGCCTGTTAGGTGACACCTATGCTGCTCTTAACAAACCACCTAATCATGGCTGGTGTTATGCCATGTGACACAGTTAGTTGCGTCATACGACAACATGCTCTCTGTGGGGCAGTGGTGCTATTCTTTTCCTTGTCTAACGCAAAGACCCTGGCAGACCACTCCGTCTATGAGATTACTAATAATAATAATTTGTCTATCATCATCAATGAGGATTGCCGACATCATCCTGTGCCATACTGCATCCTTGAGACTGGGTGCGCTTGTGGCTGATCAAACCAATGTGAACGTGGAAAGTTTTATTTACAGGACTGGCAAACAGGCTCTGCAGCTGCCACTAATATTCCTCTGCTCTAGATTTTCTGATCGTGAGTCTATCCCGGGTTGCCTGGATACAGACATCTATGTTCTTTTTGACAGTGTCTTTCCAGGCTGAACGATTTGAACCAGGTTTTCCCAGGTAGTAATGTCAGCACTTAAGAGATACCTTCAGGCCGTCCTTAAGTCTTTTTTTTGTCTTCGAGCGACTCTAGTTGCTTTCCTGCACTCAGCTTGCCATACAGAAATGTCTTTCAGAGCCTTTCTCTTAGCAGTCAAGCAAGGCTTTCTGCAAAAGTACATAGATGCCAGACTGCTTGCTTGAGATAGGCCAGCGTATATGCAGGTTGCAGCTTTGAAAAGTGATTCAACCTCCTGGTATCTCCAGCTTAGACAGTTCAGCTCTCATACGCATTGACCTTCAGCTTAGTCATGCTGACAGTTGCATTGGCAAATTTGCTGCTACATTTGTTTGCCTCACAACGCGTATTTGGAGAAACCAGAAATAAACTATTAAAACCACGGTCATAGTTTACAGGGGATGTATCGTCCGCATGCTCCTATGTGGTAATGAAACTTGGGCAACCTATGCCAAATAAGAGTAAGGCTTAACACCTTCCATCTATGTTGCCTGCGATCCATTTTTGAAATTACATGAAGGGACAAAAACAAATGCAGAGGTGCACTCTTGCACTCGTCTCCAAAACATGCATACTCTCCTTAGGCAGCGAAGACTATGATGGCTTGGTCATATTTGTCGCATTCACAACAATATTCTCTGGCCAGTTGGTGGGCAGCAAAAGAACAATCTGACGACCACAGCTGACGTTCAAGGATGTGTGTAAGAGTGACATGAAGGCACTGGACATGAGTCTGAAATCTTGGGAAGACGAAACTGCAGACCGATCTAAGTGGAGATGTACTCTGAAGTTCCACCTCATGTTGGGTCAAAGGAAGCTCTTGCAGCACGGAGAAATGAAGTGACAATGTCACAGGAAGGAAGAAAACCAAAAGTTCATGATGCGAGTTACCATTTCAGGGTCTCACAATCCAATAGTCAATCATGGTTGACAGGTGCTACTACAACATATTCACACTGTCAAGCACAGTCACTATTCTATTGGCCAGCTCATCAACAAATAATCACAGACCTTGTCATTTTGCAATTCGCTATAGAGAAGCTCTTTTGGTAAACGTTGATCCGACATGCATACCATATAGCCAGCCCATCTTGGCTGTGTTGTATATATCATGGTGTGTATACCTGACATACCCAAACACGTTAACACATCTGTATTTGCCACCATGCCCTGCCATTTAATTCTCATAGTTTCCACAGGCAATGCATGTAGTACATTAAACCTAAACAACTTATTCTTCATCTTTTTCATTCATTCTCAATCTCCCGCTACTAAGCCCTGAAAAAGGCTTTGCAAGTAGGAGGATGTAGTCCGGAGAACAGAAAGCGTTGTGTCGTAGTTTACAGATTGACTGTGATATTTGCACCTTTTGACCTGACACATCCGTCTTCAGCAGGCATTTTTGAGTACCGGGTTGCCTTCCCTCTTCGATCCCTTCTACTTAACCAATCTGCTCTGTTGCAGCCTATTCTCTAGGATCATCGCATAGAGGTGTCTTGGCACCTCTGGTTCACTGGCTTTGGTGCTAGCAGTCAGCTATGGGTCGCTGACTGCTGCAGTTCATGCACTGCTCAGCATCTTGATCCCAAACAACTTATGAAAACATGCTAACAGTAAAACAATCTTATGGAAATAGAAAACAGAATATATCTAAACATCCCGTAGAAATTCCATTTATAAACTTCATGAAACTTTGTGTAATTAAAATTCTAAACATATCAAGAATATATTGTATCTTTGCCAAGCTGACCCATCTGCTCTTTGTAGTTAGTTTTCTCTCCGCTTATGCCATTGAGTGTCATGGGGAACTTCAGTCATCTGTCTTGCACCTAGTGTGTTATGTTGGTCATTTTGATCCGTGTTGCTACACACTTTGTCATCTTTCTATCTGCCTCGCAACTGCCCTGTAGCCAGATCTACTAGCATTGTATGCAACAGGGGAAGTTGATGAGACTGAATTCTCATGAGTTGACTGAACCAGAGTAATTTGTGTCTAGAAATATACTCTGCACAAGACGTTGTCCTGACTGACCATACTTTGAATGTCTTTGTTTCACATTCTGATTTAATGGTAACACAGATAACCTTCCCCAGACACTTAATTTCACATTTTGAAATTCTCCTCTCACACATTTTGGACAGGGACAATGTTTGTTACTGGTAACACAGAGTCATCATAAATATACTGTTTATCAGCTGTTGCTTTGTTGCCAAACTAATGCTCCAGTGTCTAAGCAATGTTTGTTACTGGTAACACAGAGTCATCATAAATATACTGTTTATCAGCTGTTGCTTTGTTGCCAAACTAATGCTCCAGTGTCTAAGCAATGTTTGTTACTGGTAACACAGAGTCATCATAAATATACTGTTTATCAGCTGTTGCTTTGTTGCCAAACTAATGCTCCAGTGTCTAAGCAATTGAGATGGAGATAGCTGATAAGTTGCAGCAGATCCTTTCTGACACCTAGTCTTGCTTTCTTTGTCGAACCTACTATCTGCCGAAAAGATACTGCTCATATACCTGAACTCATGGACCTTCGTCCTTATATTAAAAATTCACACGCTGATATATCGGCTCCACCGAGTGAATCAGTTAACTTTCTTCTGTATAATCACATAGATTACACTTCATATTTATTACAAAGTTGGCGTTGTTATATACAAACTTGGTTACTAGTAGGGAACATGAAATGTAAATATTAATATTTACCCCGACTCATTTTTTCAATGCTTACAAATGTCATACTAATATTATGAAAACTGAGTGTTTATCTTCACAAACTGTCAATAAGGTTTCATTTTTGTGTGTTGCATTTCCAATTAAAATACCAGTTTTGTTGAGATCTGAACCAAAAACGAATGGACCAGTCATATAAAAACAAATATTTTGTATGCAATTTTGCCTGTTTCTGGCTAGGCCGTGCCCAGTTCAGCGATGGTTATTGAATTAGGACTCTCTTGTATGCCGAAGGCGGATGTGTCAGATCGAAAGGTGCAAATATCGCAGCCAAGCTATAAAATAGGGACACAGTGCATTCCATTCTCTGGACTACATTCTGCTACATGCAAAGCTCCTGTTTAGAGCTTGGTAGGGGGAGATTGAGAACGAACGCAGAAGAAGAAGGACTCTTTTGCCGATTCTTATATTAGGAGTCTTCTTTTGTCTATATTTATTTTAGGGCTCGCTTGCCTATTCTTATATTAGGACTCATTTGCCTAATATTAGGGCTTTTTTTTTGCCGATTCTTATATTATGACTCTTGCTGATTTATAATTCATTTTTTGCCTATACTTATATTAGGGCTTTTTTGCCTATTCTTAAATTAGGACTCTCTTGCTGATTCTTATATTAGGATTTTTTTTGCCTATTCTTATATTAAGACTGTCCTTGTAGAGTGTATTGTTGAGTCTTGTGGTATTGTATTTATTTTTCTTATTGTATCTTTAGTCCTCCACTTCTTCTACTGCGTTTGAGTTTCTGATCATGCTAAATCCTCAGTCCTATCTACAGGATGAAGTCCACAGTCCTTGCAAGTCAGAGCTGTGATATTTTTTGCCTCAGTTCTGCTCAATCTGGCCAGGTTTGACATCTTAGTTCTTATATGGCCCCTGTTTGGTCTGATGAGGACCATATAAAAAGGGCTTGATTTTCTTGGCGTAACTGCAAATCTTGATACTTTTCGTTGCTTTGCGATGATTTATTTAGTCACCAATATTGCTCTATAAGCCCTGAACAGGGGGGTAGAGATTGTATTGTAACGTGGACCTGAAACTCTAGATTGTTGATATTCTGGGCCTTAACTGGCCTTAGATTGACCAACCATAAACCATTGAGTATAATCAATCAATCAATCAAAACAAAGCCCTTCAACTCCCTGTGGAGCATATGTCCACAACAAATATTTGCCAAGTCTTTCTGTTGTGTGCCCTCATTTCCAGCTGCTCCTGCGTCTTTTTTGCTGTTTCTAGGTTTGTCTCTTCTCTTCTCCGTGAGTGCTTAGGTCTGCCCCTAACTCTCTTGCCCTGAGGATTCCAGAACAGTATTGTAATGCTATCAGCTGGTTTCCATAATGTGAGTCCAATACATCACAAACACCTTCTTTTTACATCTAGTCCCACTATCATCTGCCCTGTTCTTTATCCCAAATCGCTATTTTATGACATACATGGTTTCATTGGGCCAGTTCTTCTGTTCTTTACCACAATTCTATGGGTTTTGCAGTGTTGATTTCTGTAGTAATTAGTTTTACATGATGAGTTTGCTAACTCCATGCACAACACTCTTTAGTTGCATTTTATGACAAACATGGAGGTTTCAGTGGGACAGTTCTTTGTTCCACTGTAAGGGACCCCTGCAATCTGCTCATGGTCTTCAGCAGGGTTGTGTCCACAAAATAAGTTGAGCACCACTGATTGGAAAGACATAAATGAGATGTGCATGTTATGGTGGTGTATGTTGTTATGTATCCGTTATCTATAAATACAAACACAGCTTGGAAATAAACATTGCCAGATTTATGTGAACATAATTATATCACTGGTGGTTTGTTTTGATAAATTTGGCTCTTAAAAACCATGCGATTATGTTATAAATATTTTATTGGTTGATTTGTGTTTTCGCTCCAAGTGAAGTATAGAGACACCACTGTTGATGTCCCATTTACAGGAGGCCTATATGCGAGCATTTGCAGTAACTTTTAATAGCAATTGCTACTGAAGACGGATGTACTGGACCGAAAGGTGGAAATGTCGCAGCCAAGTTGTAAACTAGCGACACAGCGCATTCTGTTCTCTGGACTACATCCTGCTACTTGCAAAGCCCTGTCCAGGGCTTGGTCGCCGGAGATTGAGAACGAACGCAGAAGATGAAGAATAGCAGTGGTTTTATATGATGAGGTTGCTAGTTCCATGCACATCCCTCTGTAGTCACCATTTGCAATCTGCTTGGAAGGTTACAGTGTTTATATTTATTTCACACCCGGGTATCGCTCGCTGCTCGGGTGATAAGTTTATCAATCAAGTTAAAACTTTTCTTTTTCTGAATTTGTTCTGAAATGGAAGTGTGTGATGTTGTGTCGTATTTACAGTGAGGCGTGATATCTACGCCTTTTGGCTCGACAAATCTGATTTCAGCTGGCCTTTTTGGGTTATCGGCTTTAAGGAAGGAAAGACAGCGGTCAATGAAACTGGTCACCATCTCACAAAAGTTCTGACCTGGCACAAGGAAGTACAACCTTTTTATCACAGAGAAACCTTTGAAATAATTGCCAGGCCTCGGCATAGAAAGTATCTTAGCTACAAATCAATGCACTAATTAGTGGGATTGGTCAGCTGTTCATACGATAATATAAAAAATTGTCCATGTTCTTTTGATTTATTTGGTTAACTTCTCTGTCATTTTTTAAATAAAAGAATATACAGGCAATGTTGAAGGTGAAGACAAAATGTATAAAGAATATAGCCTATTATTAATTGAGCATTGACATACTGAAAATTGACCACAACTGCAAAGTTTTTTGTTAGTCACAAATTTTTTTTTTTTTCAATCACAATCTGTTCTGGAACCTCTAGAGACATTTTGTGTGACCTCAAGAGACCTTTAGTGGAACTTCTAGAGACTTTTCGTAGAACCCCTTGAGACCTTATGCAGAACCACTGCAAGACCTTTTGTGTAACCTCTAGAGACATTTCGCTGAACCTTTAAAGACCTTTCGTTGAGCCCTTAGAGATGTTTCATGGAACAGCCGTTGAGGAACCCTAAACTAAACTGTTCATGTTTGTCCTGAAAGGACGTTTGTGATGTTTATAGTGAGGCTGCGAAATATGCACATTTCGAACCGAGACATCTGATTTCAGCATGGCATTTTTTGGATAGGGTTTGCCTTCCTTCTTCAATCCCTAATCTCTTAGCTAGTCTGCATGGTTGCAGTCTGTTTCCAGCACCACAACTTGGTGGCAGAATATGGCTCGGTCAGTTATGGGTCAGTGACGCTGATACAAGCAACCAGCTATGAGATCACTGGCAGCCATTAGCACATTCACTGATGCATCTTTGGCCTCACAAAACCCTGGCCTAAACCATTTGTTTAAAATAAAACAACTAGTATAGAGACCAGAGAGCATCTGGTCTGGAATGTTACAGGAGGAAGCCAGGGATAACTATTGTCTTATGGGTGGAACTCATAAAGATGATTCAACGTAGGATTTGGTGGAGAGGAACTGTTGAGATCCTGTATTTCACAGGGAACTGTTCTGTTTCTAAGAATAGACTTCGCTGCATTCTGAACATACCCATAGGTGCTCAGTCTCCTTCAGTAAATGGCGAAGGGTGTGGATACTGATAGTTCTTGCAGCTCTTTGGTTGTACACACTTCTGCTTCGTCTTCTCTTGCGTCTCAGTCCGCTCGAACTTCGCTCGATATCAAATATCTGCAGTCTGAATAGCTGATTAATCTATTGCTGTGTCATCCTCCAACATGCGGTCATTAATCTACTTCAAAATGCCACTCCAATTCATATCATGTGTACCCGAAATTGGTGCCTGTGAAGCCAGCTCGTTTCTTGCCCCTAACCACAGAATGACTATGGCAGAAGATTCACACCCAGCCCCTGCAGGTCTGATGCCTTTGCAGCTGCCATCCAATCATGCCTTAGCCAACTCTTCTGTACCTTCCGAAGTAAGGATTGGGAGTCTGACACGATGACTGCCTCTGTTAACCCTTTGCAGACCAACCTAATTTACAAGATGTTAGTCTTAATTTTCAAAAGAAGAACAGTTATTGTATGTGTTTCATGATAGACATAACAAAATAATTAAAACTCAAATTATGATTTTTAAATTTAGCGATATAAGTTTTTGTTTATAAATAGAATTTAGCTAAATAACAAGAAATTGTTGATATGGGAATTCAGATAAGTCAAACTGTAAGTGGTGCTACTCTAGCTAATTGCAATGGACAGTAAAGGGTTAAAGAGGTCCCAGATAATCATCTCAGAGCTGCTGTCACTGCTGCCATCTCCATTCTCGCACCGGAGGTTACTGTTCTGTATACGCTGCTCTGCTCAGCAACGATCTGCCTTCACACTCTAGCTGAGAAGCCCCAACCAAATATCTCACTGCATATCATTGGTCCATCGTTATACATAAGGGCATCACTTTATCATGTGGTCTTGAGGTAAGGTGTCCGTCTTGGATGCTGTAGGTCGCTGTTCAAACTATAGATGGCGCCTAACTGGCTGCGGGTCTACTTAGCTCTAGTGTTGAGTCTATTAAGATGGACTCGTACATAAGTAAAAAAAACCACACTCCAAGAAACTGGTTGTGTAGAGTCTTCTAAACCAGTATAAATACGTTAAGTTATCATTTACCAGCTGATTAATCTAAAACTCTGCCCTTCCGCTACATCACTCTCTGCATTCCCTGCCTAGGATTATGATGATCTGTCATCCTATCACCAGCGTGGACCCATTCTTCTTGCTTAACTTGTCGTCTCAACTAGGTAACAAGTAACAGTAACAACAAAGAAATGTTAATATTTGAGTGGAGCTTTCTGTGTGATCTACCACAGGTTTTGTAGACATATACTAGTACTAGGTAGACAATTTCTGTAGAGTTTGCATCGTCATGATGTGTCATGCAGTCTAGACAATCATGGACGTTCATAACTTTGTGCGGTAGTATTGTTTATCAGTTCTGTTCTGTTGTTGACTCTCTTATATGACATGATGTTAAACTGTCCAGCATGTTCTATCTTAATTGATCCCATCTTTTTTCCTATTATCATGATGATATCTTCTTCTTTGTTCGTTCTCAATCTCCTGCTACCAAACCCTGAAAGGGCTTAAGTAGCAGAATGTAGTCCAGAGAACGGAATGCGTTGTGTCGTAGTTTACAGCTTGACTGTGATATTTGCACCTTTCGGTCCAACACATCCAACTTCAGCAAACATTTTTTGAGTACCGGGTTAGCATTCCCTCTTCGATCCCTTTTCCTTAGCCAGTCTGCCCTTCTGCAGCCTGTTATCCAGGATCACTGCGTGGAGGTGTAGAAGGGTCTTGGCAGCTATGGTTCGCTGACCCTGACGTTAGCAGTCAGCTATGGGTCGCTGACCACTGCAGCTCATGCGCTGCTCAGCATCTTGATCCCTTATGATGATATAATCTCTATAGCTTGTAACTCTTTACAGCATAGTACCTCCCGAACAAAAGCACATGTCTTCTTCAATTGTTGTGGTGATGTGTAGAGTGTGTTGTGTGTGGTGGGAGCAGCCAGATTCGCAGATCAGCTAGCCCTAAGCACAGAATCAGGAGATGGTTGAAGTAACAGAATCTGCAATCTGGTTCACATAGTGGGTCTTTTCTATTCAGATGTTTGCTAAGAGGAGGCATGATCTGTTCTCAGATTGAAGATCAAACTCTGGTCTGTTCATTTCAGTTTCATGGCTGAGTATCTGGTTTTGCTCAGTGTCTGAAATATGTTCGGCTTGTCTGGTATGTAGCCCACTGATCTAGCCACTCTTGTCTATAGTTGTTTCTCAGGACCTGCTCGCAGGTCTGTGGTAGCGTTGCCCTGCTTCTGGCCAGCTCATCAGATTTCCCAATTCCTGGTACTCTGACATGGCCAGGTATCCGCTGGAACACCACTTCCATAAGAGGGGGACAGTTGGTCAGTTAATTTCTAGATGTTATTAACATCTGGTTTCTGTTATCACAATATGGTCAAACTCTTTCTTTTCTCAAATAATGCTTAAAATCATGATACAATTTTTCTGTGTGTAAGAATCAACCTTTGTGCAATGGCCTCCCTAAGACATATCCTCAATAGTCTCAAAAGACTGAAGATGTATTTTAATTAAAAACATTCCAAGCTTGCGCACTGAGTGGTGGGATTAACAATACATGCACCAGAATAGGTCAATTGTGATGCTTAATTGATATGTCATTGTCAATAAATGTATCTTACCAAGAAGTGTGTTACTGACATTTTTCTTATAAATTTACAATGTATATTTCTTAATTCACACAGGAGGGGACGGAGTAGGCTAGTGGTTAAGTGACACAGCACACAATCTGAAGGTGCTGAGTTCGATCTCCATCACAGTACCGGCCATTACCCCGGAGAAGCAAACCCTTAGAAAATGCAGGAGACAGCAGACCCTTACATAAAATGCATGCCGAAGTCGGATCCACTAGGCCAACAGGCGCAAAATAAAAACATAGTGCAATGCACACCTCCTTGGGGAATCAGGTCAGGTCATCCCGTAACCAGTGAGGTCATTGGGACACACATGAAGACATCCTCCCAACCCCACACCACTCTTCTCTGTCAGCGGTCGCTGCCTGTGCCTCTTCTGGTCGGAGATTGATTCATTCTTTTATATTGTCCTCCCACCTCTTTTTGGGACGGCCTCTTCGTTGTCTGGCTTGCACCTTTCCGTGCATGATCGTATTTGCAAGACTATTTGATCTCGATATGTGACTGTACCAAGTGAGTTTCCTTCTTTTGACAGTTGACAAGAGGTCTTCAAAAGGCCCTATTGCTGTTGTAATTCTATCTTGAATTTCCTCATTTGTAACTTGATCTTTGTACGTGATGTTTAAAAGTCTTCGGAAACATCTCACCTCCAAGGCCTGTATCCTTCGCTGAAGGTCAGCTGTAACTGTCCATGTCTCACAAGCATAGAGGAATATTGACAGGACCCATGTACGCATTAATCTGATTTTCGTGCATAGTGCTAACCATTTATCTTGTCAGATTTTGTTACGCCGTGTAAGTGCAGCTATTGTCTGTGCTATTCTGGCCAACACCTCACATTTTGATTCTTGGGGAATAGAGAAATAAAACGAACGCAAAAAAAAAAAATAATTCACACATGGTTGTCAGGGCAAACATAATATAATCTATTTCCTTCTACGCACGTTGTAAGAGACAACAGAGGAAGATTGTGCATGGGGCTGGCAACCACATCATGTAGAAACTATTGCTATAAGACCGTACTGCATATGACTGGAAGAAGGCTTTCATAAAAGGTTAGAGTAAACTAATTGCAGTGCAGAGCCTATGCTCCAGGAAATTGGGTGAGGGGAAAAGAAGAAAAGAATTTATAAATTATCATATGTGTGTTCGACTGGTTAGATCGCTCCCCTGCATCAGCATGCTGCAGTGTTTAGTTCATGTGTCATCTCCACAGCGAAGGTCGGCTGCAATGGAGGCTCTTTCTCTTATGGTGCAATCTGACAATCATTCAAGTCCATGTCCTGATGCTATCCGACTACTTATAACACTGTCTGCCACTTAACTTAACAACTTTATACTGGTTTAGAAGAATCTACAGGGTCTGTATACAACCAGTTTCTTGAAGTGTAGTGTTTAAAAGATTCAACATAAGAGCTAAGTAGACCTGCTGCCAGTTAGACGCCATCTATAGCTGCTCTTAACAAATTGCCTGGAGAAAGGTACAAATAACTTTTGTGTAGATTTTTAGATAGAATTATGAATTTTATCCAGGTAGTTAAGTCTACTTGAATGACTGCCAACTACCTTACACTCTAGTGTTCACCAATGTGTTATGCCTTGTTATATGTCCAAAATATATAAACTGTTTAACCATGATCTCTGACAGAAGATCCCTTCCCATCCCCAACATTTTCAATACTTCTGCATTTTTCTTCTTTCCTTTTCTGGAGACATGGCCTCCCAGCCTTCTAACCTAAACTTGCATCTCAAATAACTAGATTCTCTATTCTTTCCTGGAGACATGGCCTCCCAGCCTTCTAACCTAAACTTGCATCTCAAATAACTAGATTATCTATTCTTTCCTGGAGACATGGCCTCCCAGCCTTCTAACCTAAACTTGCATCTCAAATAACTAGATTCTCTATTCTTTCCTGGAGACATGGCTCCCAGCCTTCTAACCTAAACTTGCATCTCAAATAACTAGATTCTCTATTCTTTCCTGGAGACATGGCCTCCCAGCCTTCTAACCTAAACTTGCATCTCAAATAACTAGATTCTCTATTCTTTCCTGGAGACATGGCCTCCCAGCCTTCTAACCTAAACTTGCATCTCAAATAACTAGATTCTCTATTCTTTCCTGGAGACATGGCCTCCCAGCCTTCTAACCTAAACTTGCATCTCAAATAACTAGATTCTCTATTCTTTCCTGGAGACATGGCCTCCCAGCCTTCTAACCTAAACTTGCATCTCAAATAACTAGATTCTCTATTCTTTTCTGGAGACATGGCCTCCCAGCCTTCTAACGTAAACTTGCATCTCAAATAACTAGATTCTCTATTCTTTTCTGGAGACATGGCCTCCCAGCCTTCTAAGCTAAACTTGCATCTCAAATAACTAGATTCTCTATTCTTTTCTGGAGACATGGCCTCCCAGCCTTCTAACCTAAACTTGCATCTCAAATAACTAGATTCTCTATTCTTTTCTGGAGACATGGCCTCCCAGCCTTCTAACCTAAACTTGCATCTCAAATAACTAGATTCTCTATTCTTTTCTAGAGACATGGCCTCCCAGCCTTCTAAGCTAAACTTGCATCTCAAATAACTAGATTCTCTATTCTTTTCTGGAGACATGGCCTCCCAGCCTTCTAACCTAAACTTGCATCTCAAATAACTAGATTCTCTATTCCACCTCTTTATGGAATGGTTTTGTGCAAGCAACTCCAAGGGGATGACATCAATGTTGAAGTTTTTCAGAGACACTTTCAAGGAGTCTCTGTGGTGTTTCTTCTGTCCCTCTAATGAGGTCTGCCTGTTCTGAGCTCACTTTATAGCAGCTGGTTGGGGGATGTGCTCATCGGACATGTCTTAACTTTACGTTTTTATATTGGTTTAGAAGACTGCAGAGTCTGTAGTTTCAATTACATTTCATTGCTATAAAAGTTATGCGCATCCAATCTATTCTTAAATGCATTAATTGTCCCTGCCTCTAGTACTTCCTGTGGCAATGCTTTCCAAGCACGCACTATTCTCTGACTAAAAATATATTTCCTAATATCTAATCTGGACCTTTCTTTAGTTAATTTGCAGCTATGCCCTCTTGTTCTTGTAGGTGGTATTTAGAAAAATGTTATAGTCTAATTTATCCGTTCCTTTGATTATCTTATAAACCTGTATTAAGTCACCCACCTCAAATTCTTCTCTTTTCTAGACAGTGTAGGCTAGTATTTCGGAGTCTCTCCGCATAACTGTAATTCTGTCCCGTCCATCTTATCTTGGCTTTTTGTAGAAGTGTATGGATGCTCAATATGTTACTTACTTTCCGTGTCCATAACACCCATATCACACGGCAGAGGTCCGGTGTTCTATCACACTGACCACCTTGTCGCCTCCCTCTAGCAGGTCATCCATTGTACATGCATGTAGTAGATTCTGGCAGGTCATGAGGTGGCCCTGATCATGGACTACACCATAAGCACAGATATCGTTGTCGTTGTATCTCATCAGGTTTTCTTCTGCATTGGATGACCCCAGACCGAAATCTAAGGTTCTCCATGGGGAAGTGAGACTCTAGTTCAGTCAGGCAGAACATTCTGACCAGGACGTTGCATCAGGGTCAGGCATAATACACTGACCAAGACCACAGTCTCTCTTCCATGTAGCGTTCCCTGGAAACAGGCTGTTTTCAAGGCAGCCTGACTGACGAGATGTGGATCGATGTGATCCCTGTAGTAGTGAGCGCTGTGCATAGCACAACCGTCTGGAGGACCGCGGTTCACCTTCATCATCATGCTCGAGATGTGAGGAAAGCTACTAGTCACTTTACGTCCTTTTCAGGGAACAAAAAAGGGTCAACTTACTCATTGTGGGCATTTAACAACAACAAAGTTCTCCATATTGGATGTGATAGGTGTGCTCCTCATGCAGCTTTATCCATAGTGTCTGTTGTTTGTTGCACCATTTCTCTTGAGAGCCTCCCTGGAGAGGTTGTGTTGTTTGTATGAAACTCTGTCCAGACCTAAGTCTCATTTTCTGCAATTGGTGTCCGTACATTAGGTGTTTTGTATCGTTGGTCTGTTTATGTCTCTCAACTTTTGCAGCAACGCTACTTCTGCTCCAGGAGGGCCCTATACCAAGTAAGGGGTATAATTTTTCAATTAGGGTTGGCTTTAGGCGCCTAGTCACAATCTGGGATGTCTCGTTGATGGTGGTATAGACATGCTTGGCACGTGTGAACTTTTCCCATGCTGGTGCTGCGGAAAAGCACATGACTAAGAATTTCAAGGTTAGGCACTTTGTCTTGCCACCTGATCCTGACCAACCTGCGCAGACAGCTCAAGTAAAGACTATTTACACCACAAGGGGAAGAGGAAGTCACAATATTGGGACACTCTTTTACTTGATCCCTGAACATTAAATTTGATGATGGGACGGCGTGGCCTAGTGGCACAGCTCACAATCCAAAGGTGCTGGGTTCGATCCCCATCACAGCCCCGGCCGTTACCCCGGGGAAGCAAACCCTTAGAAAATGCAGGAGGAAGCAGACCCTTACATAAAATGCATGCTGAAGTCGGATGCACTGGGCCGACAGCCGCAAAATAAAAACCACAGTGTAACGCACACCGCATTGGGGATTAGAAAAACAAGGTGAACGAAGAAAAAAATAATTATTTGATAACAAAAGTAAGATGCAAAGTATGGAGGTGCTATGGAGATCCTGGTTATTTATCAGATTCCAAATGCTGTCATAGTCAGGAGTGGAATTCAGGATGAACTTTCTTTTTCCTTCTTCGTACACTCTCAAATAATCATCTATTTCCTCATATACACAGTGGTCTTTCACAAGCCTTTCTCATCGCCATACAGTTAATCTTAAAATTGGATTGGGCCATATAGTCACTCTGCTCCTCTTGTGGAGCCAGCAGACCTATAGAACATGTTGCACTGTTTGTGTTTGTTTGTTTTTCCCCACATGGGCACATGTCTGTGTGTCCAATTTTTAATTTGTTGAACAGATGATTTTTGAGTCTGCAGTGACCCGTTCATAATCTGAATATTGTCACTTGATCTCTTGTTGTCAAAGAGCAGTATGCTTCTGCTATATCAGATCCTGGATGCTCTTTGTCCCACTTGTCTTTGAAGTTAAATTTTATCAGTGTCTTTATCTCTTCATATGTAGCTTTGTCGTCAGTTTAGGATTTGCCAGCCTATCTGCCTTCTCATTTTCATGTATCTCACAGCATGCAGGGATCCGCTGAACTATCACTCTGTTGAAATTGTAGCCTGTATTCATGAGTGACTCGGACAGGTTGTCCAATTGTTTTTATGTTTACTGAGGGCCATTATGATTGATAGGAAATCTGTAAGGAAGACTATCTTGTCTGGATGAACTTTAAATTCTACCCAAATGCTACCAACGTCCACGCAAAACATTAACCTCTGGAAGCAAAAGCCCATCTCCTGGTGTTCTAGATGCGGGACTATTTTTACTGACAGGAGAAGGGGTGATATGCGAGTCTCTGACACCATAAAATCAGAATGCACTCGGTGATGAAGTCTGTAAGTCATAGAGACAGTGACATCCGACTCTGAGGTATCTATCTGTGACCACTTTAATGAGGGTCGTAATCGTCGCGGACTCCCAATCCTTGCTTTGCAATGTGCAGAAAGGCTGGATGTGGATAGTGGTCATGGAAGCGTCAAATCTTTGAAAGTGAAAGAACTAGAATCCTGGTCCAGGGGCATCCACAGTTGGGTCATTGGCTATAAATAGAGATGACATTTTTAAGTTGATCAACGACATCCTTTTGTAAGAAGACACTGCAGTCGATGAACCAGCAATGCAGATTGGAGGATTTTGAAATCATATGTGGGTCCAGCAGAATGGGGTGGCTAAGATCAAAGAGCAGGAGTGTGTGCAAGCAACAGGAACCATCTTGGCCATTTGCTGAGAAGGATTGAGCATCTATGGGTCTGTCTGAAGTGTAATGACAAATTTACACTGATTCTTAACAGAACAGAAGTCTGCTAATGAGGTGGGAATCTACACTGCAATCCCCACAGTGAGGAGCTTCACATTGCACTACAGCCAGGAGAACCTCTGCCCACCTCAAGTATACCTCAGAATGTAAGAAGTCACTGCAACCCACAACCAAAGAAATATCACTAACCCTTTTTAGTCCAAATTGTCTAGTGTGGTCAACTAGAGTAGCACCACTTACAGTCCGATTTATCTGAAATCGTATGTCGCATATCAAGCATATCTTGTTTTTTTAGCTCAATCTGATTTATAAACAAAAGATGTATCTTTAAATTTAAAAAGCATAATTTCAGTTTTAATTATTTTTAGCTGTTGTTAACCATAAAATTACTGTTTTTGTCTTGGACATTAAGACTAACATCTTGTAAATTACTTTGGACTGTAAAGGGTTAAGAAATAACTCAGCACTAGTAGCTTTGAACAAGAAGCAAACAAATGAATAAAAAAAAGTCTCCACACTTGCACAGTTAAATTCACTGTTTATTCAAGAAAATTATCTTATAAGCAGGGAAATGATAAATAATAATATACTATGTGCAATGTATACATGTGCATGTTATATGAGAAAGTTAGGAAGCTAAATCCATAAATAAAAAGAAATGGTCAGTCTATCTCAGGAAACATACAATAAAATAAAAAAGGTAATGTAGTTTCATAGCAGTTGCTGCTGTTGAGGATGAAGTGTTAGAGACGTCTCAACGTGTATGTGGTGGTCAGTTCCTTTCCTTGTAAACTGGTCTTCATAAATTCTGACAGGCAGATGCCTATTGTGGTAAAGAAGGGAATATATGGAAACTGAGGGAGTAAATTGTGAACAAAGAATGTTTGTTCGTGACAAAGATCACAAGACAAGTATTTATCTGCACTCGAGTAACATACATAACGAACAACAGAAAAGAAAGACAAATAATGGGCAGCCCGGAATTAAAACACTAGACCTCCAGATGATGGAAACACCTTGCCACAAGAGAGAGATGAGTCAAAGTACTAGACCAGCAAGACACCCTAAAAAGAGGTGCCGCAGCCGGGTTAGTGTTTCGTCATTCAACACTTGAGACTATGGAATATAGGCAGAGTTCGATCCAGCATATTTATAGACCCAATTACTTCCTAACATCAAGTATAGACCATTAGTTAGTTAGTATTCTTTCCACTTGTTGTTGGGAGCTTAAGTAGTCTGTCCTGCGCCAAGTGCATTGCGCCAGTCAATGTGAGCCCGTGCCGCTGCACAATCACTCTGTCATCTACCCACCTGCCTCGCAGCCGCCCCTTGCCCTGTAGCCAGATTTACCAGCATTGCCATCAGTGGACCATACATGCCTTAAATTATTGTGTCGCAGGTAGAGAAACAAT
The DNA here is from genome assembly GCA_036924085.1 of Ariolimax columbianus. Taxonomy (NCBI): domain Eukaryota; kingdom Metazoa; phylum Mollusca; class Gastropoda; order Stylommatophora; family Arionidae; genus Ariolimax; species Ariolimax columbianus. Next base: position 44,171,320 of record JAVGWX010000007.1, read on the forward strand.
GAACAGTGGTAGTTTCAATTAAGGAATGTGGTCAAGAAGGGAATATGTGGAATCTATGAGGCAGTGAGTTGTAAACAAAGAATGTTTGTTAGTGGCAACAATCACAAGACAAGTATTTATCTGCACTCAGGTAACATGTATAATGAACAACAGAAAAGAAGGAAGCAAACTGATACATGGGGGTGACGGTGTGGGCAAGTGACATGGCCCACAATCCGAAGGTGCTAGGTTTGCTCTCCATCACAGCACATGCCGTTACCCCAGGGAAGCAAACCCTTATATAAAATGCATGTCAAAGTTGGATGCACTGGGCCGAAAAGGCGCAAAATAAAAAAATAGTTCAACACACACCGCCTTGGGGAATAGAGAAATAAGACAAACGCATAACAACAGAAAATGCAGAGTTACAGCTGGGTAGACTACCATGAAGCAATGAGCTTATGCACCCAGCCTGTTTTGGTAAGTTCTGCATCTATCATCTTCAGAACATCTTTGATGTCTTGGACCCATCTTCTCTTCTGTCTACTTTTGCCTCATTTTCCAGGTGCCATGCCCTCCTATAAAATTGTTTGTGTTTGATGTAGTCAAAGTATTTTAGTATCCTAGACGTAATGTTTACAAGCCAATTGTTCTTTATCCATCTTCCTTAGAACAGCTCTGTATGTTTTACGCTATCCGTGGTATTTTAAGAACTTCCCTATAGAATTCTAACTCAAATGGTTCAATTTTCTTTTTTAGTGTTTATGTCGACACAGGAATGATGCATAATTTTTGTTTTTTGTTTGTTTGTGTTTTATTCCTCATTCTGTTTAACCTCCTCATAGCCATTCTTCTGAGTGGTCCTGGGTTCATTTCCCAGTTGAGGTGGAAAAGTTTTTTTCAACACAGCAACGGCTTCTGGGTCGACCCAACCTTAAATGGGCACCGGTTCATTCCGGGAAGTTAAAAGTGGGGAGGGAGAGGCATGGCACCTGCTCTCATATAACCGAGCCTTGAAATGTGAGGTTGCTAATACTTCACACCTCTACGGCAGTAATGCTATGGGATACTTTGATCTTTTCAAACAACTACTGAAGACTGCGAACAAAGAGGCCTGACTGAATAGATGGGCACTGGGAAATACTGGGACATATATATATAGAAACATATGACCATCCCAAATACATCAACCTCCTGAAAAAGAGAGACCAAAGCACCCATTTTCCGCATCTGACACATACAACTTAATCCAACCAGAACATACTCTAGAGTGCCGGCTGTGCACACCCCCTATGAAACTGTTGAACGTCATCTTTTTGCTTGCTGGTGTTAGGAAAAAGCTTCTTCCTATGAGGCCAGGCAAATGGAACTGAAATTGTACGAAACTAAACAACAGCTTACAAACACTTGCAGATACTACTATATGGCATTGGGCCAAAGAGCAGAAGCCCATAGGCCGCTGGATCAATAACCAACCAACAACCTTTTAAATTTCTTCCTTTTCTAAGGTAACTTTGGATCTATTTTGTTATTTATCAGTGGTCCTTATCTTGATTTTAATTATATTCAGGTAAATATTTTGTTCTTTACTGTGTCGTTTAACAGACAGGATCATCTGTTCCGAGCGAGAACCAGTCAAAGATCGAGAGTCTTAAAGAGCGGTTGTGATGAAAGGACATTCTGCAAATTAGATATTGACACATATTTGCTGTGAGAGGTAAGGGTTATAATACAGCACAGAATGAAATAATATGTGAGCCAAATGAATATACAGCACAGAAAATGGTCAGCCTCAAACGAGGGAAAACATTTGCACTAAATTTTAGAAAGAGGTATTCAGTTCAGTTCAAGTGCTATCTCAGATTTGAAGGTCGGCTGCAATAGATCTCCAGTATACTCTCTTGCCGTAATGGTGCAATCTGAGAGGCTTTTTCCAGTCCATCTCCTGATGTTATTCACCCACTTAAAATGTCTGCCTTGCATCCTACCCTCCAGTATGGTCTTCATACAAGGAAGTATGTCTTGTTATATGACCAAAATAACGTAACTGTTTAACCCTGATTTCAGTCATTGTTTTCTCTTTTCACCCCCAACTTTTCCAATACCTCCAAATTTGTTTTCTTCTCTTTCCAAGAAATGCGACCCAATCTTCTATATACCCACATTTCGAAAGCTTCAATACTCTTTCCCAACTTGTTATTCAGTGTCCATGTTTCTGAGCCATAAATTAGTGATGAGTATATATAACACATGGCAATTCTTATTTTCAAATTCTGATTTATCTGTTTGAATGTCAGTATGTGTCGCATGTTGCTGAATACCTTCTTGGCCATACCTATTCTCTTTTTTGATTTCTTCTTCACAGGTACAATCTTCAGTTATTATATGATCTAGATAGGAGAAACTCTGTACCTGTTCAAGTAGGTGATCTTTTATTTTTATCTGCATACACGTTTCTTGTCACTTTTGGTAAGCATCCTTCATAGTCTTTGTTTTCTTTATGTTTATTTAAACTCTTGACTTATTTTGTAAATTGTTGTCACAAGCTCCTGCAATTCTTGCTAAATGTTCACATTTCATCAAAAGAAACAAAAACAGTAACAACAATTATTTGCCAGCCACATATTAATTCGAATTAAGTAGAACAGCTTAAAAATTAATAAAAACAAATTATAACAAATACCCTAATCTCCCTCCGTCCACTTTAGACAGTAAATATTACATCTATTTCTACAAGTACAATAAGGACATGTAAATTTATTTATAAATGTATCACTTTTCAATTACAGATTCCATATTTTTCATTTTCCAGATCATCCTTTCTTTTCACTGCAGTAGGAGCACAGGGTCACCACTGCAGTTTACTTCTTTGCAGGAAGTCTGTAACAAAGCATTGTATGTGCTCTTGAAGTGGTGGTTTTTGTAACCCTTTATTTTACATGCTGAGGTTGCCAACACTACACACAATCCTCTCCAGACGTCTTTTATAACGAGAATATTGGGGTACAGCTGCCCTATTTTTTTCCTTTCCAATAAGGGGCATGTGGAATCAAAAAAAAAAAAGGGGGGGGGGGGCACTCTTCAAGTCTAGTCAACATGAACTAAGACACAACCACCTCTGTTTACAGCACGAACTTTGGAAGACCGCGGTATCACAGAATGAGATGTGACAGCTTTCTCATAGTCCTTAGGTTGATAGCCATGAAACTGCTTGCGGTACTCTGACTCCCAATCATGCGGATCTGGAGTAAAGGCAGATGAGAGTTTGTCTCTGAGATTTTCTGCACTGCGAGCTCTATGTATTTTCTCTTTCTGTCTTTTGTGGTGCTCCTCACGCCTAGTTTTGGCTCGAAGAGCAGGTGGGTACACCTAGGAAAAATAATTTCAAATATATTTTAACACTCCGAAAGTAATGCCTCCCATTTTATTCCATGAAAACCACAACAGCTAAAAATAGCACAATAACACCATTTGATAGAGCAATGTCTTGCCTTAAAAAAAAAACTTTTGTTCAAAATTGCAACCACACTTGGCTATACATTTTCTTCAGCGATAAACAAGAGCATACATGTTGCGGTCGTAAAAATCTGCACCAACGGAGGTGATCCACTGTTTCACAGCTGCTAAGACAACATCGTTGCTAGGAAAATGTTGCCCCCCCAGTCCATATTTCATTGGCCCGAACATGAGTCAGAAGGCTTCAAATCCAAACTATACGGTGGGTGTAGTAGGACAGTCCAGCCAAGACGGACAATGTGCTCAACGATCTTCAAACTGGCATGGGGCCTGGCATTATCGTGATGCAAAAGACAGGTTGTCTTATCTGGCCATTACCCTGGAAATTCGGGCTTTCGGCTTAGTTAGCTTCGCAATGTAATGGACTCACTTGGTGCAAAATTTGTGATATTCCAATGTTGCCACCATTGTTTCCAACCCATTAAAGCCAATATCCAGATCATTTGACAGTTCCCTGGTCATAATCCTCAGATTTGCGCGGATGAGCTGATCTAGACAACCTTAATTCTGTGGTGTAACAGCTGTGCATGGCCGTTCAGAGCGTGGTTTCTCCTTCATGTCGCTTTCACCACTGCTGAAACGCACAACCCACTGCCTCACATTCACTGTTTGGTCTCTGTAAACGTTCAGCAAGCATTGGTGAATGTCAATCGGTGCAACTTTTTCCGCATGGAGGAATTCAATAATGCACCTGTTTATAATGCAATTCCATGACAGACGCCATTTTGTCAGACTAGAGACAGAAACAAAATGTTATGGATATTGGCGGGAAGGTTCAAACTGTACTGCCAATATCCACTTCTGACATCGCAGGACATCATAATAAAATGGGGGGGGGGGTTGTGTCTCTGTGGCGAACTGGTCAGACCATTTGACTTGTGTTCAGACAGTTGGGGTTCGAATTCGAGCTGCAATGGCCGGTTCATGATGGCAATTTATCAGGAGATTCTTGGATTCATCACTGGAGCTACAGAGTTCGAGCTTTGTGCGATGCTCTTGGCAGGTGGCATATGGTTCTGCGGAGAGAGACGGAGTCATATGTGGAAACCCAAAGCGATTAAGTCGAGCCCTTGCCTTTAACCTTTTATAATAAAATAGGAGGCATTACTTTAGAAGCACCCCTCGTATAATAATTTAGTACCAATATACTGGAGGAAGAGCCTTTGGAAGAGGTGGACACCTATTTGGACAACACATCAGGAGGCACAGATGCAGATATAAAGATCAGAATTGGAAAGGTAACTAAACAACATATGAAGATCAAGGGAAATCAAGATTTACACAAAAGTTGAAATATTAAATGCCAGTGTCAAGTCAGTGCAGCGGTGTGGAACCGAAATATGAACGACCAAGGCCAAACAACAAAGACCCCAGTACTTTGTTAACAGATTCTTATGAAAGATAATGGGTATGGGATGGCAGGACATGGAGGAGAATGAAGACCTACGAGAAGGGTGTCGTTAGCAGCCACAGGAACAACAAAATTAAGAGAAGAAAATGGGGCTGGATAGAACATACCCTGTTTAAGGTACCATTCAACATAGCCAGACAGGTTCTTACATGGAATCCTCAAGAGAAGAGAAAGTGAGGTAGATACAAAAAATACACAAAGAAGAGAATGTGAGAACAGAATTAAGTGATTACACCAGGAGAGAGGCAGAAAGAGCAGCCCATGACTGTATAAGCTTGTGAGATGTTGTCAAATGCCTATGCACTGAGAGGAGGGGAGGAAGACTAACGGCTGGTCAGGATAAATATTCTGGCCAAGACCCTCATCTTGGCTTCCTCGTAGCCCTTTCATGGCAGCCTGGCTAACAAGGTGAGGGATTGACGTGATGCCCATAGTAGTGAGTGACACACAGACAAAGCCAAGCATAGTACAACCGCCTGGGGGACCCTGATCCACCTTCATCGGCACGCTATGAGTGTGAGGAAAGCTATTACAACCCGCCACATAACGTCCTTTTCAGGGCGCAGAAAAGGGTAAACCTACTCATTGTGGACATTCGAAACAACAACATTCATGGACATGTGCCGGTTTCCCCAGACCAAATTCTATTTATGGTATATTTTCTGTGTTTTGTGTGAAAGACCAATAATTACTTACATCGACAGAAGCTCTAACATTGTGTGTTCTGTGGATGGCCAGATTATTCTCCCTATCTCCAATGCCATATGCAATGAAAGGTGGCCTCTCCTTCATTGGCAGCTCCGGTGAGACTGGTGTGCAACTTGTCCTCGGGATGCAGGCCTGCCGATCTGGCCGTCGTACTCTTGGAATGTGCACCAGTGGTGGCACATAGGATTCAGGGTTTGGACTTTCTGTAGGTTGATGGACATGGTAGTGCCCTTTTGAAGAGGCTACTACACATTTTGAAAGAAAAAGCATTTAATTAATTATTTTACATTGCACAACACTCACAGAACAGATGATCTATGGGAAATGATAATGAAGTGAATTCATCTTACATGAGAAAATGTTAAACCAGTACTGCAAAAAGAAATAAAAGACTGGAACAATCAATGAATACAAGGTGGAGGAAGATGGAAAACAATGACAGATTCAATAAAGAAATAATGAACAAATGGAAGGAATATTATTAATTGGGAAGGAGATAACAGAAACGAAATGACAAGAAAATTGAAGGTCACCGAGTTCTTTTTACGGATTAATACTAAGAGTCCCACGAGCATAGCATGATAGAGAACTGATAGCACGATGGATATGAAGTTCTGGAGATCCACGATCAACTATGCCAGTTAGTGTGGTACAAGAAGACATTTCACAAATTAGTGATTAAACTTGCATTGATTCTTTAACAACGATGAGATTATTTAAATGAAATTAATTTTTAAATGCATAATATTAATCAACATTAATATTGATATTTTTTACTGCCAAAAAACTGGGCCAACAAGGTGGAATGTTGCTACCCCATAGCTGCCGAGCAAGCCTACTCTTGGCAGTCCATTGCCATTTTTATATAAATACAGATCTTTTTCAGTTGTTTTACCGTGACACTTGTAAAAATTATTTTCTCATGTCTGCAAGCGCCTCACACTCAATGAGTGTCTATTTCAACAGAGTGAGATCAGTACCTGTACAAGGGTAGGTGCTGAGGGTTGATGCAGTTCAAATGGCTATTGATTCTAGTGTGTCCTATCTGGAACTGAAAGATGAGACATTGTTCTCTTCTGTGTAGTCTATGTATGTCATCATTATTTTTTGGCTATGACATTTTGCTAAAATCACTGTGGCCTGTCTCCAACCTGTTCAGTCCAATTTCCATGGTACTAACTAGCCATATCTGTTTATGTTTTTATTGTCTAATGAAACTGGAAACAACTTTTGCTGTGCATTACAAAAATTATAAAGGGCTGCCGAACACGGATGTGTCGGGCCGAATGGTGCAAATATCGCAGTCAAGCTGTAAACTAGCAACACAATGCATTCCGTTCTCTGGACTACATCCTGCTACTTTAAAAGTTCTGTTCAGGGTTTGGTAACAGGAGATTGAGAACGAACGCAGAAGAAGAAGATAAGGGACTGTGTAAAGTTCTCTTAGTCACTCCTCTTTAACCAATGGGATACTTTTTTTATATACACTTGCAATTGAGTGTGCAGATCTGCCGAAGACGGATGTGTCGAACCGAAAGGTGCAAATATCGTAGTCAAGATGTAAACTAACGACAATGCATTCCGTTCTCCAGACTTCATCCTGCTACTTGCAAAGCCCTGTTCAGGGCTTGGTAGAGGGAGATTGAGAACGAGCGCAGAAGAAGAAGAGGGGCTGAATCCTTTTAGCACTTTTCACATCACACCTATTGTGCCGTTGGTCAAGACAAATATGGATCTAACACCATATTCCATATATGGCACACTAGCATGCTAACGAGATATTTTTCAATTTTCAAATACAAAGGGCTCTTTTAAGTGCACAGCATGTACACAGGAGTTTATTGTCTATCTACAATAGGACTAAGCACTTGATCATGCTTTCGTTCGTTTCTTATGAAGTGATGACTACAAAAGGTGTAAATGTATCATCTAATAACACAAGATAAATGAATGACAAACCTGCATTTTGTATCCTAGCTGAACTCATGCTTGCTTCAGAAGATTGTTTCATTTTGCTGAGCACCTCTGGTTCTTCATTTCTTTTCTTCCTGTAGGCCTTTGTTCTCTTGCTTGAAGCTGATGGCTTTGTGCTTTCCTTAAGTAACTCATTTGTAACTTTACTATCATGATCTGCAATTCGAGAAATATCTTGCATATCTCCTTCTGGTCTTATTGCATATGTTAAGGCAAGTTTCTTGCTCAATTTATTACTTCCATCATCAAAGTAGTCAATTAATGATTCCGATTTATTAGCTAAATTTTTCTTCTCTGACTTTTGATTCAGGTAATTTATTTCTTGTGTCACCTTCTCTACTTTTTCTTCAGGAACTTTGGTGAGTGCATCAGTGTAATGGAACAACTTTTTCTGGGTACTCTCATTTGAAGAACTTGGTCTAACAAAACATTCTGTGTGTTTTTGTTTTCTTACAGCCTCGGCTTTTTCTCTGGCATCTGTTAAGATTTCTGCCAATGACTGGTATTGTGTCTCTGGTTCTTTCTGTGTTTGATGCTCAGCCGATTTAGGCTGCCCTTCGTCACTGCAATCCGACGACACTTTCTCATCCTCTTCACTAAGTTCCTCCCAGCAGATAGGAGTGTGCACAAACTCTCTATCACGGCGCTGATGTCTTAAGTTAAGATTTTCCAGATAGACATCTTGGTGTTTCTTGATTATACATGCTTTGAACTGATTCTGGTATTCTGATTTCCTAACTACCATTGTGAAGTCTGCTTGATTTTCTGAGAAATAAAAACACAATAACAAACCTGCAGTGTGTAAAAAATGTAAGAAAAAATGATATCAAGAGCCAGGATTAAAAAGTCACTAGTCTCTACACTGTAGACAATAAAAGCATCCTAAACTTAGTTCTTGCAATGGAGTTTTAATTCAAATATATTTTATTTTGACTTAGAAAATTGAAAGCATCTTCTTTGTTCGTTATCAAACTCCCGCTACCTGAAAAGGACTGCTAGTAGCAAGATGTAGTCCGGAAAATGGAATGCATTGTGTCGTAGTTTACAGCTTGATCCGACTTCAGCAGGCATTTTTGGATACTGGGTTAGCCTTCGCTCTTCGATCCCTTCTCCTTAGCCAGTCTGTTCTGTTGCAGCCTGTTATCTAGAATCATCGTGTGGAAGCATTGAAGGGTCTTGGCAGCTCTGGATTGCTGACCCTAGCAGTCGGCTTTAGATTGCTACCATTGCAGCTCATGCACTGCCCAGTATCTTGATCACAAATTGAAAGCAAAGAGAAAAAGTAGGGTCGGGTGAAACATGCTAATCAAGACCCTAGCTGTGGCTAAAGATGCAGCAGTGAATGAGCTGACAGCAGTCAGTGACTCGTAGCTGGCGGCTTGCATCAGGGTCAGTGACCCATAACTGACCAAGACTATATTCTGCCTGCAAATGGTGGCCTGGAAACAGACTGCAGCCGTGTAGCCTGGCTAATAGATTTGGAATTTAAAAGAGGAGGTAAATTTGGTCCCAAAAGTTATGTGTTGAAATCAGATGTGTTGTGCCAAAAGGCATAGATATCACAGTCTCACTGTAAACTATAACACAATGTCCTTTTCCGGATGAATGACGAAGAAGAAGACCCTACTTCACATCTACATCAGGCTACCCGAGAGGAGTGTGTACAAACAGTGACCTACAGGGACTATCAGTATCTACACTCTTCACCATTTGCTGAGACGGGGACTAAGCACCTATGGGTCTGCCCGGAGTGCAATGATGTTGATTCTTAACAGAACAGAAGTCTGGTCAACAAGGTAGGGATCAACACTGTAATCCCCATAATAGCCTCACATTTGCCCTACAACGAGGAGGGCATTAACCCACTTTCTCAAGTATGTCTCAGGATGCAAGAAAAGCTAATGTAATCTGCCACTAAAGAACATTGCTAAGAGCTGAAATAATGCAATACAAGCGGCTTCCATAACAACGAATGAGAAAAATGTATTATCATCATGAGATCTTCAGAGTTCAATAATGGCCAGGAAAGACATTTCAATGTGACATTTTGTCAAGCAACAATAAATATCTTAGCCGTCAATTGACATTTGCTGATTTCAGTAGTGTATCACATTTTGGTTTTATACTTTGCCCTGTACAAGTTTTCAAAAAATGATCAAGAAATCACTACCGGTATAAATACTTACTTACTTAGTTGCTCCTCTTCTAACGTGAGGTGTAGAGGTGGTCCCCGGTATAAATAAAGGTTCATTAAAAAAACAAAACAAAAGGAAGCAGCATGACATTTTGATGTGAATTAGTCACTTATACGAAGTGAGATATCTAGTTGGAGCATTTCAGCTAGAGTTAGAGGGCTGATTGTCACTTAGCAGTTCGCACAGAACTTCCAGTACAAGAATGGAGATGGAGGCAGAACATGCAGCTATGAGATGGCTATCTGGGACCTCTTTAACAGGGACAGCAAGAACAAGAGGGCAAAGCTACAAGTTGACTAAAGAGAGGTCCAGATTAGATATTAGGAAATATTTTTTTAGTCAGAGTGGTGAATGCTTGGAATGCATTGCCACAGGAGGTAGTGGAGACGGGGACAATTAATGCATTTAAGAATAAATTGGACGCTCATAGCTTTTAGAGTAAGGTAATGTAAATGAAACTGGTTGTATACAGACTCTGCAGAGTCTTCTAAACCAGTATAAAGACGTTAAGTAAGCAATTGTTTCAGATTCTCAATCCTTACTTCTGAACATACAGAAGGGCTGGCCAAGGCATGAGTGGATGGCAGGTGTAGGGGCTGGTGTGGATCTACTGCCTTTGTTATTATGAGGTTCAAGGATATAAAAGAGCTGACATCCTGGCTTCACAGGCACCAATTACGGATACACAAGATATGATAGGACTGACATTTTGAAGTCTATCAATGACGGCCTGTTAGATGACAACACTGCGATAGATGAAGCTGCAATTCATAGACTGGAGATCTTTGATATATAATGAGGTTTAAGTGGACTGATATGCAAGAGAGGACAGAGCAGAAGTGTGTACAACAAACAAGTTGCAGGAACCATCAGTATCCACACCCTTCGCTATTTATGTAAAGAGACTGAGCACCTATGACTTTGGGAATGCCTGGAGTGCAGTGAAGTAGATTCTTAGGAACAGAACAGAATAGTCACTTCTTTGCTAACTTGGGTGCAGAGATCTTATTTTTCCTTTTTTTTTTTTTTGTAGCTTATAAATTGCACTGGATGTACTAGCATGCCCCATTGACTGTCCGTCCCTATCCTTAGTCTTAGTTATCTCTAACAGCATAACTACTGAAGGCCGTCAGTTATTTGCTCCCCCTTTTGCACACCTGTGACACATGAGCTTCTGCTTTATTCACAATAGTCAATATAAACATGCAATACAATACATGTAACTCATGTTGAATCATTATGATGTTTCTAAATGCAATTATGTCAATTCATAAAAATATATTGCTTTAGCAAGTATAAACTCCCTCGTCCTCAGTGACTCACTCTATTATAACTCTATACAATGAAAGTACCGCTGTATAATAAACTTTATTATAAAGACAACAGCTTGATTTCCTGTTCCAGTGCAGATGCTTATTATTATAGTGGTAATTCATATGATTATCATATGAAATAAAATGCAAGATTAAATCAAATATATCATATTATGATATATTTGATTTAATCTTGCATTTTATTTTTAAATTATAGGTCGGAAACGGTTGTAAACATAAGACAGACAGTCTTCTAGAGCACACTTACACACAGTACTAACTTAGTACTACTACTACTAGTTTTAGTAGTATTTTTTGTCAACAAAGTCATTACTATATAGTATATTAATATAAGTTATAACGGTATAACACTACACTACACTGAGTATAACCAAAAATAATAACAATATTTCATAGTTACCTTAACCTACCAGCGGACATTGATATGTTTATTATGTTATAAATTATGTATTTTGTTAGAGAGAGTTGATAGTTATTTCACACACACACACATATATTTATAAATGAATTCTTTTAAAATATCTAGAACTATTTATTAAGTATTTTTAAGTTTAATATTTATTTTAATTTGAACTATTCTGTATTCAAGTCTGAGCGTGTCGACATGTGTATTTTGACTTTGAACTTAGGTTTGTTGGCACAATGTGAAAACCTATATATTTACTGATTCTCTGGATGAATGTGTATGTGTGTGTAATTAACATCAGCAACTGTACTTGTATCTAGTAGATATACAACAATCTTTTACTCACAGACTGCCACCGACACTGAAGACAAATACAAGATTTTTGTACGCAACAAAGGGTTGTGACTCTTGATTCCTTAGTGATAAACGTTGATCTGGACTATCGCAATTTAAGTTCCTATCCACGATCTGTTTCTATTTCTGGTTCTAAAAATCGACGTCACTGCACTCCGAGCATACCCATAGGTGCTCAGTCTCTCTCTCTCTCTCTCTCTCTCTCTCTCTCTCTTTCAGCAAATAGCGTAGGGTATAGATGTTGTAGCTCACTCGTTGTACACTCTCATGCTCCATCCTCTCTTGCGCCCCACTCCTCTCGAACCTCGTTTAATGTCGAAACTTTGCAGCCTGTGGATTGCTGCTTCATCTATTGCGGTGTCATCATCTAGCAGGCGGTCATTGATTGATTTCAAAATGTCACTATCATATCCATCACTAATGTGCACATGATGGGAGCTTGTGAAGCTATGAAGTCAGGTCTTTCATTGCCCAGAACCCCAGCATGAGCAGGACAGTATATCCATGTCAACCCCTTGACTGGAGGTTTGAGGCCTTTAGCTGCTATCCATTAGTACCTAAGCCATCCCTTCTGTAATTTCTGAAGTACGGCTTGCCCGTCTGTCACGATGAATGCCCTTGTTATAGAAGTCTCAGATATCGATTTCAGTGCTGATGTCACTGCTTCCGTCTCCATTCTCAAACTATAGATTGTTGGCACGTATGCCCTACTGCGATCAGCAACGACCTGTTCTCTCACTCTAGCCCAGAAACCCCAGCCTGATGTCCCACTGTAGAGCACTGATCCGTCGGTGTATATGGCTTGGCTTCGTTCGTTCTAAATCTCCCGCTACCAAGCCCTGAAAGGGCTTAAGTAGTAGAATGTAGTGCAGAGAACGGAATGCGTTGTATCGTAGTCCAACACATCCGACTTCAGCAAGCATTATTTTAGTACCGGGTTAGCATTCCCTCTTCGATCCCTTCTCCTTAGCCAGTCTGCCCTTCTGCAGCCTCTTATCCAGGATCACCGCGTGGAGGTGTAGAAGGGTCTTGGCAGCTCTGGTTCGCTGGCCCTGACGCTAGCAGTAAGCTATGTGTCGCTGACCACTACAGCTCATGCGCTGCTCAGCATCTTGATCCCCGTCAGTGTATATGACGGTGTCACTCTCCTGCATGTTCCTAGTTATCAGCTGATTCACCTCGTCATTTGTTCCATTCTCTGCATTCCTTGCCTAAGGTTATGATGACTCTCTGGTACTCTATCATTCTATCACCAGTGTGGACCCATTCTTCCCTTTTAGCTATCGTCTCAGCTAGAGTGACGTGTCCGATTGTTGTCTCTGTCTGTGCCATCCATGACACACCTCTCTCGGGTATCTCAAGTGCAGCTCAGAACCAGTCGCATACCTTCATTCTTGATGTGTCCCAACCTTTCGCATTGTGTTCTTGATAGTGTGAGGATTCCCAGTCCGAAATTGATAACAGACAAAACAAACTGACGAAAAAAGATGAACAGGAGGCGTTGTTCCAAGTTGACAGTAGCCACGGTCTTGAGTGCTCCTAACCCTCGCTTACATCTTTGTACGATATGGTCAACATGGAAATTATAGGAGAGGTATTTCAATCTATCACACCTGTCAATTGTGCAACCATCAAATGTGATGCCCGGGAGTAATCCTTTACTATGTAATTATTCTTTATAAGATGGGTTGTGTTGTCAAATATATCCGTCTTCAGCGTGCATTGTTTTGGCTTCCCTAACCTCTAACTAGAGGCTGCGTGGCCTATGGGTGGAACTCGCTCGGTTTTTACAACCACAGCGCATCGGGTTCAATCCCCACCGTGTCCAGTTTGACAGACACTGGATTTTTTCCTCGGACAATTGCTCTTCCTTGTACGGAAAGTAATGGCAACCTACCGTACTGCATGATTGCCAAGAAACTTATAACAGCCAAATATGTGGCGGTTATAAGAAGCTACGTTCTGTAAAGGACATGCTACTTACTCTAACCTATAACTGCACTCAGTCCTTCTTCAAGGCAGACATTGTATTGTCTCTCTTCTAGGTAAGTTGTTTCACTGGACTATCAGTTTGAGCTAACTTTCTTAGCGAAATAAATGTTCGATGAGATACGTAGCAGATATACACGTGGTTGGTTGCACTAGAGGCATGACAAGGCATTTGGATAGTACAAAAAAAATATCAATGAGCGACATTATATGACCACATATCATGTATATAGAACCCATACACCGCTGGAAGTGAGCACCAATCAAAATAAATGTTCGTGCACAGTGGATTACATTTTCTATTCTACATCCAAAGTGGAACAACGGCAAGGCCCACCGACTTATGACACCAAAATAGGGCATCATGACCACCAACAGCAAGAGAGAGAGAGAGAAAGAGAAAGAGGGGAGAGAGACTGGCACCAGCGCACAGATCAAATATGCCGGGATAGTCAATCAGACATGCAACTTGTAGCCAGGTACAGGCTAATGACAAGCCAGGAAGTTGCCAGATATGGATTCATGCCCAACTCAACGTTGCCTTTTCAGACCATTTGTGACTTATTGCCAAATTTGTTCTCCTGTGGAGGAGGTAGATGTTCGTGAGCCTTATCTGTTGTTATATGCGTGCCGATGATTGCTATGTGCGTGCCGCTGGTGTCTATCTGCGTGCCGCTGGCTAAGGTTTATTTATAGAATGTGTTTGCAAGACTGGGCAAAGCTCATTCCATACGAGAATGGGATATACTTATGTCTTGTTCAGAACGATAGTATATGAGAGGCATTTGAAGATAACATTTATAGATCAGGGGAAAGCTTTTGACGTAGAAATAAACTTGAGGATATGGACAACTATTAGTTATTGTGAGAGCATTCTACCATATCCATCAAAATGCCAGGAGACAACTGATGAAATCACAAATGATATTGAAGTAACTACAGGAGTACTTCTTCTTCTTCTTCTTCTTCTTCTTCTTCGTACGCTGTCAGACAACAAATTGAATTTGTTCGAAGAAAGCAGCTGTCATCCTGGGGCTATCGACACTGCCATAGAGCTTGCCTAGTGTTGGCACTGGTGATGGCCACATGTGCTTTCTCTGGTCCTCGTATGTCGTGCAATTTTGCAGCAGATGTTCAGCGGTCATTTTGCCTGTACCACAGGTGCATTCGTCAGTACCACATATCTTCAGTTTATTGAATAGATGATACCTCAGTCTGTTGTGGCCTGTGCAGAGTCTGAAGACCACGACCTGCTCTCTTCTGTTCAACTGGTAATAGGCATCATTTTTTGTGTAGCCAGTATGCTCTGTTTCCCATTTGGCCATGCATCTGGTCTTAACAAACCTTTTGGACTCTCGTAGATCACACTAGAATCTGGTTGTGGTAATCTTGCACCTTCTTTTGTCAGTCTGTCTGCCTCCTCGTTGCCTTGAATGTTACAGTGGGATGGAACCCACTGTACCACTACACTTTTGGATGTGGACTGCTGGCATAGTTGACAGAGTACTGCTCTTAAATCATTAAGTTCTGTATTTTTCTGGCTTTTTAGTGCTGTAACCACAGGCAGGGCATCTACTACAGGAGTACGAATGGTTCACGTGGGTCTTTGTGTATGGCAAGGACAAGAATATCATCATTGCCCAACAGAGAGCATGACATAACACTGGCTAGGGTTAAGTGGCTTGTTTAGAGCAACCATAGATGGCGACTAACAGGCTGCGGGTCTACTTTGCTCTAGTGTTTGAGTCTATTAAGATGGATTCGCACATCAGTTAACCACCCTCAGCGGCACTTGTTCCAACGCAGCAGAGTAATAAAGCTGCTCGAGCCTAGCCCGATAAGCAGGAAATCCTCCTTCCGGCTACATCCAGATCATACTAGAGCTGGAATCTGCACAGGGGCATCTGCTCCTGTAGAAGTACATGTCGACTAAGAATACCGCTGTTAGTTATGATTGTTGCTTCTCATGCGAAGTTGCAGGATTAGTTTCTTGGTAACGACACGTTCTAATCAAACAAGTTGCATGAGCTGCACTGGTCAGCGACCCATAGCTGACTGCTAGCGTCAGGGCCAGCGAACCAGAGCTGCCAAGACCCTTCTACACCTCCACGCGGTGATCCTGGATAACAGGATGCAGCAGTGCAGACTGGCTAAGGAGAAGGGATCGAAGAGGGAATGCTAACCCGGTATTAAAATAATGCTTGCTGAAGTCGGATGTGTTGGACCGAAAGGTGCAAATATCGCAGTCAAGCTGTAAACTATGACACAACGCATTCCGTTCTCTGAACTACATTCTGCTACTTAAGCCCTTTTAGGGTTTGGTAGCGGGAGATTGAGAAGGAACGAAGCCAAGCCAAACAAGTTGTAAATGAGTCATGATTGGTTATCAGTGATGGCACGCCTAGGAGTAAACGAACTGGTTCTCCTAAATCATGCCGTCTCGGACAATGAAGTCTATATCATCTCATTACTAACATCATTGACTGAATGCGCCTCTTTGTGAAATGTAAGACATGACAACGATAAAGGGAACAGGCCACCTTCAACTCAATATAATTACAAATACTGAAAGCGAGGCCATTCTTCTTTGGATGTATGCCAGAAATTAAATGCACTAAATTCGCGCCTTGTTCTCAAGACGTCTCTGGTGTTGCACGCTGTTTAATGCCAACATTGAGTTTGTTTACTCTTTGTGCGTCCTGAAAATTACGTTACGTGACGGGTTGCAGAAGTTTTCCTCACATCCCGAGCGTGCTGATGAATGTGCACCGGGGTTCTCCAGGCTATTGTGGTCAAATAACGCTCACTACTACTACGGGGACCACGTTAAATCCAACCCGTTAGCCAGACTGAAATAGTTTGTTTCCAGCAAGAACTGCATTGGAAGTAAGTTGGGGTCTTGATCAATATATTTACCCTACCCTGAGAAACAATTTCTGATCAACATGTTTTGCCTTATCCAGACGCAAGTCTTCTCTGCCCTACTCAATTTGGTTGTTGTTGTTGTTAATGTTGTTGCTGTTATTGTTGTGGTTTGCGAACGCCCACAATGAGTAGGTTTACTCTTTTGTGTGCCCTGAAAAGGACGTTAAGTGGCGGGTTGCAATAGCTTTCCTCACATCCCGAGCGTGCTGATGAAGGTTGATAGGGGTCCTCCAGGTCGTTGTGCTGTGCTTGGTTTCAACTGCATGTCGCTCACTACTACGGGGATAACGTTAATCCCTCACCTCGTTAGCCAGATTGCCATGAAAGCAGCCCATTTCCAGGGAGGACTGCGGAGAAGCCGAGGTGAGGGTCTTGGTCAGTATATTTTGCCTGACCCTGACTAACATGTCTAATCAGTATATTTTGCCTGACCCTGACTAACATGTCTAATCAGTATGTTTTGCCTGACCCTGACTAACATGTCTAATCAGTATATTTTGCCTGACCAGACGTTAGTCTTCCTCCCCACTCAATTTGGTTAACATTAAACAATTTTCAGACAAACAAAGACCTACTCTAGAAAGTAGGCTGTGGACAAACATGAGAAACGGGTCATCAAGATCAAATGACCCATTCCTCAGCGTATTTGCGGATCCCAACTTCGTCGCCAGCGGTTCCTGTCTTGGGCCACGGAAGACCAGTGCGTCATAAGTGCTCATCTAGAGGTATATCGGATGTTGCAGCGTACAGGAAGGGAGTCTGACCAACGCATTGGAGGTCTTTCCCGTGGTCTCTTCTTACCTTGGAGGTACCAGACTTCTGTCGCTGTGCTCCATCGACCATCGTTTCGTCGCAACATGTGACCTGCCCATCTATGCTTTGCTTTGGCTGCATAGATTACTGCATCCTTCACCTGGGACAATCGTCTTATGTTTGAAATTTGGTTGATTACGTTGGTTTCGGAGATTGATTTCAACCAAACGTCTCTCAAGGGAGGCCTGGATCACTCTTAACTTGTTTTCTAGTGTTTTTGTTAGTGCCCACGTCTCGGTACCGTAGCACATCGCAGGGAGTACGGTACAGTGAAATTGAAGAGGGAGACTCGTAGATCCTGGTCATGACAACCGTCCAGGACCTGTTATAAGACGAGAAGGTTGCCCAACCCGCGCAGGGGCCGTCTTGTCAGTTCAGGTTATTCTCCATATTGGGGACACGTCCAATATAGAAGTACTCGTTGACATCCTCTAATCGTACCGCGCCAAGGAATACTGGATCACAAGTCGCGAAGCGATTGCGTAACACTTTGGTCTTCGAGACATTCATCTCCAGTCCTACTTTCTTGCCTTCTCCACCGGGTAGCTGCATTATTTGGTTGACTTCTGCTGCTGAAACTGTAATGAGCAATGTGTAAGTAATTATGTTCTTAGTTCTCAGTGTACCCGTACTTCTACAGGAGCAGATGCCCCTGTGCAGATCCCAGCTCTGGTATGATTTGGATGTAGCTGGGAGGAGGATTTCCTGCTTAGCGGGCTAGGCTCGAGCAGCTTTATTACTCTGCTGCGTTGGGACAAGTGCCGCTGAGGGTGGTTTACTGATGTGCGAATCCTTCTTAATAGACTCAAACACTAGATCAAAGTAGACCCGCAGCCTGTTAGTGTTAGTCGCCATCTATGCTGATCTAAACAAACCACTTAACCATGACCGGTGTTATGCCATTTCACACAGTTATTCGCTTCTAACAGAATGCTCTCTGCGGGGCAGTGGTGCTATTCTTGTCCTTGTCTTTCACAAAGACCCCGCCGGACTACTCGAGAAATTATGAAATGGGAACAATTTCAGAAACGAGCGCAATTTTGTACTGCTAGTACCTGTTATGTTGTATTCACCCGGTTGCGATGAAATGGACGATTGGTATCGCCGCGAATTATCACTGCTGGAAGTTTCCATATTGTGTGAGAGTGTGAGACGGTAGTCTTGAAGCTAGATTTGTTTGAGTATATTTGAATTATTTCATATTTTCTTTATTACCAATATCCACCGCAGTTTGTGAACTTAGTTACTTCTCTAAGAGGTGGACATTGTAAAGTTTGATTTCAGAATTAGAGAATATATCTGTAACTAATCAGTAATGAGTAAATATCACCTCCTAATCGGCTAATCCCAAATGACTAGTAATGAGTCCTATCCATATAAAATCATTTAAATGCCCACACTTTGAGTGCATTTGAGACCATGTGATGATAGAAACCGCTTCATTGTTGCAAAGACCAGCATGACCTGGACAGTAGATCCAGACTGTAGTAGGGTGTTTTACGTCTGTATCTGCCAAAGTGCCATCCACTTTGTATCTCCCGAAGCTAGGATTGAGAATTCAACAGTTACACTCTAATGGCTCGTATTTAAGAAGTCTCAGATCTGAAGTCACTACCTCAATCTACATTTTCATACCAGAGGTTGTATACTCTGCTCCATTCGGCAATGGCCTTACTTCGCACTCAAGCAAAGAAACCCCAGCCTGATAGTCTCACTGGCACAACCAATTCATCAGTATATAGACAGCATCATTACCATGAGCATTAACAGTTGTTTAACCCCATGCTCTGCTTTCCTATTGCAAAACTCTCTGTATTCCATGCTAAGGATGATGATGACGACACTGTAGTCATATAATTTTATCTGGAATGTGGATCCATTCTTCTTGACTGGCTACCTGACCAATCATCATCTCTGCCTGTGCATGACATTCCTTCCATGATTCTTGTTCCCTTCAAATCTATAATGTTCTTGTACAGTGGGTTCCATCTTTCTGCATTTAGTAATAATAGTTGCCCATCGCAAGCGAAGGTGATGACTTGTACTGCGAGATGTGTTCTCACATGACTGTAAGGATCAATTCTGGCACGGCAGACCCTATGCTACCTGGGACACACATGTTAGTTGGCTGTAAAATCATCATGTGTTCTTTTTTTTCAAGTGGCTCGCATTCTTATTTTTTCGGGCGGCTTGCTTTCTTTGAGCTTCAGCAATGAAGTTTCACTCTGTGATCTGAGCACTTCAGTGCGCCAGGTATAGCAGTTCTGTGCAAGCATCTTCAAGAAAGTGACATCAATGTTGAAGCTATTTAGACACTTTCAAGGAGTCTGTAGTATTTCTTGTGTCTCCCTGATAAGTGTGTCTCTTCCTAGCTCACCATGTAGCAGCTGTTTGGGGAGGTGCTCATCATGCATGCGAAAATGTCCCACCCATCTTATCTGGGGTTTTAACAGAAGTGTAGGAATGCTCAACATGTTTGGCTTGCTAAGAGTTTCAGAGTTAGGCACATAGTCCTGCCACCCGATCCTGAGCAACCTACACAGACCGCTCAAGTGAAAACGATTTAGCTGTCTGGCATGTCTGCTATACACTGTCCATGTTTCACAGGCATGCAGCAGAGTGTTTAACACTACAGCACGATACACTTTTCCATTGGGGGCGACAATGATGCCTTGTTGGTTCCAGTCATTTGCGTGCAGCCTTCCATACAGAAATCTTGTCTTGCAATCCTGTAGTTAACATCAAAGTGACAATCGATTGAGCAGTCTACCATGTTAGTTAGTTAGTTGTCTTTCCATTTGTGCCGTTGATCGTCTCAGGGAGCTAAGTCGTCTATCCTGCGTCAAGTACGTTGGTCAATGTGAGCACATGTTGCTGCACAATCACTCTAATGCCATCTGTCCACCTGCCCTGTGGCTGCCCCCTTGCCCTGTAGCCAGATCAACCAGCATTGTAAGCCATCAGTGGACGTTGATGAGGGTGCATTCTTATGAGATGACCAAACCAACTTATTTTCTGTCTGAAAATGTATTCGGCACAGGATGTAGTGTGGACTATACTTCAGATATCATCGTTCCACATTGTCTCTTGGTAACACCTATGACCTTCCTCTAACACTTCATTTAACACATCAAAATACTGTTATCACGTGCCCTTGACAGAAGCCATGTTTGGCACTGGTAGCACAGAGTCGGCATAAATATTTTGTTTATCAGCTGTTGCTTTGTTGCCAAACTAATGCTTGGGTGCCTAAGCAGTGGTGACAGCTGATAAGTCACAGCAGATGCTTTCTGACACCTAGTCTCAATTTCCCCGTTGATCCTACCAAAAAATACTGCCTTAATACTTGAACTCATGGGCCTGTTGAAGAGCAATATCATTTACACTTATCTACCACGCTATTATGGTGATTCACTTTTTTGGCTCCAATATGAAGCATAGTTTCAACATCATGCTTGGACACCGAAAGAAAGTAACTGCAGCTGGTTCCTTTACAGGAAGCCTGTATCCGAGTTTTTGCAGTGGCTGATTATAACGGGAATTCTTTTATATATGATCAGGTTGTCAGTCCCAAGCACAACCCTCTTCATTCCTAAAAAGGCAGTGCTGAAGCCGGATAAATCGGGCCAAAAGGCACAACTATTTCAGTCTCGCTGTAAACGTCGACACAATGTAACAAAACGTTGTTTTTCAGGACGAATGCAGAAGTAATCTATCACGACATCCTTGTAAGGTGACAGTGGGCCTATTCTTTTCATCCTGGATCTCGCTTGGGTGAATTATATTCCTTATAGCATTGTTAATCAACATCTGTCATTGGGTTGTCTGATTATTGTAGTGGTAGGGCACTCGCTTTTCAAGGCAAAAGTATGGGGTTCAACTCTCACACCAGTACATTTCAGTTGACCCAGCTGTATAGGGGGGTTCGTTTGCAAATAGATACCTGACCTACGGTTAGGAAATGAAAGGCTGCAAGGAAGAAAACTCGCCACCCCAACTCCACATAAGCTGTGTCTTAGTACAATAGAGTCTCTAACACATCGTCTCGACACCAGTTTCTGCCATTGTTCAGTATGTTGCGTGCTGATTGAATAAAAACTTGTTACGAATTGAGAGCAGGATGCTGAATTTGAAATTTGAATAACTATTGGTTTGTGTATTTCTAACACATTCCTGTTTTATGCTGACTTTCCCTGTTTCTGTTTATACTGACAAAAATATCTGCATCGTCCTGCTGAGAACTTATCATTGATAGGAAATTCTTTATAGATTAATGAAACAGGAGGCAATTTGATTTTCAGAAGAGGTCCTGATGCTGAGCAGGTATTTCTGCCTGTATAGCTTCTTGACATTCTAAGGGGAAGCGTCCAATTGGGTCATGACTCCTAAGTGACATTCTCCTTTTGCCCGTTTTTTTGTTGCTGCTTTGTTTGTTAATTTTTTTTCCCCACCTGCGAAACTTAGGGTTTGAACCTTGCCAACTAGTATTTAGTTGTATATAAACTTACTGTTCTACAATCCATTGCATTTTCAATTGTCTATCATCCAAATACCTTGGTGTAAAGTTAGATTGTATCTGTCCATTGCGATACACTGCCAGGAAACAAAACGGAAGATACATACTAGAAATAATATCATCGGGAAAATTGACTGAAACAGCCAGATATTCTCCAAGTATCAACACTCACCCTGTGCCTCTCTGTAGTTGAGTATGCTGCACCAGTTTGAAAAAACTTTGCATATGCAAACTGATTGATACAGATTGATAAATGTGACTGCTAGATAGTTACCAACTGAAAAGAAATATACCCCATAATTGGCATAGCACCACCTGAGACATGAAGAAGTGTTGGATCAGAAAGTTAAAGAGAGAAACAGACTAACGACCCAAGGCACCCTATATTTCGACACCCTAAGTTTGGACCAAGACCCAGTCTCGGAAAATGCCACATTGAAAAATGGAATGAACTGATGCAGGTTCTCTAGATCGAGTTGCGGGAGGAACCGGTGCCTGGACACCACTTGCCTTACGTAGCATGGAAGCAGTACAAAGACTCCAAACTGGTGTATCACAATGCAGGAAGAACTTAAAGAGATCGGGATACAGGAGAGATGAGGCAACACAAAACCCAGACCACCTGATGATCTGTCAAACCTACTGGAAACATTTTATGGATGACACATTCAGGGGGAATGACACGTCAATCCATGTGGTGGAACATTGGAAACAAGATGTCTGATGTGGTGCCCAGAACAGGGGAAGTAAGAAAGCAGTGTAGTTTTTCCACATAATATTAGTGATGACATGCTTAGATAATGCTTAGAAGTTATTGTCACAATTCTTTGTATTTGAAATTCTACAGCATCAAATATAAGGGACAGGTAAAACATACAAATCAGACATGTTAGTCAGGTTCAGGCAAAACATACTGGACAAAACCCCCACCTTGGCTCTTCCTGGAAACAGGCTGTTTTCATGACACCCTGGCTAACAAAGTGAGGTGTCCCCGTAGCAGTGAGCAACACGCAGATGAATCCAATCATAGCACAACCGCCTGGAGGACCCTGGTCCACCCTCATCAGTATGCTTGGGATGTGAGGAAAGCTACAACAACCCGCCACTTAACATCCTTTTTAGGGCGCACAAAAGAGTAATCCTACTCATTGGGGGCAAACAACAACGACTTAATATATAGTGGATGACAAAATAGAGACCCTTGAAATGTGGATATAAACAAGAATGGATTGCATTTTGTAGAAATAAAAAAAATAAAGATGTCCTGATGAGATGAGATTTGGGATGGTTATTTATTATTTTTATAAAAAATACATGATATAAGTAGACACTGCTTTTGGGGATGAAGTGTTAAATACCACAGCTTGTTTGAGGTAGGGTGGTCAGTTTTCTTCCTCATTGTCTTTTTTCCCCTAACTGAAGGTCAGGTACCCACTTACAAATGTTCCCATTACAGTCGGGTTGACTGGAGCATGCCGTTATATGGAGTTCAGCCCTATAACTTTGCCATGAAAGTGAGAGCTTTATCACTACACTAATCAGATGAGTATTAGAAGATGACTCTAAAATCTATTCATTTAATGTTCCGCAGGTTGCAGGAGTTTAAAGTCAAATGTGGGTGGAGTATGATGGGGCACCTGAAAGGATACAGCATGAGTGTGTACAACCAGTGAGCTGTAAGAGCCATCAGTATTCACCATACCCTTTGCCATTGGGTGAAAGAAGCTGATCATATATTGGTCGGACCAGACTAAGCATAAAGTAACATAATTTTAAAAAACTGTTGAGATGCTTAAAGAACAGTCTACGCAGACATTGCTCACGTTAGAAGACATTGAATTGCTTATCCAGAGCCTTGTCCCCCAAAAGAAATTATTGGTTGACTTCAGTCCCTGTAGTGGTGTTAGTCTGAATACTGTAAATATTCCCTCACATGAACAAAGTGATGTTACTGAAGAATCGGGAGTAGAGACAGAGAAAATAAGCTTTCTTGAAAACACAGAGGATAAAGTATTTGATATTAACTCTATAGACAAGAAGAAACCGTATGAAAAATCAAAAACAAACAGAAGTATTACGCAGATAAGGGAAGATAAATCAGTTAAACGTATTAGTAAGACACGACAGCATCCGTCGATGAACACAAAAGATCCTGTGAATATACTGCAATCGGACATTTGTATTACTAATAATAAAAGCTGTGCAACTCAGAATAATACAGGAAGTATGAGAAAACACAAAACAAAACCAAATGTATTATTTACAAAATTCCAAACTACTGAATCAAACAAGGGAGACAGAGAAAATGGAAAAAATAAAGATGCTAGCAATTTTAGTTGTAGTTATTGCTTAAAGGAGTTTGCCAGTAGGAAAAGTTTACAGGCTCATATCTGGATTCATGAAAAGGATAAGGAATATTCGTGTGAAAGATGTGGGAAAACATTTCTTCATGCCACTGGGCTTTGCCTTCACACCCGAACACACACAGGTGAAAGGCCATTCACTTGTGGAACTTGTGGGAAGTCCTTTATAAGTAGTAGTGCTCTCAGGCGTCATCAGCTGGTTCACAACAGAGTCAGAGATGCCATTGTTCTTTCTGACGCTAAATCAGCCAATGTTTGTCCTACTTGTGGAAAGGTATGAAGTATAACATCATCAATCTTTGTATTGTGTTTAAATTTTACTGAGCTATTGGCGAAAAAATTTGCCTGATGTATTGTCTCTGTATACACACCAGTGTATTTGTTGTGTTAACACTGTTTTTCTATAGAAATGCGAAAACGAGGCCACTTCCTCAAATCTTGAAAACAAGATGGCTAGATTGAATTTAAAACGATTTTGATCTCTGTTTCACATGCATTTGGCAGGTAATTCCAAAAATGATTGTGATGAAGTTGAATTGTTGCAATGGATTTTCTGAGGTAAGTCTGTTTAGTTTGTTTATGTAGATGTTATAAATATGTTTGTAGTGGAAACTAACAGATGTGCCGATCTGGTTAGGAATACTACCAGTGCTTTGTGGCAATTTCATGGATTTACAAGGCAACTGGTGTTCCCAAAAATGGGTACGTCTAAATGTTTGTGATGTAATTAAAAAAATGTGGAAGCTAAAAGGTAAACTGCAGCTATTCATTGTCTGTACTTGTCTGAATATGATGCTTATTTAAAAGAGTCTCATCATGTCTGTTCTGTAAACTAGGTGGCTATAAGGTCACATCTTAGTATATCATGAACTGTCCATCGCCATCGTACTCTATCCATTGCATATGTTGTGGTTTCAATTAATGGCATGCCAGTCCAACGCATCTTAGAGCGACCTCTTCATCTCTTGCCAGGAACTGCACTTCGGGGTATCACATTGGGCAAACTACAAGAACATATCACATGGCTGTACCAATAGAGCTTTCGTGATTTGACAATTGAAAAGAGGTAGGGATACTGTCCGATAGTTAGTTAACTGCTCAAAGACTGGAAGAATACACATGTTATCCCCATCCTGAAAGGCAACAAACCTCCAGATGAACCAAAAAGCTATCGTCCCATCTCATTAACATCATGCCTTGGAAAAGTAGCAGAAAGAATGGTAAATGCACGCCTGGTTCCTTGAGAGCTCAGAAATCCTTTGCAATAAACAGGCAGGCTTCAGAAAAGGTAGTTGCACAGAAGACCAGCTTTTCAGGTTAACACAGAAAATTTACGATTGGTTCCAAAATAAGAAACATACAGTAGCAATCTTCTTCGACTTAAACAGGCCTTTGATCGAGTATGAAGAAAAGGTCTCTTGATGAAGATGACTGACGTGGAGATTAGCGGAAAGCTGTACAACTGGATAAAATATTTCTTCATTGATCAAACAATTCAGACAAAGATAAACAATGCATACTCATCTAGAGAAGTTTTAAAGGAAGGCTTACCACAGAGCTCTGCATTGAGCTGCACTATTTTTCTCATCTACATCAATGACCTGGCCAAGCACATCAAAGCTGAAAAAGCCATGTATGCTGATGATCTGGCAATATGGCAAAGCCATGAAGATGTAGAAATTTCAGCACACAGATTAAATGTAGACCTGAGAAGACTGCATGAGAATTGTCAAATGTGGAAACGGGCTGTTTTCACTGCAGTCTGGCCAACAAGGTGCGGGATCGACGTGATCCCAGTAGTAGTGAGTGACACGCAGATGAAGCTAAGCATAGCACAACCGCCTGGAGATTCCCGGTCTACCTTCATCGGCACGCTTGGAATGTGAGGAAAGCTACTGAAACCCTCCACTTAACTGAGCGTCCTTTTCAGGGCACACAAAAGAGTAAACCTACTCATTGTGGGCATTCGAAACAACAGCAACAAAACCAAAATGTCAGCTTTTTCATGGCCAATTACCCCAGCATTATCAGAACAGCAGATCCCCACAAGGCCTCTTATATCTGCTTTGCATTCATACTGTAACCATCCCTTCTGTACCTTTAGAAGCAAGAGAGTCAGACATAATATCTGCCCTGATTATTGAGGTCTCAGAACCACCTTAATGCTGAAGTAACTGTCTTAACCTTCATTTTCATTCTGTAGGTTGTCAGGTAACTCTATCCAGTTTGCACAAATTTGGCTGAATTGTGTCGCTCAGCCCACAGCAAGTGTCACAACTGTTTATGTCAAATATAGTTTTTAAAAAATAAAATAAATTAATATTAAACAAATTGAGCTACAGATCTATGACATGAAATATTCATAATAAAAATATATATTAGTATGAAGCTTTAAACATAATTAATATTGAAGAGAAACAATTTGTGCACATGTCATAAGTAGTTGTGTTTTATATTTCTTGAAATCATTTATCAGTCCCTTTCTTCTGTACTGTATCTCATTTATAGTCTCAATTGGATGTATCTTTAATATCCACATGTAATGCAGATGCATGATCATTAGTATTTTTTCTTTTGCGTTCGCCTTATTTCTATATTCCCCAAGGCTGTGTACATTGCACTGTGTTTTTATTTTGCGCCTGTCGGCCCAGTGAATCGGACTTCAACATGCATTTTATGTAAGGGTCTGCTTCCTTCTGCATTTGCTAAGCGTTTGCTTCCCCCGGTTAATGGCCAGTGCTGTGATTGGGAAGCAAACCCAGCATCTTCGGGTTGTCACTTAACCACTAGCCTCTTAAATCATCCCTTGATGATTAGTATGATCAAATAATAAATCATTTATCGGGTCTATTGTCTCTAATTTTAGCAGAAGGACAGACTGACTTTGAAATATTCATCACAAGTGTAAATGTCAATGTAATGTCATGAACTAAATATTAAACAACCGGTGAATTTGAGATTTTTCATTCATGTGGCTCGTGGAAAGTTGGACTACCCTGATCTAGACCACAATATGTGATACTTGCATCTGAAGTGCTCATCCTTTACAGAGATAGCATATCCCTAGGGAAAGTACAGATACATACAACAGAGGCGTTGTATAACATACATACAGTATATCACAGCTGTACCACTGTAACCTGACATCAAAGAACATCATCAATAGTACTTAACTCAAGGAAGCGCATCATTAACAATAACATTATAGCTGCATCCTCGCTGCTTCATTCATTCATTTGGGGAAGAGCAGGAGGGGTGTATATGAAAATAATTTTCAGGGGAAGTGTGAGGACAAAAATATTTAGGATTCATCATCCACCATCATCAGTCGTGTAACCTGAATGGTCATTGAGGCACCAATACTGCAGATTGTTGGACTAGTTCAGGTCGTGGTCTTCAGACTTCGCACTGGCCACAATAGACTGAGGTACCACCTATTCAATAAATTGAGGATAGGTGACACTGACGAATGCTCGTGCGATACTGGGAAAATGACCGCTGAACATCTGCTGCAAAACTGCCCGACATACGAGGATCAGAGAAAGCAGACGTGGCCATCACCAGTGGCAACACTAGACAAGCTCTATGGCAGTGTCGACAGCCTCAGGATGACCGCTGCTTTTTTCAAAAAAATAAAGGTTGACGTCTGACAGCGTACGAAGAAGAAGAAGAAAATATTCTTGTCTCAAAGATTAAGCCATGCATGTCTAAGTTCACACTGTCTCATGGTGAAACTGCGAATGGCTCATTAAATCAGTCGAGGTTCCTTAGATGACACGATCCTACTTGGATAACTGTGGCAATTCTAGAGCTAATACATGCTTACCAAGCTCCGACCCTCGCGGAAAGAGCGCTTTTATTAGTTCAAAACCAATCGTCGTTTCCCCTCGCGGGGTTGCGGCGTCCCCACTGGTGACTCTGGATAACTTTTTGCTGATGTAACCTCATGTGCCGGCGACGCATCTTTTAAATGTCTGCCCTATCAAATGTCGATGGTACGTGACATGCCTACCATGTTTGTAACGGGGAATCAGGGTTCGATTCCGGAGAGGGAGCATGAGAAACGGCTACCACATCCAAGGAAGGCAGCAGGCGCGCAACTTACCCACTCCCGGCACGGGAAGGTAGTGACGAAAAATAACAATATGGGACTCTTTCGAGGCCCCGTAATTGGAATGAGTACACTTTAAACCCTTTAACAAGGATCTATTGGAGGGCAAGTCTGGTGCCAGCAGCCGCGGTAATTCCAGCTCCAATAGCGTATATTAAAGGTGTTGCAGTTAAAAAGCTTGTAGTTGTATCTCAGGCGGGCGGTCCGGCTCGCGCCGGTTCACTGCCCGTTGTCTCCTGTCCTACCGTCTGCCTGCTCTCTCCCGCGGGTGCTCTTCGTTGAGCGTCCTGGGTGGCCGGCGCGTTTACTTTGAAAAAATTAGAGTGTTCAAAGCAGGCCTCGGCTGCCTGAATAATGGTGCATGAAAAAATGGAAAAGGACCTCGGTTCTATTTTGTTGATTTTCAGAACTGGAGGTAATGATTAACAGGGACAAACGGGGGCATTCGTATTGCGGCGTTAGAGGTGAAATTCTTGGATCGCCGCAAGACGAGCTACTGCGAAAGCATTTGTCAAGAATGTTTTCATTAATCAAGAACGAAAGTCAGAGGCGCGAAGACGATCAGATACCGTCGTAGTTTTGACCATAAACGATGCCGACTAGCGATCCGCAGGAGTTGCTTCGATGACCCTGCGGGCAGCTTCCGGGAAACCAAAGTGTTTGGGTTCCAGGGGAAGTATGGTTGCAAAGCTGAAAGTTAAAGGAATTGACGGAGGGGCACCACCAGGAGTGGAGCCTGCGGCTTAATTTGACTCAACACGGCCAACACTGAAATGATCGACAGGCCAGAGCACTTTCGTTGGGTCTAATAGGGAACGTGTGCTGGAATTAGACCCACGGAAGACAGGTCAGTTTTACCCTCTTAATGAAAGAACGTTGCTAAGGTAATCCTGCTAAACCCTAGAGGAATCGCAGGTTCCAGACACTTGGTCATTGACTGACTAAAAAGCCCTCTATTGAATCGTTGGGTATACGAGTGAAAGGGTGCTGGTATTAGACCCTCGGAAGACAGGTCAGTTTTACACTACTAATGACAGGTCGTTGCTACGGTAATCCTGCTGAATTCGAGAGGAGTCGCAGACATTTGATCCACTTGCTAGGCTGATAAGCCAATGGTGCGAGGCTACCATGTGAAGGATTACGGCCGAATGCCTCTAAGCCGGAATCCCGCCCTAAATCTCAGCACCACTGTGATGGGAGGCTACGATATGGTTGGGACCTGGGGCTCGCGTCTCAGCCTGACCTGGTCGAGCCGCAGAAAGAGGTCTCTGTCGTCTGCCGATCAAAGCGAGCGGGAAGCTGCTCGATATTCACCCCATACGGCGATGAGGTGTGAAACCACTAGTAGAAGACTTAGTTCTCGGTCGGGGTGTCGTAAGCAGTAGAGCAGCCACCTCACTGCGAACTGTTGAGACTCAGCCCTTGATCATGAGATATGTCCGCACACCAGGCGAACAATATCTCCGTGCCATGACCAGGCTTGTCCCCTGGTTAAATGCACTCCTGCCTCGCTCTTTATCCCTGTCTGCTATCAGTCATCCCAATGGACGCAGAAGAGATGCAGGCCAGCGGACATTGCACCTCTTTCCTATTGTGACAACCTCCCAGGTGGCGGGAAATGCTAGGCGTGCCTTCACTGCAGAATGAGCCGAGAAAATAAAGGGAGCAAAGAGATACCCCACTCACATGCATATGCTACGTTTCTGACAGGACGTGACGATCCCGAGACACAGTCACACTGGACTGCCTCTCTTCCGGAATAGTACAAACTAGTACATAGCATATCATATCATTGCCACACCCTATAGACACGAGTGGGGAAGACTCAATAGTCCTGCAAGAAAACTTCCCTAAGAGAGACAACTCTGACCAAAAACAACTGCTGCCTTGCAGATAGACAGCCAAAGGCTGAGGAGGGCATCCCTAAAGAAACGCCTGTTGAAATCGGATGCACTGAGCCACAGGCTTAACAAAATAAAACAGTGCAACGTATATCGCTGTAACCAGAGTACGAAGAAGAAGAAGGACTAGTTCACGCCACTTCACTCGGTTTTATGTCAGAATATTTGTTCTAACTATGGACCTTCCAGTCCACTCTCTGATGTTGTCTTCCCATCTCTTGTTCTGTTCTCTCCCCCCTCTTACAATTTCCTGGCACAGTACCTTGCAGGACAGTCTTGGTCAACCCAGACGATCTTGAAACATGTCCATATCATGTGAGCTAGGGTGCTTTTTCCATAGCCAATATGTCTTTATACTGGCCAACCCGAACTGCTTTATTCATGACGTGGTCTAGGGGATTCCGTGGCGAAGTTGTTAAGCCGTCGGCCTCGTGATCAGGTGGTGTAGGCTCGACTCCGGACTCCGCCGTCTTATTCACGGGTGCTTGATGCGGGGTCCCCTGCATCTCGTAGTCAGTCGCCCTCTAGTCGTCTTGTCCTTGACTTTGCACTGGGGTCGTGCGGCACGAGACGAGAGAGTGAGGATAAAATGTAGCGCAGTTAATTCTTACTAAAAATAGCGCTAGCAAAATTAATTATGCCATCATCGTTTAGATACAAAATGCCGAGGATTCGACGCAGACATCTCATCTTCATTGCACAAATTATTTGCTCTAGAACTGCTGTGAGACCATGTATCGTAAGCGTAGAGGTACACAGAAGTGACAAATACATAAATTAAACAACTTGGATTTCAGGTTGATGCTTTTGTCCCTCTATATTGACCTCATTGTCATTGCTGTTCTTGCCTGAATCTCAGTTCTAGAGCCTTCTGCATCTATCAGTGCTCCCAGGTATTTAAACTTTTTAACAATTTGCGAAAGTTCGCCTTTGACTGGCAGTCAAACTTGTTAGTCTCTCTGGGAAGTTGACCATGGATTTACTCTTCTCTGCACTAATTTCCATTCCAAACTTTTTAGCATTACCTGGCATACACCTATTTTACATTATTTTGCTTTAGATGAATTTGTTACATGTATTCTTTCACATTTTTTTTATCCTAGACATTTTCTCAAAAAGGCAATCTGACAGTTCACATGAAAATACACGTTGGCAGGTATGATCATGTGTGTAAGAGTTGCCACAAGCAGTTCATTACCAGTGGAGATCTGAAACGACACGAGAGAGTCCACTCACAAGAGAAGCCATACACATGTGATAAATGCAAGAAAAGTTTCAGCACCAGCAGTACATTGGTGTGTCACATGCGATCTCATAGTGGTAAGGTTGTTAATTTGGACTTTAGATTGTTGATGTGTGGTGGACTTTAGATTGTTGATTTGTGGTGGACTTTAGATTGTTGATTTGTGGTAGACTTTAGATTGTTGATTTGTGGTGGACTTTAGATTGTTGATTTGTGGGGGACTTTAGATTGTTGATTTGTGGGGGACTTTAGATTGTTGATTTGTGGGGGACGTTAGATTGTTGATTTGTTGTGTGTTGATTTGTTGTGGACGGCGGCATGTATTTTATGTAAGGGTCTGCTTCCTCCTGAATTTTCTAACGGCCGGGGGGTGTGATTGGGAAGCGAACTCAGCACCTTTAGGTTGTGAGCCATGTTACTTAACCACTAGACCACGCCGTACTCTACATTTTTATTTAAAGGTGTAGATCCTGCAAATACCTAGAAAAAGAGCGTTGGTTATTATTATTATGAGGCACTTTCCATGCAGGTGAACGGCCATATTTGTGTGGAGTGTGTGGTGCAACATTTGCAATTCTCAGTCACTTGAAGCAACACAATAAGATCCATGCTAGAGGTGATCTATGGCCCAGAAGGAAAGGCATAGTAGCTGCTGGTGAAAATGTTGGGCAGAGGTCATTGGGTGTGATCAGACAAGCGGGTTAGTAAATTTGTTTCTGTGTTTTTTTTACAAATAAAAGGATAAAATATGTGCAAACACAGATGGATAGAAGTAAATTCTTCTCCGTCATTCTCTCTCTCTCGTCTATCCCATAACCTAGGTAATCATAGGGGCATCACATCTCAACTGTCCGTTGCCATTGTACTCTATCCATTGTGGGCGTTGTGCATTCAATTAATGTCATCCACCTGCAAATATCATCTGTTTAACGCATGTTAGAGTGACCTCTCCTTCTCTTGTCAGGAACTGGGCATCGGAATATCACATTGGACAGACCATGATAACGTTTCACATGACTGTACCAGCAGAGGTTTCCTGATTTGACAATTGAAAGAAGGTCTGGATATGATCCAGTAGACTGTCGGACAGTATTACATACACTGACATTTGTGACGTGATCTTGTTTGATATTCCAAGGATCATTAGAAAATATCTCATCTCCTAGGGGAGGAAGACTAACGTCTGGTAAGGCAAAATATACTGACCAGACACGTTAGTCGGGTTCAGGCAAAAAATACTGGCCAAGACCCTCACCTCGGCTTCCTATTAGCCTCTCTCTGGGAATGGGCTGTTTTCATGGCAGCCTGGCTAACGAGGTGAAGGATCCCCGTAGTAGTGAGTGACACGCAGATGAAGCCAAATATAGCACAACCGCATGGAGGAGCATGCATTTCATCCTGTGCTATCTGCTGTCGTCTAGATAATATCTTGCCACTGGCCAAAGGTAGCTCAGGACCAGACCGGGAGGTTGACAAAAAGCGCAGTTTCTTCCTCACTTTAATCCAAATTACAGCGCAAGTCACCAATTTCAGCGGACACATCAAGAGAAAAGACTGTCCACACGGTTGAACAAAGAGAGTAGTCTGCATCACATGTGATGGACGAACATCACATCTATGTTCTTTGAGAGCCAAACAGCGTAAAAGACAGAAACAAGTGTTCTCCAGTCTAAACCGTGTGACACTACTTGTTCTTGTGTGTTGTTTAGACCCATAGTTGAGCCCTCTCTGATGATCTTTCTGTGAGAGTCTCTTTTGGCTGTCCACCCATCTGTTGTCAGCTGGAGCCCACAAAATTGTATGTAATAGAAGTCTGTTGTTCTTCATTCTAAGCACATGCCCGATGTATGTCAACTGCTTTTTTCTAATGATGGTAGAAACAAATGGCTGGTTAGTGGTTTCTCTTATTACTTGTTGGTCTTGAATTCTTTCCAGCAAAATCACACCAGTACCCAACTAAAATCTGATGTACCGGGCCGAAAGGTGCAGATACCGCAGCCTTGCTGTGACACTGGAAAGTTCAGTGGACACTATCATCACAACTGGAGGACCTTGACTACACAGATTATCAGATGTGTTTGTCATACATAGCCAAATGTAAGAGAAACTCGATAGGGTGAAAGAACAATCTGCCAAATTGGGACTGAATATCAACATGAAGAAAACCAATCTCCTCGAACTCTATTTACAAAGAACCAATCATGCTAGAAGAAGTGGATGCCTTTACCTTTTTGGGCAGCGATTGACACATCAGAAGATACAGATGTAAAGACCAGAAAGCTAAGAATGACATTCCAGACACTAAGTGACATATGGAGATTCAGAGAAATCAAGTTTCTTAACAAAGTTCGAATATACAATGCCAGTGTCAAGTCAGTGCTGCTGTATGCAGTGGAAATATGGGGGATGACAAAGGCCTCACAACAAAGACTTCAGTCCATCGTTAATAGATGCCTATAAAGTGGCGAACATTGTGAAGAATGAAGGTCTATGGGAAAGAAGCCAACTGGAACAACAAATTAAGGGAAGAAAATGGGGCTGAATAAGACATGCTTTGCAGAAGACACAATCAAACATAGTCAGACAGGTTCTTACATGGAATCCTCAAGAGAAGAGAAAGAGAAGTAGACCAAAAAATACACGGAGAAGAGAATTTGAGAGGAAACTAAGAGACAGAAAGAGCAGCCTAGAACCGTGTATGCTGGCAAGATGTTGTCAATGGCCTATCCACTGAGAGGAGAGACTGGCTTTGATTGATTGAGAACACTTAGAAAACACTATTTAAATAAGCAAAATATAAATAAAAAGGGTTAAATATTCATGTTAAAATGTTAACCTCTCCAATTATGAAGTTGCCATCTGGGTTTCCATTTTGTTGTTGTTGCCATTTGTTTGTTTGTAAATAATGATGTAAATATCTGATATTCTTCTAGAGTTGAGTGTTTTCTTTGTTTCATTGTTGTAGCTCTAGAAACAATATACAATATGTGGTACAATAATGTTGCATAGCATCCGTTGTTTTGCATAATTTGCATAGATGTCCAATTTATATTGCCATGTCATTTGAGCGATCTTCCGACTTTGACGGCTGAGGTTTTCACTCTGGATGCCTCCTTCCATAGTCAGATCGCCTTACTAAGCTTATGTACTCTGTCTGTCCACATTTTCTATTCAGGCTTTGTTGCCTTTGTTCTATCTGGAACAACCACAATGCAATGGTGGTTTGGCCTTTGGTGTAGCCTTCACATGAATGGATAGAGGACGAAAGCAAGGACTGAGACAAGAAAAGCATCTAACCCATGAAGTGGGAATGGATTGGTGTGGACCAGAGCGTGTACCACTTGCTGGTAGGTTCTGTGTCCACACCTAAAGGGTTCCATCTACCCCTCAGCCCCTTGGTCTGGCCCCTCTCTCAGGACCTGTCCAGCTTGGGTGACCCTGCCAGGAGTAAAATTTAAGCCGGCATAGCTCTCGAGGTCACTGGGGCACACACGCTCTCCAACCACGTTACAGTGGGCCTACGTGAGGAGAAGTACAACAATAAAAGAGTGAATAATTTGTTTTACCCAGTGATCCTTCTTCTTCGTTTGTTCTCAATCTCTCACTACCAAACCCTGAAAGGGCTTAAGTAGCAGAATGTAGTCCAGAGAACGGAATGCGTTGTGTCATAGTTTACAGCTTGGCTGCGATATTTGCACCTTTCGGTCCAACACATCCGACTTCAGCAAGCATTTTTTGAGTACTGGGTTAGCATTCCCTCTTCGATCATTTCTCCTTAGCCAGTCTGCCCTGCTGCAGCCTGTTATCCAGGATCACTACGTGGAGGAGTAGAAGGGTATTGGCAGCTATGGTTTGCTGGCCCTGACACTAGCAGTCAGCTATGGGTCGCTGACCACTGCAGGATCTTGATCCCACCCAGTGATCCAAAGAAGAAGAAGAATGTTAAAATGTAATATCTCATTCAGATTGATGTTTTATTTATTCCAGACGTCTCTTTAGATGAGGACAAGAATATTGATAACACAATAGCTAATAAAAAGAACGAGTGGATGGATTCAGATAAATATACGTCAATTGCACCAAAGATCCTTCTTCCACCGGATACACCCACCTTGGATTTTGTTATCTGTGCCATCCAGCCTAGTAGCAACAATTTATGTATAAACTCGACTACTGCAATGCATGCCAGAACTATCAGCAGTGCAGAGTCTCCAAGAGGGGTCGATTACTTTGGAGAAATACGAGAAATTCAATTAATCTCTAATGCGGGGACTGATGTTCACATGACAGAAGTAACAAATAGCAGTCATCTCGAAGACTTATGCTCTAGAGGTGGAATAATGGCAGGTATGCATCGTACAATAAGTCAAGGTGAAACCACCCTATGAGTGTCCAGTATCATCCCACTGTTTCTAGTAGTTTTATGAAGGCTTCAGATGTGATTATCTGTAACACAAATATACCTCAAGAATATGTTACAAAAGAGAACTCAGTTTCTTTACCTCATTCAACAGAATCAGCTGTCACCAGTGAAATACAACACCCTTGTGTGATAAAATAACTAACTATATTTCTGTTCAGAATATCAACCAAAGCAGTAATGTGAAACGTGCTCAATTTAAAGACATCCTAACTGTGTCAGCTCAAAGTATTGGTTATGATGCTTCTGGTTTTAATGAAGATAAAGAAACATGTAGTTGCCACAGTGACACATCTGGTACTCACAATGCATTAATTAGTTGCGCTGTTCTGCCAGCCCGAACAACATGCTGTGGTGTCGGTGCTCTGACTCCAGTGATTCCTACCTCAAACAAACCAGATAGCACGATATATAACTGATCAATGGCATTTCCAACTTTAGCGTATTCAGGACAAAGTCTGTCATTTTCTGCACAAAAAAGTGTGAGTAGTATAAGTTCTAGTGCTCAAACAGCAATAACAACATGCTGTGATGCCCAGTCCTTGACTTCAGCACAGACCAGCTCTAACAAACTGGATGACACTACATATAATTCATCTTTGGTATTACAAACGTCTGTCATTCTCTGCTAAAAAATGTGTGGGTAGTGTGAATTCAAGTGCTCAAACATAAGTTCTGCCAGCAGTAACAACATGCTGGGATGCAAAGGTCAGCTCTAACAAACCAGATGGCACTACACATCATTGGCATCACAAACTTGTCTCTCATTCTCTGCTCAAGAATGTGTGGTTAGTGTGAATTCAAGTGCTCAAACAGCAATGACACCATGCTGTCATGCCCAGTCTTTGACTTCAGCACAGACCAGCTCTAACAGAAACAATCAGATGGCACTACATATAATTCATCAACAGCTTTTCAAACCTTGCTATATTCAGAAAAACAGTTTTTCATTCTTCACTCTAAAAAACATGAATTCTATAACCCCATGTACTCAGACTAGTTCTTGCAAGTAAGGCAGACTCCTTTGACAAATATTTCTGCTTCAGTAACAAGATTAGGGTTGCAGTTTAGAACAGGGCTTGCCAATCTTTTTATGCTTGGAGCCCACTTTTATAACTTTCGTGATTATAAATTCTCCTTAGTGCTCACTAAAATCTAAATTGAAGACAATTTCGCTATCGTCCACTGAGTGTTTATTTTTGAAGTTTTGAATACATCATCATGGGACATGGCCTTTGCAGAGCGTCGCTTTCATCCCAGTCCGTCTGAAAGAAACTCGATCTTTAGCCAAATCTCCAGCCTGTTCCATATACATGCTCGAGCATTCCTTGACATCTTGGTGCCATCACCTGTCTGCTTCTGCCTTTCTTGCCTGGCACCATACCTTCTATTACCGTACTCTCAAAACCGCTGTCTTTTGATGTGGCCAAAGAATTTCAAATTTTTGTTCATATGGAATTTATGAACCAGTTCTCTTCTATGCCTAACTCTTGTCGAATGGCTGCATTCTTCTTATTTTCAGTCCATCGTATTCTCAGAACTTTTCTATAACATTCTCGATTCTCTTCCTTAATTCTCTGTCAATGTTTCACAGCTGTATGCTGCCTCTAATTCACAAATTTTTCACTTGTGTTTTTTTGCTGGAATTATGCCATAGTGTCCTCAGGTTGTGTGTGTAGCTTCTGCATTTTCATAATAACAATATGTTTTTAATACAGCATGTAATTATTCTGCTATCGCCAACCTGATAGTTAAAATGGCCCACTAGTGGACTCGAGCGCCCAGGTTGAAGAGCACGGTTCTAGAAAGATTCTCCCCCCAATTCTAACGTTGACATTGGACATATAGTTTCCGGTGAAACTGATACGAGCTCACATCAGTCTATGATCATGAAAAATATCCCTATGTTAACATCCAGTCGTTCAATGTCTGGCTCTAACAGTGATAT
This sequence comes from Ariolimax columbianus, assembly GCA_036924085.1. Taxonomy (NCBI): domain Eukaryota; kingdom Metazoa; phylum Mollusca; class Gastropoda; order Stylommatophora; family Arionidae; genus Ariolimax; species Ariolimax columbianus. The sequence goes on from JAVGWX010000007.1 coordinate 44,209,426, forward strand.
TCCTACTGTCATGTCACGAGAACATGTGACCGAAACAAGTGCAGAATTAATATCCAATGAGGGGAGGAAGACTAACGTCTGGTCAGGCACAACATACTGATCAGACATGTTAGTCAGGGTCAGGCAAAATATACTGGACAATAAACTCACCTTGACTTCCTCGCAGTCCTCCCTGGAAACAGGCTGTTTTCATGGCAGCCTGGCTGACAAAGTGGTTTTTATTTTTCGCCTGTTGGCCTTGTGCATCCAACTTCGGCATGCATTATATGTAAAGGTGTGCTTCCTCCTGCATTTCTTAAGGGTTTGCTTCCCCCTGGGTAACGGCTGGTGCTGTGATGGGGATCACTCTTGAGTTGTGAGCCGTGTCACTTAACCACTAGCCCACCCCGTCCCCTAATATCACAATGAAACTATCACACTTTATGGCGTTACGTCATCTTAAATCTTTGGTTAGTTCTCATTCCACCTGGGCCATGAGGCTATCATTTAAAGTGGTGTTCTTTCAATAAATAACATTGTGAAACTGTCACACTTAATCGATGACGTTCTAGTAAGAGTGTGATTTGAAATGTTTAAACCTCAAGTGCCATAACTTTGACAACAGTGCTCAGAGCAACGTGACACCTATGTGAAAATAATCTCTAATGAAGTGACTATAGGGGTATGTAGTGGCATGCGCCTGGAATGTGGAAGCATGCACACAGCAGACAATAAAATGGCGGCCTATATGGTTGAAGCAACGTGCTGTGATTGAATTCCTTACGGTGGAAGGTTGTGTGCCCATCGACATGCATCGAAGAAGGACTGCGGTATATGGTGATGCCTGTATGGATGTCAGTAGTGTCAGGAGGTGGGCATGGACTGTACAGGGTGACAATCCAGCCATGGCGAACCTGCATGACAAGTCTCGCAGCGGACGACCGATTACATCTGTGGATACACAGCTCGCGTGAGCGAACTGATCTCTGTGTCAAGCAGAAATTTATGGCCACAATGCTTATCATCATCTTCATTATTTGTTCGCTTGAAAATATTGTCTGTATCTGCAATGTTGTCTCTTGTATAAACTTCACTGTCTTTTGTAGTTCACATACAGGTTCATAAAGTTTCTCTTCCAGTGTTGTTTCTATAGGCCAGTAGAAGTTTCTTTGTATATTGTATTCAGGGGAGTTCTGTAGTATGCAGTATCCACATGTACCGCAATAATTATGATTTTGATTGAGCGAGTCCATCACATTATTCATGTGCTGCTTGGGTATAGGAAAGTGTGTGCGAGATGGGTCCCTCGCATGCTGGCGCAACGAAAACGCTCGCCCACACATGAGTCGACAAACAGAAGCTGCATTGAAGCATCTCAAGTTTGACGACATTGTACCGTACTCATCGTACAACCCTGATCTTTCACATTGTGAGCTCTTCCCAAAGACGCCATCTATGCTGCTCTTAACAAACCACCTAACTATGACTGGTGTTATGCCATGTCACACAGTCGCCTCTTACGACATGCTCTCTGTGGGGCAGTGGCACTATTCTTGTCTGTGTCATACACAAAGATCCCGACAGACCACTCACCATGGTTGGCATAGCTGGCTTCACTTGACTTAAGTTTTGTGGTTTATAATTTCTATAGGATGGCATAGCTGACTCGAGTTGACGTCACTTTACGCGTCCATCTATTGTCAGGCATGCGTACCACGTGGCCTGCCCACCTGTACTTTCGTATTAATGCCGTATCTATGACGTCATTGAAGCAGGTTTGACTCCTGATGGCTGTTGTGTATGTGATCTCGTAGTGAAAGTGTTCTACGCTCCATCGCTTGTTGGGTAGCATGGAACTGCGCCATGTCACTTTCACGTAGGCTCCAAACCTTGCAGCCATACACTATTGCTGGGATGACCAGGCTGTTGAAAGTGTGAGTTCTCACATTGTTGTTTTTCATCTGTTGAAGTACTGTTTTAATGCGGGTGAAGATGAACCACCCTGCTGCTATCCTTCGTGAGATATCTATATGCATGCCGTGGGAGTTCGTAATTTCTTGGCTCAAGTAGACATATGAATTCACATTTTTAATGGAATCAGTTCCAAGACACATTTCCTCGCAGAGACAGAAACTGTTCAGCATGCATTGAGTATTTAGTCCATTTATTTTTAGACCAACTGCCTTGTTTGTGATGTTGAGCTCATTTAGGCATCGCTCAGCTTCTGTTATGTTGTGGCTGATGATGACTATGTCATCCGCAAACCGGAGATGATTAAGCATTTCTCCGTCTATGATAATACCCCTGTCATCCAAATTTAGTGTGCGGAAGACTTCCTCAAGGGCTGCCGTGAAAAGTTTGGGAGGGATTGAATCACCATCATACGCCATGTTCAATTTGTATGTTGTTCCATACATTATGTAATATAATAATTGTAAACACATATTTGCTTTTTGACAATAAAATGTATATTCTCTAGCACGTCTTTTAAAAATTTTGTTTGTATTGCTAAGTTTTCTCTCATAAGTGATTCATAAAAAAGTATCAGATTAAAACTCGGAAAGGGGAGGAAGACTAACGTCTGGTCAGGCACAACATACTGATCGGACATGTTAGTCAGGGTAAGGCAAAATACACTGCCAAGACCCTCAACTCGGATTCCTTGTAGACCTCCCTGGAAACGGGCTATTTTCATGGCAGCCTGGCTAACGAGGTAAGGGATCGATGTGATCCCCATAGTCGTGAGCAACACACAGATGAAGCCAAGCATAACACAACCACCTTGAGGACACCGGTCCACCTTCATCAGCACGCTCGGGATGTGAAGAAAGCTACTGCAACCTTCCACTTAATGTCCTAGGCACAAAAGAGTAAACCCTCTTATTGTGGGCATTTGAAACAACAACAAAACTTGGAAAGAAAAATAGATTAGTTACAAAGAATTAACAGAGAGTTCCATGTGATTTTGTAGTGTTTAAAAAAAAATGTTCACATTGTATTGTACTGTGGGTTGACACACATGTAGATACCAGTATACTGACTTGCTTAGTTCTTCAATTTCTATCACTGGCTGTACTGATCTTTTCCATTTCTTTTGGTGTATAGTTTCTACAGTAGGATTGAATAGACAGATCCACTTGACTTAAGTCTTGTGGTTTATAGTTTCTACAGGATTGGATAAGCAGATCCATTTGACTTAATTCTTGTCTTGTGGTTTATAGTTTCTATAGGATTGGATAAGCAGATCCATTTGACTTAATTCTTGTGGTTTATAGTTTCTACAGTAGGATTGGATAGACAGATCCACTTGACTTAAGGCTTGTGGTTTATAGTTTCTACAGTAGGATAGGATAGATAGATCCACTTGACTTAAGTCTTGTGGCTTATAATTTCTACAGTAGGATAGGATAGACAGATCCACTTGACTTAAGTCTTGTGGTTTATAGTTTCTACAGTAGGATAGGATAGACAGATCCACTTGACTTAAGGTTTGTGGTTTATAGTTTCTACAGTAGGATAGGATAGACAGATCCACTTGACTTAAGTCTTGTGGTTTATAGTTTCTACAGTAGGATAGGATAGACAGATCCACTTGACTTAAGGCTTGTGGTTTATAGTTTCTTTAGGATGGTCTGAAGGTATCAAGAAATTAAAACCTAGATAGTCTCCTGGACCAGACAGGATTCAAAATGAAATGATAACTCACCTTGGCGCATTGGAGGAAGAAACATTGCTCAAGTTAATCAACATGTCTTGGAGAAATGGACAACTGCCCAAAGACTGGAAGAATGCACATATTATCCCATTGCTGAACTCCAGATGAACCAAAAAGCTACCGTCCCATCTCATTAACATCATGCCATGGAAAATTAGCAGAAAGAATGGTAAATGTACGTCTTTACTGTTTCCTTGAGAGCTCAGAAATCCTTTGCCGTGAACTGGCAGGCTTCAGAAAAGATAGTTGCACAGAAGACCAGCTTTTCAGGTTAGCACAGACAATTTATGGTGGGTTATAAAATAAGGAACATACAGTAGCAATCTTCTTCGACTTACAACAGGCCTATGATCAAGTATGGAGAAAAGGTCTCCTGATGAAGGTGACTGGCGTGGGGATTAGCGGAAAGGTCTACAACTGGATAAAATATTTCTTCATTGATCAAACAATCCGGACAAAAGATGAACAATGCAGTTTCCTCTAAAGAAGTCTTAAAGGAAGGCTTACCATAGGGCTCTGCTTTGAGGTGCACTGTCTTTCTCATTTACATCAATGACCTGGCCAAGCACATCCAAGCTGAAAAAGCCATGTATGCTGATGATCTGGCAATATGGCAGAACCATGAAGACGTAGAAAGTTCAGCACAAAGATTAAATGGAGACCTGATAAGCCTGCATGAGTATTGCAAAATGTGGAAACTGAAGATAAACTGTGAAAAGACTGTTTACAATATCTTTAACAAGAGCCACAAAATAGCCAAGAAAAATCTCAGTCTGAGATTCGGCAAACGGAAATTGCCCAGAGAGGAAGAGCCTACATATCTTGGAGTCAATCTCGACTGACAGCTCAGCCTCAAGAAACATGTCGAAAATGTTAAAAATTAAGCGTTGAGGGGGCTAAAATTATTGAAGAGGCTCGCTGGCACAGCATAGGGATCAGACAAGGACACCTTGACAAGCTTGTATATTGGATATGTAGACTTTACATTAGAATATAGCAGTGCACACCTGACAACATGCTCACAGACTAATGTACAGTCCCTGGACAGAGTGCAGAACAATGCCCTGCACCTTATTAGTGGAGCAAAGAGGTCAACACCCACTGCTGCACGTGAATGTGGGACCCCTTGAGATGCGAAGAGATGTGGCTGCTATGGAAGTTTATGAGAGGAGTAAAAGGATGACCAAAGACCACCCCAATAGAAGACTTGTAGAAAAATGGCAACAGAAGTAGAGAATAAAACAAAAGTCAGTCCTCCACCACGTCAGTAAGATTTAAGACAGATATCACGCCCAGACAAAAAACAAGAAACAGAGAGTAACAAGAAATTTACCACTACATGCACGTTTAAAAATATCAGACATTCAAACAATACTAACAGATAATATAACAAGAAGTTCTAATGTAGTAAGTCTTATGAGAGCATCACAGAGACCGATTGACACCTACCCAGAAGAATGGATACATGCCTGTACTGATGGGTATGCTTTTAAGGCCACCAGTAAAGCGGGATTTGGAGTATCTAGACAGAACATCTGATGAGCTGTTTGATGAATGTGGGGAGATATGTTCAAACTATGACGCAGAAATAACAGCATTGGAAGTATCTCTGTACCACTTGAGGACTGTATTTGATGCTTTCCCATCAAAGGCCCAAAGCATCGTAATCTTTACAGACTCATTATCTGCCCTTCAAGCTTTGGAAGATGGTGGTCAGTGCAGGCCTGAACTTACCCAAATATCCCTAGATGCCAAGCAACTTCTCACATCCCATGAAGTCAGAATAGTAATACAATGGATCTCTGGTCACTCAAACACACCACGCAATGACAAGGCAAACAGACTAGCTAAGAAGGGATCAAGTTAAGAACAACAAAACTCACAGACAATCCTACGGACAGTCAAACAACTACTGACAACTGCGAACAAAGGCCTGGCTGAATAGATGGGCAATATGAAATACTGGGAGAGAAATCTACAAACATATGGCCATCCCCAAATTTCAAAGACAACATCAACCTGAAAAGGAGAGATCAAAGCCCCATCTTCCGACTTCACACTGAACACATACAACTTAAAAGTCACTTGATCAAAATCCAACCAGAACATACTCTGTGCACACATCCTTCTGAAACTGTTGAACATCATCTTTTTGAATGTCCGGCGCTTGCCGGTGTTAGGAAAGAGCTTCTTCCTCCAAGGCCAGACAAATAGAACACTTTCAAAGGAACTAAACAACAGCTTACAAACACTTACAGATACCACTATATGGCATTAGGGCAAAGGGCATGAGCCCATAGGCCGCTGGAACAATAACCAACCAAACATAGGACGGTATAGCCAACTTCACTTGACTTCTTGTCTCCTTATCTATAGTGGGATGCAGAAAGTAGAGTTAAACTCTTAAAACACATCCATACATTACTTTTTCTCAAACAGTGTTGTGTGTCTCCTATCTAAGTGGGTTACAAAAATATTGTAAATTTACATTTTCTTCTTCTTCCATTAGATATAAAATGACTCTAACAAAGGCTGATATTCAGCTTAATGCTTCAAACATTGTTGTACAATGTGGCATCTACTGAAAGCATTACGTTACATTATTGCCAGGAATGGTTCAGGTCCATCTTCAGTATCCGTCTTGATATAAGAAGAACTATTCTAGCGTGTTGTAACCAAAGAAGAGTGAAGAACGCCTTGAGATTATACATTTTAACTCTTAACATTGTTTGATTGTTAGAGCACTTGTCTCTTGTAGCACAGGGACTGGTTTCAAGACCCAATTACCTATCAGCTGTCACTATTGATTTGGCACCCGAGCATTAGTTTGGCAACAAAGGATAAACAGTATATGTATGCCGACTCTGTGCTATCAGTGCCAAACATCTCTGTGCTATCAGTGCCAAACATCTCTGTGCTATCAGTGCCAAACATCTCTGTGCTATCAGTGCCAAACATCTCTGTGCTATCAGTGCCAAACATCTCTGTGCTATCAGTGCCAAACATGGTCCCTGTTCAAGATATATGCGAGGATAATTTTGATGTGGGAAATGAAGTATTTGAGGAAGGTCATGTGTGCTACCAGGAAAGATAGACTGCAAAAGGAAGACATTCAAAGTTTGGTTGACACTACTTCTGGTGCAGAGTACATTTCCAGGAACAAAATACGCTGGTTCGATCATCTCCTAAGAATGCACCCTCATCAACTTCCACCGATGACTTACAACACCAGTTCGAGGGACGTTCAAATCGAACTGGGACATTTTGTTCTAGTTCTACCTGAATGGGTTATAGCGTTCTAGAACTATTATCATTAATTAGGGGCACTTGTGTACTATTACTGCTAGGTGGCCCACTTGCCATGGCCCAGAAACGTGACAGATAAATAAAAGCGGTGAACCACACTGCTAGTGGTTGCATGGAAAAGCGTGTTGTGATTAGGTTTCTTGTGAAAGAAGGCGCGAGACCTGCTGAAATTTACAGAAGACTGCAATCACAGTACGGTGATGAGATACTCAGTCCCAGTAAGACATTTGAATGGTGTAAATGTTTTAGAGAATGCCGTACATCCGTGAGTGATGTTCAGCTCTCACCTCGCCAGTCATTCCGGTGAAAATCCAGATTGTGGAATGCCTTATCCCCTATTATTCAATGAACAATTGCATTTTTGGAAGGTTATTGCATGTTAGGTGTCAAGACATCTTTCCGATTTTGACTGGCAGAGAAGAGTTCAAGCCTGCACTGAATTGAAGGAACGTGTTGGCTTGGAAGGGCATGACTTTTTTTCGATCGCTTAATTACATGTGACGAAACCTGGGGGCATCATTACATGTGACGAAACCTGGGCGCATCATTATACTCCTGAATCGAAGTGAAGCATCTAAGCAGTGGAAGCATATGCAATCCAACCACCCAAAACATTTTGGACAATTGTGTCTGCAGGTAAAGTGATGGTAAATGTTTTCTGGGACAAACTTGCCATAATTCAAATTGATTTTCTACTCCGTCGTGCCGTTATCAACAGTGAGCAGTACATACGCAATTTGAGTGATGTACATAACCAGCTGCGGAGAAAAACAGGCTGGTGTGATCACAAAAGGCGTCCTGCTCCTGCGGGATAATGCTCGACCTCATACTGCTCACAGCACTATGTTCCATCTGCAGAAACTTGACTGGGAGGTATTGCCACATCCACCTTACAGCCTACATCTCGCTCCAAGCGATTTCCTTCTGTTTGGACCGCTAAAAGAATTCCTGGGAGATCAGCATTTCAGCACTGATGATGAAATGAAACAGGCTATCCTGGATTGGTTCAGACCTACTGACAAATCTTTTTACGCTGAAACTTTTCAAGCATTACTTAGGTCGTAAATGCTTGTCCATAGCCGGGAGTGGAGTGGACGATAAGCTCTCTGACTTCAATTAAATACTTCCAAGGCATGTGTTTCAAATAGCCTCTGACAGCAAAGGTCCTAGTAGCACACCTGTTTATTCTAACAGTAGAAGGGTGACGGACGAGCTTCTGGCGCCTTAAAACCAGACAGACGCTTCTGGTAGATGAGATTCGTAAGCATAGGAAGGCAGCTTGTCTAGGAGAAGAAAAAACTCTTATTTCGAAACCACCTGTTGCCTTGCAGATTTGATACTGGCGTATAAAAGGCTGGCTACTGGAGGAAACCGAAGACAACCAGGATAGATGAGATACTGGCGTATCAAAGGTTGACTACTGGAGGAAACCGAAGACAACCTGGAAAGATGAGATACTGGCGTATCAAAGGCTGGCTACCGGAGGAAACCGAAGACAACCTAGAAAGATGAGATACGGGCGTATCAAAGGCTGGCTACCGGAGGAAACCGAAGACAATCTGGAAAGATGAGATACTGGCGTATCAAAGGCTGGCTACCTGAGGAAACCGAAGACAACCAGGATAGATGAGATACTGGTGTATCAAAGACTGGCTACCCGAGGAAACCGAAGACAACCTGGATAGATGAGATGTTGTCCTGTAAGAACACAGACGAGCAAAATGCATGAACAACAGCACGGCCTGACAAACTACCAACCGTAACGACTACCGACCGAACAAACAACAATTGTTATATTTGAAATGTATGCCAAAGAAAAGAGTGTAGAACTATAAGCTTGGTCAACTTGCTGTTTCTGTTCATGGATTAATAAAAATAAAGAAACACTGCAGTCAGAGATGAAGTGGTAGAAACTTTACAGTAAGACATCCCAGCTTTTATGAGACTAGATGAACAGTTTTTTTCCTGATGTCTTGTCTTACATATCAGAAAGAGGTAACTTTAGTCGCATGTTAATCACTGATGTCAGGGATGAAGTACTTCAGGCTTCATTGTTTGAAACTTCAATGTTTCGAAGAACTACTTCCTTTCCCCCTCTGTCATGTCACCCCTAACAGTAAATCAGTGTTCAATTTACAACTGAATTGACTGGAACATGTTGTGACTGGAGAGCAAATCATGTGCCTTTACGAGAACAGCAACTGCTTTAACAATATTAGATCATGCGCTCTATTTTTGCATGTACCGTGGTCTTATAATGCTCCTCATTAATATTTGAGCTATATCTGTTTCGTAGTTCCATAGTCATGCACACATGAGAACTATATTTTTTTCTTCTACTTCTCTTGTGGAAAAATGATTCCTTTGTGAAAGTTAGTTTAAAGATATATTTTATTATTTGCACGTAAGTCCATGATATTAGTTATAGATACAAGAACTTCAAAATGCACTTTACTTATTTTTACAACAAAGCAAGGTACGCAAGCAAGATAAATTGTAAAACAAATTAAAATGAGTTATCTCATCTTAAAAATGTTCGCCAATGTAGGATCATGCATCATGCAAACATGCTATTACAGTCGTTAGTCTATCCTTACTTGCCTGTCAGGTCGAATCATTGCCCCGAACTGCCGCACAAATACTTTTGTTGCAATTTTAACATGACTACCAGATCGGATTTTATCATCTTATTTTTCTTCTTCTTCGTTCTCAATCTCCCGCTACCAAGTCATGAAAAGGGCTTTGCAAGTAGCAGGATGAAGTCCAGAGAACAGAATGTGTTGTGTCGTAGTTTACAGCTTGACTGCGATTTTTGCACCTTTCAGTCAGACACACCTGACTACAGCTGACATTTTTGGGTACCGGATTTGTTTTTCCTCTTCAATCCCTTCGTCTTAGCAAGTCTGCCCTGTTGCAGTCTTGTTCTCCAAGATCACCACATGGAGGTGTAGATGGGTCTTCGCAAAGCGGTTGTCCATATCAGTTTGTGACCTAATTAGTGACATATTAAAGTCGATTTGATCAATATCGTGTCGATATATCACTGAAAAAAATGTATGATAAGACCCTCAAAGAGAAATAATACGATTTGCTACAGCTTATTATATCACACAAAGTGGCGAAGAGACTAACATATGGTCAGGCAATACATGTTAGTCAGGGTCAGGCAAACAATTCTGGTCAAGACCACCACTTTACTTACACACGTCTCACTGGAAAAGTAGTTTTCATGGTAGGGATATCTACGTGATTCCTGTAGTAGTGAGTGATACACAGATGACGCCAAGGATAACATAACTGCGCAAAGGACTCCGGTCCACCTTTATCAGCATGCTCAGGATGTGAGGAAAGCTACTGCAATTCGCCACTTTACACCCTTTTCAGGGCACACGAAAGGGTAATCTTACTCATTGTGGGTATTCAACAAAAACAACATATATACACACACAAAAAACAAAACAACAGACAAGTATGCGTATCAGCAAACATTGGACATGCTATTTTAAATGACCAACTGAACAACAATATCAGCAAGAAGATATAACAACAGCAGCTACATCACCCCCTGGCACACTACCACACCATGAAGTGATACCAGGCCACTCAGGCATTTCTCTACACACTTTTGAGGGATTTGAAATGGACACTGATTCTCCTATACCCAGGCTCACTTCTAGCGATGATGAGCACCAAGTTTCTTCTCTTCTCCTCAACGATGACAAGAAGGGCCCAATTGATGATGAGGACTGGAAGTTGTGAAAGTGGCCTTATAATTATAATGAAGTAAAGTAAAGTATTTGTGGTGTAGTTTTGCATCTCTTTGTTATATTGCTTTGGTGTTTCCAGCTCCTTTCGACTACTTTCTGCCTGGATGTAAAGTTGTTGTTTTTGAAGCTATGTAGACGTTTGACGATGGGGAATTATGATGCAATATTTTTGTTGCTGGTTTTATAGTCTCAATATGCCATGATCGCTTTTATTGTTTGATGCTCTAGTTCTTCCTGGCTCCACAAGGCTCTGTTTGAAAGATAAATTATGAAGAAACCTGGGGATGAAATTTGGCCCATTATCTCTAATGCAGATTTGATGTCTCATTGTGGCAAATGATGCAATGGGAGCGAAGATGCAGTGAACGAGGGACCAGCAACCAGACTAATGGCTGACTGTTTGTATTAACGTCAACGAACCAGAGCTGTCTAAGACCCTAATCCACCTCATGAAAACAGGCTGCATCTGTATAGTGTGGCTGAGAGAATATGGATCTTAGGAAGTCAAACCTGGTCTTACAAATGTGCCGTTCTGAAACATAGATGTGTTGAAATCCGAAGTCTTACTGTAAACTACTACACATGGTAACAAAATGTCCTTCCCAGGATGAACAAGGATAATGTTGTCACAAGTCTCTTTTCTCAATTACTGTCGTATCTAAATGTTAACTTATTGGGCTAGAGATAGTGTACAGGCCCGAAGATAAAGTATTGTGCACTATTTATGTTGCTGGTTTGATAATCTCCATGGCTATGGGCTTGCTAGTGTGACTCTCTCTCTCTCTCTCTCTCTCTCTCTCTCTGCATACCTGAATATTAAGGTATTATGTATACAGTTGTCAAGAGACCTAACTAGAAGCGTGATGCAGCATATGTATTTCTTCATCTGTAGTGTTACTATACTTCATATACATGACACTTTAAACTGTAGTTCCCCCATCTTCCTCATTACACTCTGAAAGCTGTAAAGAGAACTGCTGATGTTGCAACAATTCTATCCTACTTAAAAGCCAACTTTTAAAGGAAAGCGCCGTTTCAAAGGTTGTGGTCTGCTAATTCATGCATCCTTATGATAAGATTCATGATCACACCCAAGAAATTAAGTTTCAAATAACCGCAAATAAAGAATGCATTTCATATTTATTCGGAAAAGTTCAGCTGCAGATTTAAACATGATTTCAAATTGTTATCAAGGTTTTCTGTAAACTATAAAATATTCAATTAGATTTTAAAATAGATTTTGTGAACACGTTATATTGATAATATTGACGTCCTGTTTCATTACTCAGATGGCTGAAGTGTTTTACTTTGCCTTATTGCTTGTCCACATTGCTGTTTCATACACTAATATCACCACCACCAAATCCACACCCCCGACCCCCCCCCCCCTCCCATATTGTGTTTCCAAGTTCAAGCAAAGATAAAGCAGTACCTATCTCTGACTGACAATGTTCATCTGCTGACTAAACGAAACAAAACAACACCAATTACAATCACTGTTGCTACTCGAAGTATTCGGTTCATTGTAGAAATGTAGACTAGACTCTAAGACTCCACTGCCACTAGTAGATAACTTCTGGTCTGTAAATCTCAACTTTCTTATTGTTGTCGAACATACATCGTTTTCAACCATAGAACAACGTCCTTTTGATTATATCCGGGCGTTTTGGCCAAAGAAGTAGTAAGGGCCAAAGTTTAAACTACCGAACAGAGTTGTACTGTGTACAACACCTACAACAAGTCCTACACAGGTTGGAACAATAATTGTCAGTTAAAAACATGACCTTTGACCCGACGTTTTTAGATATTGAAGTACAAGAAGAGTTACTATGTTCTTCCGGTATGGCGGTGTTTATGAAATGTTTTGTCTACATATGTGTTTTCTTTCAATATTTTAATATTCTTTTTCATCTTCAACCTGGATAAAGAAATCAACAACAACGACGCTTTGGATAAATTGATTTCACCTAAGAGAACGACGGAATGGCTCAGTTCAACTTCATTAAACTGCTACGCTACTCCAACAGATGATTATTATCATTATATTATAAATTTATTTAATATTTTATATAATAATAATATATATAAATTATAATATATATTATATATAGTCAGTGAGACACCCTGGGACTGGCGCTCATGGTGATGGCCAGTCTGAGTCTGAGTCAGAGTATCCTCAATACTCAATAGCAATATAGTAATAGTATTACTAGTCAAACTAGTTATTAGTATAACCAGAGGTCAGAGGCAGTAGTAGTAAAGATCACGAGCCACGCATACTCGTATTGACAATACAATTGAATAGTATTAGTACTATTAGCATGTTTATTCCAGCAATTATATTATATTAAACATTTATCTTAAAATAAATATGGGACACCTTTGACGTCCATAATGACGGCGGGCGCCTCAATCATCTTCGATTAGCAGACGACATAGTGCTCATCACAGTCAGCAGCAGAAATGATAATCTAACTTGATACACTACAGTTTACTACACTACTAGACTACAGCTGCTCTAAGATGAAAGTAAGCAAGAGGGACAAGAAATGAATGTCTCGAAGATCAAAGTGTTGCTTACTTAATTGTTTCACCAACTGTGATCAAGTCTTCCTAGATGGGGTAAGCTTACAAGGATGTCAACGTTGACATCTATATTGGGCACCTACTCAAAATGCAGAACAATCTGGAACCTGAACTAACAAGAAGTCACCGCATGGGCTGGGCAGCCTTCTCATCCATCAAAACATTCCTGGATAGTTGCCAAGACCAGAACCTACGCGCCTCTATCTTCAACTCCACTGTGCTCTGTGTGATATGTTATAGTGCAGAGAGAGACATGGATGCTCACAAAATCACTGATGGACAAATTGTGAATACCCAGGCCTCTCTTGAAAGATGCTTGGTCGGAATCACTCTCCGCAATTCTGACATACGACCTTGGTGAAGGATGCAATAATCTATGCAGACAAGGTGAGACATGTGGGCAGGTCACATGTTATGATAAAACGATGGTTGAATGGAACACAATGACAGCAATCTGGTACCCTTGAGCAAAAAGAAAAACAGCGGAGAAGACCTGCAGTGCATTTGTCAGACTTCTTGCCATCCTCAACAACATGTGAGATGCCTCTGGTGGAATGCTTGCCGCCCATTGGACTTCCATGGCCTAAGACAGGGTCTGTTGGAGATGAATGGGTCATCAAGATAATTATGTGGCTGCAAGTCAGATGCAGAGAAGCTCTGTGTTACAAAAAGGCCAACGGGAAAGTCTTAAATATCTCTCTAGAGGACATCTTTTCCGCCCTTATCAGACTTTGATGCCAATGACTCTAACAAAGGCAGCAGTCAACTCCAGGCTCTGTACACTTCCGTCAAGTTTTTCATGGTTGGATACTGGTTGTTACAACTTGCCTCTACTTTTACTAGTGTGTGATGGGCTGCAATAGGTGTTCCACTTTCATGAGAGCTGTCCCAGGTAAGGGTCAATTTCTCTGTATTTTGGTCAGTAGTGATATACCTAGTTATTCGTGCTCTGGCTGCATGGTGTGGAAATAGGGGGCACCAGCAGCATTTGATGGACCCCTTGAGGCAAGGGGGCAGATAATCTCCCCACCCGACAAGTCTCCTTGGGTCGAGCATCACCTTGTGGAGTCATTTTGGTGTCCATCATCATCAAATGCATTGTGTTGCACTGTGTTGTGGAATCTAGCGATTCTGCGCACCCATCATTCAGCATGCATTTTTTGATACTGCCTTCCTAGCTTCTGGCTGTCTCTAGCCCACTGGGTAGTCCTCGACTCACCTGCAGAACAGCAGTTGTTTGAAGTCAGAGTTGCTTGTCCTAGGAAAGCTGTTTTTCAAACCTATCGGGTCTTTCCTACCTGGGTTTGAATGAAGTTTTCCATCTCAACCAGGACTATTGTGCTTCTCCCGAATGTGCCAGGATTTGTTGCCTGGCTTGTCCTCCGCATATGCTCACGTAGCTTAGTTAACCAGTCAAAGTTGCTGACGGTGAAGGGGCAGGGGTGGTTGCACTGCTGTTCACTAGCTGACTCTTGGAGCCATGTGGGAGTTAGGCAGGAGCAGGGGAACCCAATAGGATCCTGGCCATCCTATTTAACTAGGAAATGACTGCTTCTCACTGTGAGGTACTATCCCTTACACACTCCTGTCCTATCCCACTCTCTGGAGTAAATATTCGGAAATGCCGTTGACTGCATTGCTAAAAAAAGACATAGATGGGTCGCCATATGATTTGCATGCCGGACAATAGATGGACACAATAACACGAGGGCATAGCTACAAGCTGATTAAAGAGAGGTCCAGGTTAGATATTAGGAAATATTTTTTTAGTCAGAGAGTGGTGTCTGCTTGGAATGCATTGCCAGGGGAGGTAGTGGAGGCAGGGACAGTTAATGCGTTTAAGAATAAACTGGATGCGCATAGATTTTAGAGCAAGGTGATGTAAATGTAACTGGTTGTATACAGACTCTGCAGGGTCTTCTAAACCAGTATAAAGACGTTAAGTTAAGTTAAGTTAAGAAGGTAACATTCTAGTGGCCATACAACTGCAAACACCCATACGGGAACCAACCAATGGGATGGAGATGTTATGACTCTAGGCTGTCATTGTATCCCAGGGCAATTGAAAGACAGACACAAATTCAAAATGGTTTTTGGCTACGTGATATCAGGCACCTTCTGCCGGATTGAAAATCAGGATTTGAGTGCATTAAGCACTTTTCTTCTTACACCTTCAGACGTAAACTTGAATATACGAGGGGGTGTTCAAGTCAAACCAAAACTTTTTTTTTTTTTTTGTATGTAAATTAAAAAAAAAAAGTAGTCAAAATGCCATTTATCTGTTAATATAATCTCCTGCAGCGTTTTGCACTTATTCCAGCATTTAAGTAATGCTTGAAAAGCTTCAGTGTTGAAAGATTTGTCAGTATGTCTGAAATACTGACCTTCAAGGAATTCTTTTAGGGATCCATACAGGTGGAAATCACTTGGAGCGAAGTCTGGGCTGTAAGGGGGATGTGGTAATACCTCCCATCTGAGTTGCTGCAGATGACACATAGTGTGGTGATCCATTTTAGGTAGAGCGTTATCTTGAAGGAGCAGTACACCCTTTGAGATCAAACCCAACGTGCACTAACCTTCAGAAAATGCAAATGTTTATGAATAATAATGTTCACCGTACCCAGAGAAAGACTTTCCTCTTGTGCAATTTCTCGACAGGTTATGCGTTGATTTTCCAGGATAAGGTGTTCCACAATCTGGATATTCACAGGAATGACTGGTGGGTTGAGAGCCATCATGGCCAGGATCATCACTCATGGATGTACAACCTTCTCTAAAACGTTTACACCATTCAAATGTCTTACTGCGGCTGAGTGTCTCATCACCATATTGTGATTGCAGTCTTCTGTAAATTTCAACAGGTTTCATACTCTTCTTTCACTATAAACCTCATCACAACATGGTGTTCCATGCAAGCATTAACAGTATTGTCCACCATTTTTATTTATCTGTCACATGACTGGCCCATGGCAAGTGGGCCACCTAGCACTAATAGAACACAAGTGCAGCTAACTAATGATAGTAGTTCCAGCACGCTATAACCCATTCAGGTAGAACTAGAACAAAAAAGTCCCAGTTTGATTTGAACACCCCTCATATCTCAAGACAGTGGTAAGCCTAGGGCTATTGGTATCTCAATAGAGTTTGTCCATAGATGGTGTTGGTGATGGCCATACATGCTTTCTTTGTTCCTTGTATGTTGGACAAATGATTAGCAGTTATTTTGTCAGTGTCGCAAACACATTCAACAATATTTCCTATTCTTAGTTTGTTGAACCTATGCTATCTCAGTTTGTTGTGATCTGCTGTGGAGTCTGATGATTATTGCTTGCTCATCCCTGTTGAACTGGTAATGTGGGCCATAAGGTTTTTGACCTGAGTGCTCTGCTTCTCAGTTGTTCCTGAAAATAGTTTATAGAACCAACGTAATTTCACCTGAATGCCCCCATATGTGTTCAGTCCCTTTCATTGCTGAAAGTGCAGACGACAGATCACGAACTCTGTAGCTCCTGTGGTTAAGGGTTAAGTAGCAGAATGTAGTCCAGAGAACGGAATGCATTGTGTCGTAGTTTACAGCTTGACTGCGATATTTGCACCTTTTGGTCCAACACATCTGACTTCAGCTAGCATTTTTGAGTATCGGGTTAGCATTCCCTCTTTGATCCCTTCTCCTTAGCCAGTCTGTCCTGCTGCAGCCTGTTATCCAGGATCACCGCGTGGAGGTGTACAAGGGTCTTGGCAGCTTTGGTTCGCTGGCCCTGACGCTAGCAGTCAGCTATGGGTCGCTGACCGCTGCAGCTCATGCGCTGCTCGGCATCTTGATTCGTTCCCCTGATTTCATTAGGTACCTATTTACAATTGAGTCGACTGGAAGAAGTAAAACCATGAAAAAACCCATAATATGCCCGGTCTGCCAAACTGAGCACAACGTGATTTGAACCTGGCACATAGGGATTGTCAACCAAGCTCACAACCCTGGATATCATGTTCCTGTATATACACATAATAAACCTCTTGTCCTCTTCATGTTTGGTTGGCTTGGTTATTGATCCAGCGGTCTGTTGACTCCTGCCTAATATCTGCAAGTGTTTGTGAGCTGTCGTTTAGTTCTGTACAAAGTGTTCCATTTGTCTTACGAGGATCAGAGAAAGCAGATGTGGCCATCACCAGTGGCAACACTAGACAAGCTCTATAGCAGTGTCGACAGCCTCAGGATGACTGCTGCTTTTTTCGAAAAAATACAGGTTGATGTCTGACAGCGTATGAAGAAGAAGAAGAAGAAGTAGTTCCATTTGTCTGGCCTGGAAGGAAGAAGCTCTTTCCTAACAACGGCAAGTGTCGGAGACATTAAAAAAGATGGGATTTCTGCTATATATGCAGACGACTTGGTGGTGGGGTGTGTAGAACACTTAACAATTGCAAATAAGCGAATACAAGGAGCAGCTGACAATATAGCAGCATGGGCTGAGAAATGGATGGTACAGATCAATGCTGAGAAATCTCCAACAACATTCTTCACACTTTCAAGCAAAGAAAAAGTAGGACAAATATGACTTTAAGATATACAGGTCTAAATACATGATGAGCCTGTATATCTGGACTTCACATTGGATAAGAGAATGACATGGGAGCCTCACATTGAAATAATCAAGCCATGGCAAGGAACAAAACTTGCAATACTGTGAATGATCATTGATGAGCGTTAAGGGTGATCATGGGAGCCATGAAGACCACTCCAATAAATGAAATGGAAGAAAATCACAGGCATCACACCTCTATCCTATAGATGGGACACCAAGATCAGGACATCACACCTCTATCCTATAGACGGGACACCAAGATCAGGACATCACACCTCTATCCTATAGACGGGACACCAAGACCATGACATCACACCTCTATCCTATAGACGGGACACCAAGATCAGGACATCACACCTCTATCCTATAGACGGGACACCAAGACCAGGACATCACACCTCTATCCTATAGACGGGACACCAAGATCAGGACATCACACCTCTATCCTATAGACGTGACACCAAGATTAGGACATCACACCTCTATCCTATAGACGGGACACCAAGATCAGGACATCACACCTCTATCCTATAGACGGGACACCAAGACCAGGACATCACACCTCTATCCTATAGACGGGACACCAAGATCAGGACATCACACCTCTATCCTATAGACGGGACACCAAGACCATGACATCACACCTCTATCCTATAGACGGGACACCAAGATCAGGATACAAGCATACAAGTATAAAAACACGATATCACACCCAATGAAGACCAGATTAGAAGATTTTGCCAGTGGAACATTGAAGAGAAGTAGCTTTGTACATCAGTCCAAAAATTAATTAGAACATATAAGGATGAATTACCAGACACCATTAAGGAGGTAAATCCCAAACCCCTTCCAACCCCATGGGAACAACACCAAAACCTCAGCATAAAAACATTCATAGCTGCTGCCTGCCCCATGGGAGACCAAAAGAAAGCAGCAGCGTGCGACATGATCAGTAAACTGTTCCACAGAGAAACATGGATCCAGGTATATACTGATGGATCAGCAACAAGAGCAGTGAAGAACGGAGGCTCAGGAATCTATGTTGTCTACCCAGATAAAGAAAACTAAACCATTGATCTATCTACTGGAAAATTCTGTTCAAATACTCGACAGAAGTACAGGCACTAATTATTGCTGCAGAAATGATTAGCAGCACAGCAAATTAATGCCAACAGGCTGTATTCCTTACGGGTGCAATGTCATTTCTGCAAACGCTCAAGTGATAAACTGCCAGAGCTTAAGAAAGTCTTGGATGAAAGTCAAGAAAAGGGTAGTGCTACAGTAGATACCATCATACTGCAGCATACCAGGAAATGAGATGGCAGACAGGTTGGCAAAGGAAGGAAGAACAAGAGAACAAAATGAACAAACAATCACTTTTCCAAGCCAAAAGGAAAATTGACCAAACGAGAGACAACTATCACTGCGTTGATTGAACGGAACAAGTGATCTCTTCTGCAAGAAAACAGGATATAACATATTGTATAACTACTTACACAGTATCAAAATGGCTCCATTGCTAATGTATATATGCGGGCAGGTGGCACAGCCACCCAAACATATCCTGCAAGACTGTTATATGCATAGTCAATTGCGTACTGAGCACTGGCCCACAGAGACGAATCTCCACAGAAAGCTGTTTGGAAGCCTTAAAGAACTCTCGGCTAAAGCAATCTTTATCCAGGGAACTGGACTTCATTCTTACTTACTTAGTCGCTCCTCTTCCACCGTGAGGTGTAGAGGTTTGCCAAAGAGAACGCCACACTGCTCTATCCGCCGTCTTTTTCCTGGCTTCTTTCCAATCCAGCTCTCTATCACTTAGGGATTGTCGTATGTTGTCTTCCCAACGTACTTTGGGACGTCCTCGGGGTCTGCGTCCTTGACTTTTGATCTCCCATGCCCGCTTTGGTATCCGATCTTCTTCCATTCTACAGACATGGCCAAACCACTGTAGTTGGCACTGCTCCACTCGTGTCTGCAGGGGCTGAACTTCCAGATTGCTACGTATTGTCTGGTTACGGATCTTGTCCCTTTTCGTCACCTGAACCGCTTTTCTTAGGTACCTCATTTCTGAAGTTTGTAATTGCCTTTCTTGGGCTGTAGTCATTGCACATGACTCACATCCATATGTCAGGACAGGCACATAGGTCGAGCGATATACATCCATCTTTGTTTTCCTGCTTATTTCTCTTCTACTGAGGAAACCTCTGTTTATTGCATGGAACAGTCTACCTGTTGCTGCCCTTCGTGCAGTTAACTCCTCTTTGATTCCTCCCCTGCTGTCTATTACCACTCCTAGATATTTAAAGTTGCTGACCTGCTCCAGTGCTCGTGTTCCCAGGGTTATCTGATGTCTCTTTTCATCTCTGGCGATCACCATGGTTTTTTGTTTTGAAGTTGCTGATGTGCATTCCTCTCTTCTTCAACTCTTTTTCCCAGACCTGCAAGTTGATCTGGAGATGTGCTTCGGTTTTTGTGATCAGGGCCACATCGTCTGCAAATGCTAGTTCCAATATGTAACTTGGTCTCATCTTCCAGTACCCTACTTCATACTTTTTTGTCCGTTCCTTGCAGGCTTTGCTGACTTCATCCATGAGGAGTATGAAAAGGTACGGTGATAGAATGTCCCCCTGTCTTATTCCGCTAGTGGTCTTGAACTCTCCTGACTTATGATTTGATGTCCGCACATAATTTCTGCATGTTTTATAGAAACTCTGTATGGCAGAGATCAGGGGTCCTGGGATGTTCTTCCTTGTCAGGCACTCCCAGAGTTTGTCCCAAGGAACTTTATCAAATGCTTTCTCCAAATCCAAAAAGCAGAGATGCATCTCTTTATCATATTCAAGAGCCTTTTCACTTAGCTGTCTGAGTGTAAAGATAAGGTCTTGAGTACTTCTGTTTGCCCTAAACCCACATTGAGTTTCATCCATACTGGACTTCATGTGTAGGCATAAGAGGAAAAAACTTGGCGAACCAGAAGAGGAATATTGAAACCTTTCCAATAGGTCCTCATTCCACACCATGTCCCCCGAAGACATTTATTGATGAATGACTGGAGTTTCCTCTGTTTTGCCTTTGTCATTCTCCATGTTTCAGCAGTATTCATAGCGTGTTAAGTTTACGAATCTTGATTTTATTTACTTCTATTCTTCTTCGATCAACTTATGCTATGCTTTTAGTCCGGTGAGGTTCACGAAGGAGACTGTGTGTTTCAGGACTTCACAGGTCCTTCACAGCTTTTCGAGCATGGTCGCTTGCCTGACCACTTCTCTTTGGTCTGCATATGTAGGACAGTCCTGCAGGATATGTTCAGTGTTTGCTTGGGTGCTCTATATTCGCACGTGGTGGTGTCTCTGAGACCCATTATGTGGAGGTGAACCTTGAGTCTGCAAAGTCCATTCTGTCTGATCATTGTCTGCCCATCTCTGCCAAGTTTGTCTATGCTGTCATTTTCTGGCTTGTATTCTTTGTGCTGGTCTTTCCATTCTATCCTCATGGATCATTTACTTTTCAAAATGTTGCTGTGAACTATCTTGAATCCATGGGAGAATTATTTAGTGCAAAAAATATCATTCTTGTTGTTGGAAAGAGGAGTAAACGAAGAGGAAAGTCAACTGCGGACATCAGATTTATCTTTATCTGTATTGTCCCTTGTTTCAAAAGGCTAAAGACGAAGGCACAACTTCATCACCTCAGGTTCCCCCATTTGGCTCGGTCTCTATCAGCAGAAGGATATCCCACCTGTCGAGAGCATCGTACAAAGCACGAACTCCGTAGCTCCAGCGATGAACCCAGGGATCTCCGGAAAAAAATTGACATCATGAACCGACCGTCGCAGCTCAAATTCGAACCCCCTAGTTCCTAATAAAGATCTTAGTAAGAGTTCTTGTTTTGGTATTTCTGCTCTTGATAATAAAAGAAAACCTATTTTTAGAGAAAGTCAACAAGAGTTCCTCCATCGAGGAAGTGTTTTGATTCTATAGCTTCTTGACACTTTGGGTTGGTGGGAGTGGAGTGGTTTGTGCTTGTCCAACTTGGATCGTGACTCAATTGTCATCTTCCTATTGCTGATAATTTTTCTTCTTAGACTTTCATCCCACTTGAGGTGATGAACAATACAGATACAAGAGGCTTGTCATAAATCTTTACCCTGAGTATGAAGGAGTAGGAGGAAAAAGTTGAAATTTTGCACAAATGTAGCTCATTCAATTTGTACTGGACTTGAGAAGTATGAATTTCCCTCCTCGACGGGTTTACCTGGTATGGTGCTTGGCGCAACACACCTTATTGACCGGATCTGCTACTCTAAAGATTTGTTAGAACAATGGAGAAATCTGAGAACAGAACTGTGATAAAATTCTTGATGTTGCAAAGAAAAACACCTACAGAAATACACAGGGAGATGGAACCAGTGTTTGAGGAATTCTGTCCTTTCTATGCTTCTGTACAAAATTTGTGTAGGCAGTTTAAGTGTGGCCGTTCCCATGTTCCTGATCTTCCAAGATCAGGAAGACCATCCTCAAAGTGGAGTGATGAAAATGCTGCAAGAGTGAAGAAAATCATTGACCAGGACAGGAAAATGACAATTGCAGAGATATCTAGGTCAGCAAAACTGAATGAAAGTAGTTTTTAGAATTTTTCACAACAGACTGAACATGAGAAAAGTGTGTGCCCGCTGGGTCCCGCGTCTGCTGACATGTGAACAGAAACAAACGAGGGTTGATTGCTGTGGCCAGTTGCTCAAAATGGGTCAGTCGAAAAACATGTTGCCGACCTTGGTGACAGTAAATGAGACTTGGGTTCACCATTATGACCCGGATTTTTTTCTTTTCCCAAAACTTAAAAAAAACAGCTGAAAGGAAATCCATTGTGACAGTGACGACGATGTCATACTGGCTTGTAATAACTGGTTTAGTTCGAAAAATAGGTTACTTTATTCTGAAGGTCTTTTAAAGGTCACGCAGAGATACTTACTTATTTTCCGTGTCCAAACACCACACAGCATCCGTCCAGTATTCAGCAACTTGAACTGCCTTGTCGATCGCCTCCATCATGTCGTTCATGTCACAGGTTTCAGGGAGGTTGGGTGGCAGGTCATCAGATGATCTTGGTTCTGAACTGCGCCGCATTCACATGTGTTGACATCTCAGTATCCCCATTTCTTCAAGTTCGCTCTGCATCTTGAGACACCAGTTCGAAGTCTGTTCATTGCCTTCCACACAGCATAGGGCAGGTGGTGTCCAGGCGCAGCCTCTTCCTTGAGCTCTATCCATGGATCCTGCATTGTTTCGCGCCACCTCTCGATGCGTCGACCTTCCGGGCTTGTCTGGATGGTCTCTGTCGATTTTAAGAAACTGTGTCTTGATTTAAGTCTTGTGGCTTGTTCCTGGTGGCCAAACATCGGGTGTCTAGGGTCGTTTTCCTGTTTCCCTCGTTCGATTTCCGCAGCTACACCTCTTCTTATATCCGGTGGTGCAATGCCAATTAAGGGATATATTTTGTTTGTGGGGGTGGGTTTAAGGCACCCCGACACTATCCTGCCCATCTCGTTCAATGCTGTATCAATTTGTTTTGCATGGGCGGAGTTTTTCCAGACTGGGGCTGCATATTCCGCTGCGGAAAGGCACAAGGCAATCGCTGATGTGCGTAAGACTGATGGCTGAACACCCCATGTTGTGCCAGTCAATTTTCGGATAATGTTGTTTCTGGCATGTACCTTACGCTTTGTCTCCTGACAGTGTGTCATATAGGATAATGTGCGATCCAACTTTACACCCAGGTATTTGGGAGCCGGACAGTGTTCAAGATCCTGTCCTTGCCATCTGATCCGTAGTTCTCTGTTTACCTCTCTGTTCTTGAGATGATAGTCGCATTCCTAAGTTTTACTAGGGTTGGGTTTTGGATGGTTTTCCCGATAATACTCTGCAAGGTCATTCAGAGAGCGTGTTAGTTTACCTTCTACCTCCTCGAAGCCATTAGCACGAGCAGCGACTGCTGTGTCATCGGCGTATATAAATGTCCTTGTGTCTATATCCATAGGTTGGTCATTGGTATAGATGTTGTATAGCATGGGAGCATGAACACTTCCTTGAGCCAGGCCGTTGGTTTGATTTCGCCATCTGCTCTCTTTATTCCCCAAGGTTACATAGAATCGCCTGTTTTGAAGTAAGCATTTGATTATGTTAGGCAGACGCCAGTCTTTCGTCATGTTGTATACCTTTGCCTGCAACCTACGATGATTTACTGTGTCGTAGGTAGCGCTTAGGTCTATATATGCCACTCCAGTCACCTGGTTGCGCTCGAAACCATCCTCTATTAGTTGTGTCAAATTGAGGATTTGACTACTGCAAGATCTCCCAGGTCTGAATCCAGCTTGTTCCTTGATCAGCCTCGAGTCTATCCAGGGAGAGATGCGGTTCAGGATCATCCTTTCAAATACCTTGTATAGGTGGCATAAGAGCGACACTGGTCGAAAATTCTTTGGGTCTGTTCGAGTTTTCCCAGGCTTTAACAGGGCAACCACGTGTACTTTCCTCCAGATTTTGGGAATATTCAAGGATTCGACGCAAATGTTCATGGGATTTAGTAGCCAATTGATTGTTATTGGTCCAAACTGTTTTATTTGCTCTGTTCTCAAGTCGTCGGGGCCGGCTGCTTTATTGGATTTTGTTTGCTTTATTGCTGCACTTAATTCTTCAATTGTGAAACGTGCGCTCAGTATATCATTCTCTACCTCGCGTTGTCGTTGGGTCCTTGTTTGTCCCGTTTAATAGTTGGTTTTGCCATTCATCAGTAATTGGTGGGCCACTTGGTTAGGAGTAACTTGCGTGGAGCACATGTTGGGTCATTGCTTAGGTCCTTAATGAGTTTCCATGCTTGCCTGCTGTTTTGCTTCATGTCCAAGTCTTCCACCAGGCTACACCACTTTTGCGTTTTGAATTCTGAGATGGCATGAAGGAGATCTTCTCCAGTCTGGATGGTTTCCTCGCCGAAGGGGTCTGTTTCGAACAGCAGTTTATATTGCTCGTACAGTGCCTTTGATCCATCGTTTAATCCAGGTATGTACTGTGATCGGTATCCTCGTGGGATATATCTTCTGGAGATTGATTTGGTTAATTCTATAAAAGCGTCATAGTTTGCAGGCTTAGGTTCTAACTTGGCCACCTCTGTGTCTAGATCACATGCAAATGGGACCCAGTTGGCGCGTTTGAAATTAAACTGTCTTTTGAAGACTACGTTCTCTGGTTCGACCATTGCTTTAACACTACATATAATGGGTCTATGTTGCGTTCTTGGAATAGGTTCTCCCATGTCTTTTGTCACATGATTAAATATTTGAGTACTGACAAAAATATTGTCAGGATTATATCCCCTTTTCCACCTGCCACCGTGAAAAGATGCTGGTAGTTTTGGGTCATGTAAGAGTAGAAGGCAGGTGTTCTCAGCCCAGCTCTCTAATTTTTCACCATTGACGTCTGTCTGATTGTATCCCCATGCCGTGCTGTGGCAGTTGAAATCGCACATGATTATTTGGGTTTTCCGGGTTCTGAAATTGACAGGTTCTTGAAACTGGAAATCGTCATTGGGAGGCTTGTATATTGACGTCACTGTGCAAGCCTTGGTTTGAATTGTAATAGTCTCTATATTTCCTCCATGAGACTGATATACTGATTCGATGTCTAGGTCTGTTGAGGTGAACATAGCGCTTCCATATTTCTCATGGGGTGTCTCCGCAACAAGTTTCATTACCTGTATATTCAGTCTTTGACCAGCGATTGCGCGATGGTTCTCTTGGACCATTAGGACATCGCAATTACGCTGCTTACATATCTCGGATAATATTGCTTCCTTTTCGCTGGTTAGCCCCTCGATGTTGACGCAGAGATGGCAAAAATATAAAATTTCAGGTGATGGCTACATTGAGAAGGAATAGGCACTGTGCCACATTTCAACTTGCTCCTCCTACTCCTTCGTGGCCAGGGTAAAGACTTTTGACAAGCCCCTTGTACATTGAAAGTAAATATACTTACTGATGTCTGATTAGTCTAGTGGTAGAGCACTTGCTTTTCACGGTAAAGGTATGGGGTTTAACTTCAACTAACATCGTGCTTCAGTTGACCCAACTGTATAGGGGGTTCATGTGTAACATACAGTTATGGTGGGGACGATAAAACTAACGTCTGATCAGGCAAAACACACTGGTCAAACAATGTTAGCCATGGTCAGGAGAGATATACTGACCAAGACCCTCATCTGACCTTCTCGTTGGTCATCCTGGAAATAGGCTGTTGTCGAGGACAACAGTCTGGCTAACAAGGTGAGGTTTGATATGATCCCCGTAGAAGTGACTGACACGGAGATGAAGCCAGGCATTGCACAACCACCTGAAGGACCCCGGTCCACTTCATCAGCACGCTCGGGACATCAGGAAAGCTACTACATTCTGCCACAAGTTCCATCCTTTTCAGGGCGCACAAAAGGGTTACCAACCCATTGTGGGCATTATCAACCTACGGTTATGGTGCTGTGTATAAAACTGCAGCACATTGATTTTTCTTAGTCTTTACATTCAGTTTACGTCAAGCTCTTGAAGCTTTGTTTATTGTTGCCGATTCTTAATAAACAATGGTGATAAAGGTGGTGTCAAAATAAACAAAATCAAAAGTAGAATATAGAACTTGTTAAAAACAAATAACACTGAATAACAAATTTGGCGCTTGTGTGTGTATCTCCAAAGCTTTTCACAACAGTAATTGAGAACATCTTCCAACAGCTGAGTTGGGCCGATAGTGGAATAAATACAGATGGGGAAAGGCTCACCCACCTACGCTTTGCGGGCGACATTGTGGTGTTGGACTACGAATGAACAAAAAGAAAACACAAAGTCTCCGAAACCCATACTGATGCAAATGCGAGATCAACCTGGGAAATGAGCAGATCAAAGATGTCGGCGCCGTCATATACTTGGGACAGGAAATAAATGTCACCCACACCCTAAACCGGGAAATTTCTAGATGAAGAGCTGCAGCCTGGACTAGCTTCAAATACCATAAAGCCTATACACCTACATCTGAAAGACACCACGGCAAGGGCACACCTTTTCCATTCTACGGTTATACCAGCCATGATTTACGGATGTGAAGTGTGGAATCTACGCAACGCGGATTTAGAGAAACTATACATTACCCACCGAGCAATGGAAAGACGTGCCCTCTGGATCTCGATCAGAGATCGAATCCACAATGCTGAAATCATAGAACGCACTCTATTTCAAGACGTCATGGAGTCTGCGTTGTCTCGCAAATACCACTCGGCTGGACACGTGGTGCTGATGTCAGATAATGGATGGACACTCAGAACAACGTTTTGGTGGCCATATGATTATACATGACCACGTGGCTGCCCGCCCATACGATGGCGAGGTGGTCTGTTGAGAGACCTAGGTCCGAAATGGTATAACAGGGCGTAAGATCGGACTGCATACATGACATTGTTGACTACCTCGCAAATGGCACATCTGTCGGGCTGAAGTCGAGGATATTGTATTGTATTGTGCGTATCTGATAAACCAAGTTGTTTTTAAGATGTTTAGACTGCAAATCTTAATATGGGTATTAATACACCAGACCCTGCCGAAGACGGATGTGTTGAATCGAAAGGTGCAAATATCGCAGTAAAGCTGTAAACTAGCCACACAACGTATTCCGTTCACCGGACTATATCCTGTTACTTGCAAGATCATGTTCAGGGTTTGGCAACGGGAGATTGAGAACAAACGTAGAAGAAGAAGAACACACCATATGAGCTCTAGTTTTTAAAAATATTTAGAAACACATTTTAACACATTTGCATATTTGTAAGTTGCAGCTCCTTTCAGTCATGACTGCCGGTAGTAGTCCCTTTCAGTCATGACTGACTTTAGATAATATGACATATATAACATGTGAGGGGAAACTCTCTACTAAGCTTTTGATTTTTTTCTTTTCTTGCAGCATTGTCATTTCAGTTCTCCGTGTTGCAAAAGTTTTTTTTTTCACCCATCATAAAGTGGCTCTTACATCTCCAATGGATCGGTCTGCATCTTCATATTCCCAGGATGTCCAACTCATTGTCGGTAGCTTCATGTCACGCTTACACACATATTTGAACCTCAGCAGTGGTTGGACGACTGTTATTTTGCCATCCGTCAACTGTCCATAGAGAATATCTTTGGGGATGCAACCATCTTCCATATGACGACGAACATGACGAAGCCATCATAGTCTTCGCTGCTTAAGAAGAGTACTTGCTTCAGAGAATGGCGCAAGAGTTCACCTTTGCATTTATCACTTTTGCTCTCCATGTAATTTCAAGGATGGATTACAGGTGCTGTAGATGGAAGGTGTTAAGCCTTTTCTCTTGTTTGGAATAGGTTGCCTAAGTTTTGCTACCACATATGACTATACATGTATTGTTAACCATGCTGTCAGTTTTAATTGTAAGTTTATGGTATTCACAAACATACATTGTGAGATGAGAAAATGTGGCAACAGCTTTGTCAATTCTGGTTCTACAGAGAGCTTGTCGCTGATGAAGAGCCCTAGGTATGTGAATTGGTGCACAGCTGCTGCTTCTTCTTCTTCTGCGTTTGTTCTCAATCTCCTGCTACCAAACACTGAACAGGGCTTTGCAAGTAGCAGGATATAGTCCGCAGAATGGAAAGCATTGTGTCGCTAGTTTACAGCTTGACTGCAATATTTGCATCTTTTGGTCTGACACATCCATCTTCATCAGCAGGCATGTTTTGAGTACCAGGTTGGCCTTCCCTGTTCGATCCCTTTTCATTAGTCAGCCTGCTCTATTGCAGCCTGTTATCCAGGATCAATACGTGGAGGTGTAAAAGGGTCTTGGCAGCTCTGGTTCGCTGGCAGTCACCTGTCGTTAGCAGTCAGCAATGGGTTGCTGATCGCTGCAGCTCATGCGCTGCTCAGCATCTTGATCCCGCACAACTGCTAATTCACAATTACCGATGTTAAAAGTTGGTGTGGTATCCACTTCCAACGTATATGTTGATGCTCATGGCTATCAGTCTTGTGGCGAAAAATGCCGTTGACCTATCATACTTCCTCTTATTCAACGACAAAGATAGTCTGTTTGGTTATATCAGGGTACATAAGTAATAATAACATTGTTGGCATCCAGGCTTAAACTCTGGTTCAGCACTAAAAAAAGCATTCACCCAAATAGAGACTGCACTCTGATCAAACCACGTGGCTGTTGAGCATTGGAGTTGTGTATAGTATGTGTGTGCTGCTTTCTACAGTTGCTGTTTTATTGTTTGGGGGACCTGGAGTAATATAGTGTAGTGGTCACTACCTTTTTCAGTGCATAAATTCATTCAGGTTTTATTTAGAGCTGGTAGTGATGTCAGGTCTATACATTGATCTGATGGTGAGCTCAGATCTTTACATTGATCTGATGGTTAGGTGAGGCCTATCCATTGATGTGATTGTTTTTGTCAGGCCTATCCATTGTTCTGATGGTTTTTGTCAGGACTATCCATTGATCTGATGGATAGGTCAGGTCTATACATTGATCTAATGGTTAGGTCAGGTCTGTACATTGATCTAATGGTTAGGTCAGGTCTATATATTGATCTGATGACGAGGTGAGGTCTATACATTGATCTAAAGGTTCTAATAGGAAGGAATGTAGGCACATATCTGAACATGAACTAGCTAAACCAGGATGACCATGATATGTAAATGGAGGAGTGGAAGATGTGACATAGATCTACGGACGAGAAAATCAGATGATGACTGAACAAAAGAAAAACAGAGTGAGAAATGGATCGGTCAACATTATATTAATTTGTATTTTGTCCATAGTTAAACCTTTTGGTCATAACTTGGTTTCTTGTTTTCATATTTATGACCTTGTTTAACTACCACATAAATATTTGTGTTATATTTTTCTACATTTGATATCAAATGTTACCTCGGCCTCCCTGAGACTTGTTTGTTGTTGCTGTTTAATAACAAATGATGGTGTTAGTTGTCAATGATGAGCTGATGACAATGGTAGTGTCCACATAAATAAAACCCAAAGCTGAATATAGGACTGGATCAACATTAGCCTTTAATAACACTTTTCTTATTTCAATCTGTACAAATGCTTTGCCATTTACATTGTACGCTTTTTTTTGGTACTTTCGAAAACCTGTTTTGCATGACAAAGTTGATACATCGATCTGTCTTTATGTTTAATTATCTATTTTTAATTTAGGGGAGAAAGGTGATTTTGATGATATTTTCCACAGTTGTTACAAAGAAGTGAGTTCAAAATTGGGGTATCCCAAGAAATGTTTAGTGTCAAATTTAGTATCTACTTGAATTGCTCAAAGTATACAACAAATAATGGTATGAAGTAGAAAGAGAACAAATGACACTGAATCACTGCTGTCATCCTAGCAACATTTGAGTCCTATTTAATAAAATGCACGGCGAAACCACAAATGATTTTACATAAAACAATGCAACTTAAATGATACGTTGCCGATACACCACTTGACCAGGGGCATATATTCAATATGTGCTAGGTGTGTTCCTTACGTCCAAGTGAAACTACTAAAATGTATTTTTAATACCATGTTATGAGAGTATTTTTATTACTTAAAAGATGAATTATTTTGCAATTTTTCATAAAATTTTGTTGCTGCCCTAGGACGTCATTAGGCATAATAGCCGCTGACTGCTATGTTGGTCAATGCTCAAGGGGCGAGAAGAAGAAGCGAGAAATGCGTACATTAGTTTTCATGCAGCTACAAACATGGCACACAATCCTGTACTAGAAATGAGTGACAAGGGATTGACACGAAGGATGTACCGGCTTGGTGTTAGCTTTTAACTGAACTTAATGTCTTTATACTGGTTTAGAAGACTCTGCATACAACCAGTTTCATTTACATTTCCATGCTCTAAAAGCTTTGCGCATCCAATCTATTCTTAAATGCAATAATTGTACTTGCCTCCACTACTTCATGTGGCAATGCATTCCAAGCATTCTGACTAAAACAATATTTCTTAATATCTAATATGGGCCTTTCTTTTGTTAATTTGTAGCTATGCTCTCTTGTTCTTGTAGGTGGTTGTATTTTGAAAAACTTATTATTGTAATTTATCCTTTCCTTTGATTATCTTATAAACCTGTATTGTTACCTCGAGTTCTTCTCTTTTCTGGATACTGTAGGCGGTTTTTTTTCGGAGTCCTTCCTCATAACTGTAATTCTGGAATCCCACTATTAGCTTTGTCACTCTTTTTTGTTTAACTATCCATTGAAATGTGTACATAATGAGTTCTGTACTGACCTAGATTCAACGTGAGAATTTTGCTTTCTTTTAGTGTATATACTGTTATGAAAAGCATTTGATATATTTTTAAGTTACATTTCTTTTGATTGAATAATGAAAGCACAATTGTATATTATAAGATCACATTGTCCTCAACGCCACTCCGGCAGATCTGCTGTATGCGAGGAAGCCAACAACATACTGTGTGTGTCCCGATCTTTTGCAATGCTGTGCCAATGCGGGCCCTGGTCTTTAGTCAGTGCGTCTCACCATTGCATAGGTGAGCGACCTCATGGATGTGTACTGGCATATGCCCACGTTGTTCTATGTGTTCATCTTATGTTAGGCATGCTTGCCACTTGTCCAGCCCAACGATGTTTGCATGATATCGCTGCTTCCACTATGTCCTGAAACAAAGTTTGATGTCAAATTTTGTTTCAAATTTTTTGCGTGCACCATTCTATTGCTCTTCCATTGCATCTATTTTGCACATTCTACTCGTCACATCAGTAAATCATTGCTGGAATGACCATGGAATTGAAAGTATGTGGTCTTGCTGTGGTGTCTTTCATCTTAGGAGTATTGGCTTAATGGAGTTCAAGGAAAATCAAGCTGCTAATCGTCATCTAGAGATTTCATGATCAATTTTGTGGTTGGCATTTATCTCTTGGCCTAGGTAGATATAGGAGTGGACACGCTCAATGGTTTCCTCTCCTAGCTTGATGTACTTCTTTGGGCAGTAAAGGTTTCTAAGGCATTGTGACAAAAATTTGCAATGAACATATGCTGCGTGAAAGTCATTCTAGAAACATTGATTTTATAGAGTATTCATTCTAAGATTGAAGTACACCTTCTATCAGGGATCTGGATATACCACTGCAGCTGACATGTGCAAGTCATTTTAATACTTTTATCAGAATTATAATATTTGTGTGTTTGGTTATTGTCTTCTTTTAAATATGAATTAATGGTATTATCCTGGTAGCTGGTTATATTGGATAATGCAGACATCAATTGAGGGAAAAAGAACTCGTATTCAATGGACACTATTGTCATAATTGGAGGTCTGGACTACGCAGATGATATGGTACTTTTGTCACAGTCATAGCTAAATATGAACATGAAGAAAACCAAGCTCCTTAAACTTAACACTATCAACAATGAACCAATCATGCTTGAAAGAGAGCCTTTGGAAGAAGTGGATGCCTTGACCATTTGGGCAGCACTAATGACACATCAGGAGATGCAGATGTAAGGACTAGAGTTGGAACGACAAGAATGACATTCCTGACACTAAACAACATAGGGAGATTCAGAGAAATCAAGTTTCGCACCAAAGTTAGAATATTCAACGTCGGTGTCAAGTTGGTGCTGCTGTATGGAACGGAAACATGGAGAACAACTAAGGTCATATAGCAAAGACTTGAGTTCTTCGTTAACAAATGCCTACAAAGGATAATCGGCGTAAAATGGCAAGACATAGTAATCAAGACCTATTGGAAAGGAGCCAGCAGCCACCAGAACAATAAATTAATCAAATAAAATGGGACTGGATAAGACACCACCTCCCCCAACATAGCCAGACAGGTTCTTACGTGGAATCCTCAGGGGTAGAGAAAGAAATGTATACCAAAAGATGTGGGGAAGAGAATGTGAGGAGAATCTAAGATTAAATGATTACATCCGAAGAGAGGCAGAAAAAGCAATCCAGGACCGTGCATGCTGGTGGGATGTTGTCAATGGCCTATGCACCAAGAGGAGTGACAGACTTTGATTGATTGAACCTGAATACAGCAGTCAAATCTTTGATGGCTTTCACTACTTTAAACAATGGTGTAACTACCACAGAAGTGCATATGGCATGTCTCATTAGACCATGTGTAGAGAAGAGATACATACATATATTTATTGAAATATACATTTTTATATAATAGTACTTGTTATGTAGGAGCTATGATAGCAAAATGGTTAGTATACTAAGATCGTTACTTTACTCTTGCTTGTTATGTAAGTAGTATATATTTTGGTACAGATGTTGAATAAATTGATTATGGTGAATTCTATAATGAGCAAGCACATAGTTTGTGTCCGTGATATTTTAGATACACCACTGGCTGTAAATGATAGTTTGCGATTACTGAAATCATTGTCATTTGTTTAAATCTAGAGAGATAATAGAATAATTTATTGGTGGTGCATTGACTAACGCTGTGCAAGGAAGTTCGCAGACTTTGTGATGACCACTTTCTAGTATAACAGAGTCTCACAGAAAAACAACAAAGTTAAAAATAAAAAAAATATAATCACAGTGGTGGTTTCCAAACACACAGATCACGGATGTTCAAACAAGGACCAGAAACAAGAATTCACTTTCAGATACTGAAATACTCTTATAAATAACAGCAATCTTTCAATCTGTTGCGAAGTTATCACAGTTACAGACAGGATATTGCGAAGGATGTTTTCTGCTTGCTAGACGCGTTCAGTCAAATTTAGTTAAGTTTTGTTTGTTCATTATATATTTATTCATTATAATGAATAAACATGTTTATTCATTATGTTTATTCATTATATGTTTATTTAATGATGTTTATTCACTATATTTATTCATTATGGTTTTTCATTATATGATTTCAAGCCCAGCAGATAACAATTATTAGGAAGATTGCAACACAAAGTAGCTTGTTTATTTTTTCTGAGCCATTCCATTAGAACTATATGGGGTTTAGTTTACATTTGATGACATAAGAGTACCAGGGATAATACCATATCACATTTTTTTTAGATCAAGCGTCTCAAATTCAAAACATAAGGGCCGTACGAGGTCACAGCTACCACACCACAATAAAACCTTCTTTAACTCATGTGATTCTGTTTTTAATATATTTCCTTCTACTCTAGTGAGGCATTTAATTTGTGTTGTTTCTTTTGTTGTGACCATTGTTTGGTTTTTGAAATTTGTATATTTAGTCTTTCATAGTATTTGATTGACTGCCTCGTCACAAAGGCCTCTCCATCACTAGAGCTGGTCATCAACCTTAACCCCTTTAAATGAAGGCTGTATCCAAGCATTTTTAGTGGCGGTTTGATAGCAACCCATGTAAAATAGGGTTACACCAATAAGCAAATCAGCTGATTACAGATTAATATCTTATTGGCCGATACCAATTAATCGGCTGCCGATTATTTCAAATGCAATTATGTATTGTGATATGAAATATGTGTAGAAATTAATTGTAGGTAATTTATTATAATATTTCATCATTAATCACAATTATGGAGCTAGTATTGGTAATAAGTGAAAAGTGGTATCAAACAACATATTCTCCAAATTATCCGTACTGTGATTCCTTTTTTTTTTACGCCAACGAGGAGGGTGTTTCTTTTACTTCGACACCTTTTTACCTACATGGAGTTACATCTCTGAGGCAGTTCCCTTGTTATTTTTCAGTTTGTTGGATCGGCATGTTTAATCACTGGGAATTGGGTTAGATTACACTGGTGGGCTTAGATTGTGAATCCTATAAGTTTCAATAATTTTTTTCTGAGATACATGGTCTTCTTGTAACAGCAATAATAATACAAAAAAAAACAAAACAGGAATGACCGATTATCAAACCAATTAACCGACCAAAAAGCACATAACCATTCTTTTCAACAATCGTGCTACATGGGGGTTTTAGAGTATATAATGTCTTATATTCTTGTCTAGCAATTATCATGTCTTATTTCAACTTATAAAGTTGGTTATGTTGCGATGTGGACGATACAGCGGGGCAAGCCACCTGTTTGACCCCTTTGTTAGAGGCAGAAAATAAAAACATTAGCACAGACAGCTGCACACAAACCAGAGAAAATATAAATAATAATGAAATAAAATGGTGGAATACATTTTTTCAGTACAGTTGACAGTACAACAGAGGTGTACGTTGTAGTAACAAAATATAGTAACGTTGTGTTGACAGAATAGTTTAGGTGATCACATTACTATATACACAACAATATCACACTGACCAGGACTGTATCCTTTCAAGACTACTAATAATAAGTATTAAACAAAAAAATAATCATGATCACAATCTTCCAATGGGAGCTCAGAGTCACCACCGGAGTCAATTTCGATGCAGGAAGCTTGCGTCAAAACATTCATGTGCTCTTGCAGTGATGATAGTAACCATAAAAATACGAAGGGTGTTAATAAAAAATAATCAGACAACTGATAATAAATATAAGGTTGATAATAATAAATAAAATAGTGATGGTCATAACAATATTTATTAACACTGATAAAAGAAATAATAACAAACTGGCATTACAAAAATAAGATCAGACATAAACGCTACAAAGGGCTGTAGTCAGTTTTTAATACAGGATATTAACAAAAATAACAGTTTTAAGGGGAGAGGGAAGTACAAATGATTCAAATAAATTCAAGCATTATATTTTTAAAATTGTTTTACAAATAAGTCATGGGCTAACTTGATAGTAACAAGTCGAATTGCTTTCACGAGAATGGGAAAAAGTTGTAGAGTAACATGGTAGATCAGACTTTATTGCTAGTGTAACATACAAATACTTTTGTCTGACTGAAAGCAATTAGAAATTCCGGGAGATGATGTTACTAACTGCTAGTGTGTCCTTTATAGGGGATTGGTAGTGAGAAACCATAAGCAATGAAAATAATGGGTTTAAATCCTTAGCATTTGATAAAATTTGTGTACGCTTTTATTTTGCTTTATCAAAAGCAGTATCAAGAGCTAGGGAAACAAATAATAAACTGTTAATATGTAGAATCTTCATATGAGATTGTGTATGAAGGTAATTAACTGTGAATATGTAGAATCTTGATATGAGGGTAATTAACTGTGAATTTGTAGAATCTTGATATGGGGGTAATTAACTGTGAATTTGTAGAATCTTGATATGATGGTAATTAACTAGGAATTTGTTGAATCTTGATATGATGGTAATTAACTGTGAATTTGTAGAATCTTGATATGATGGTAATTAACTAGGAATTTGTTGAATCTTGATATAATGGTAATTAACTGTGAATTTGTAGAATCTTGATATGATGGTAATTAACTGTGAATTTGTAGAATCTTGATATGAGGTATATTAACTATGAATTTGTAGAATCTTGATATGAGGGTAATTAACTGAATTTGTAGAATCTTGATATGAGGGTAATTAACTGAATTTGTAGAATCTTGATATGAGGGTAATTAACTGTGAAATTGTAGAATCTTGATATGATTATAATTAACTGTGGATATGTAGAACCTTGATATGAGATTATGCATGAAAGAACTCACAAATGAAATGGAAATGTTGTGACTGTTTCCTGCCAATGGAAATAATCATGAGTTTCAGGCAATGCATTCTCATCTCATATTGAACAAATCTATTTAGAGTTTCCATATTAAAAAAGGAGTTTCTAGATTCACGATTAATGCAAACTAATTTCAAAAATCTGGTAGGTACTACAATATGGATGGTTCATTATGGGAGACCGCAATCAATGAAAGTAATATGATGTTTGTTTATTATCAGTAACTTAGAGCTTAAGTATTTGGGAATGACAAAAAAATGTTATTAGTAACTTTGTATTTGTGAATGAAAGATATGCGTTTGTGAATGAGACAAATGTTTATTTATGAATAACTTTATTTGTGAATGAGTGAAAAGTACATTTTATTAGCTGTATTTTTTGGTAAAGTCTTTTATTTATACCATAATATGTTTTTGAGACCACATGAGTAATTTTTTTTATTTTTGGTGAATTGGTGTATTGTAATGTTTTAATTTATTGGTATTATTCAGGATTCATTGCCAAATTTAATCTTTGAAAATGATAATCGTTTATGTCGATTTCTACACCTGTGTCATCTTTAATGTTTTACTTTGGACGGTTTGTGATGTTTCATTCACTGAACGTGCATGCCTGTTGCTGATCTTGCTGTTGATGCAGCTAAATATAAAACTTCATTTTTCGGTACATCCTTTTGAATGACCATCAAAATTTGATTTAAAAGGTCATACTAGAAGAGAGGTGTACACAGTTTTAGCTCTCCAGGTTATAGGGATGTTGGTTAAAATTTCTCAAAAGTTAAAACTAACATGTCCAGCTTGTAAATAGTGACACATGGTATGGAGATGTTATATTTGTTTCTGTCAGCACAACCACTGAAAACAATATGTTTGTTTATTAGTAGCTTATGTCTTTGAGAATGATACATATGTTTGTTTATTAGTAGCTTATGTCTTTGTGAATGATACAAATGTTTGTTTATTAGTAGCTTATGTCTTTGAGAATGATACATATGTTTGTTTATTAGTAGCTTATGTCTTTGAGAATGATACAAATGTTTGTTTATTAGTAGCTTATGTCTTTGAGAATGATACATATGTTTGTTTATTAGTAGCTTATGTCTTTGAGAATGATACAAATGTTTGTTTATTAGTAGCTTATATCTTTGTGAATGATACAAATGTTTGTTTATTAGTAGCTTATGTCTTTGAGAATGATACATATGTTTGTTTATTAGTAGCTTATGTCTTTGAGAATGATACATATGTTTGTTTATTAGTAGCTTATATCTTTGTGAATGATACAAATGTTTGTTTATTAGTAGCTTATGTCTTTGAGAATGATACATATGTTTGTTTATTAGTAGCTTATATCTTTGAGAATGATACATATGTTTGTTTATTAGTAGCTTATATCTTTGTGAATGATACATATGTTTGTTTATTAGTAGCTTATATCTTTGTGAATGATACATATGTTTGTTTATTAGTAGCTTATATCTTTGAGAATGATACATATGTTTGTTTATTAGTAGCTTATGTCTTTGAGAATGATACATATGTTTGTTTATTAGTAGCTTATATCTTTGTGAATGATACAAATGTTTGTTTATTAGTAGCTTAGAGCTTATGTCTTTGTGAATGAGAGAACAAAAGGACACATGGGATTGGACAACTGATTAATGTAATGCTTATGTATTTGTGAATGAGAGAACAAAAACGGGGCTGGGAATGTTTTCCTGGCTCCTGCGAGCACAACCAATGAAAGTAATAAGGTGTTTCAAACCACACAGAAGGGATTCACTAATACTAAAGTTTATTGTGTGCCAGTGTTACATAACAAATATATTCTGATGTTTGAGTGGGCACGGGTATTGGCTGCTCTTTGTAAAGTCAGGTAGGGTGAAAGGGGGGGGGGGGGGGAGGGGTGTGTGTGTGTGTGTGTTCATAGTCCTCATACGATGCCGAGGGAGGACAGACACGCTGGCATCCTGACACAGAGCTTGTTTCATACAGGCAGTCAGCCGTGTTGGCACCACCCGGGTGTGATGTCGCTTACTCCTCCACAACTCCACTCTCATGAGCACGGCGAACAAGGTACAGCTTCTCATGTTTTTCTTTGTCTGCAAAGCAAGAGACGAGAACGACGAGAGATTGTTTGGTTGAAAGACAATAATAATAACAATTGGTATTGTAAGATTGTATATACTGAACTGATTATTGTATAGTATATTACTATAGTTATGGTGAAGCATTGTATTGTATATTACTATCATGATGCATTGTACAGTATATTTCTGTGATGGTACATTGTATATATTACGATGATGATGCATTGTTTAGTATATTACTACGATGAAGCATTGTATATTACTATTATGAAGCATTGTATAGTATATTACTATGATGATGAAGCATTGTAT
Source organism: Ariolimax columbianus (assembly GCA_036924085.1). Lineage (NCBI taxonomy): Eukaryota > Metazoa > Mollusca > Gastropoda > Stylommatophora > Arionidae > Ariolimax > Ariolimax columbianus. The sequence goes on from JAVGWX010000007.1 coordinate 44,248,420, forward strand.
AGTATATTACTATGATCAAGCATTGTATAGTATATTATATTACTATGATGATGAAGCATTGTATAGTATATTACTATGATCAAGCATTGTATAGTATATTACTATGATCAAGCATTGTATAGTATATTACTATGATGGTGATGCATTGTATATTATATTACTATGATAAATACTAAATAAATGAAGAATATTTGAAATGAAATCAGTTGTTACTTCTCTACTAATTCAAGACCTCATATTGCTACACATATACATACACACTACATGTACATACACATACAATTCAATAGTAACAGTCCCTCTACCATTTGGACCATCGATATACAACTGATTGTTTGTCCACCTTCTGGTGTAAGATGCACATTTTCTTTTGTTGTTAAATTACCCAACCAATTCTACCTGAATACAAAGAAAACTAAGATACTGACAAATTAACTAAATAAACGTACAGATTAGATATTATGAAATTTCTTTTCAGTCAGAGAGTGGTGAATGCATTGCCACAGGAAGTAGTGCAGGCAGGGGAAATTAATGCATTTAAGAATAAATTGGATGCACATAGCTTTTTGAGCAAGGTAATGTAAATGAAACTGGTTGTAGAGTCTTCTAAACCAGTATAAAGTAGTTAAGTTAAGACAAAACTCCCACTTAAAATCGAGATTGCTGGCGAAGAGGTTGATAATCTTGCACATTTTTAATATCTGGGATCAATACTGAACAACAACGGTGACTGTACAAAGGAAATAAGAAGATGATTAACTACGGCAATGCAGAAGATATAGAGTATGCAGACATATGGCATAATACGAAGGACTAAACCTAAAGATCATGCATATTTCCTGTGGCAACCTATGGATGGGAAACATGGACGATTACAAAAGTAATAAAAGTGAAGATCAGTGCTTTTAAAACACAGTGCTACAGAAGAGTCCTGAAAATCCCGTGGATAAAGAAAAAAGAAACAAATTCATCCGGCAAGAACTGGGGGAGAAATGATGTTATTATCCAAAAACTGACAGAAAGAACTGGGGGAGAAATGATGTTATGATCCAAAAACTGACACAAAGAACTGGGGGAGAAATGATGTTATGATCCAAAACTGACACAAAGAACTGGGGGAGAAATGATGTTATGATCCAAAAACTGACAGAAAGAACTGGGGGAGAAATGATGTTATGATCCAAAAACTGACACAAAAAACTGGGGGAGAAATGATGTTATGATCCAAAAACTGACAGAAAGAACTGGGGGAGAAATGATGTCATGATCCAACAACTGACACAAAGAACTGGGGGAGAAATGATGTTATGATCCAAAAACTGACACAAAGAACTGGGGGAGAAATGATGTTATGATCCAAAACTGACACAAAGAACTGGGGGAGAAATGATGTTATGATCCAAAAACTGACAGAAAGAACTGGGGGAGAAATGATGTTATGATCCAAAAACTGACACAAAAAACTGGAGGAGAAATGATGTCATGATCCAACAACTGACACAAAGAACTGGGGGAGAAATGATGTTATGATCCAAAAACTGACACAAAGAACTGGGGGAGAAATGATGTTATGATCCAAGAACTGACACAAAGAACTGGGGGCGAAATGATGTTATGATCCAAAAACTGACACAAAGAACCTGGGGGGGGGGGGGGGGGGGGGAAATGATGTTATGATCCAAAAACTGACACAAAGAACTGGGGGAGAAATGATGTTATGATCCAAAAACTGACACAAAGAACTGGCGGAGAAATGATGTTATGATCCAAAAACTGACACAAAGAACTGGGGGAGAAATGATGTTATGATCCAAAAACTGACACAAAGAACTGGGGGAGAAATGATGTTATGATCCAAAAACTGACACAAAGAACTGGGGGCGAAATGATGTTATGATCCAAAAACTGACACAAAGAACTGGGGGAGAAATGATGTTATGATCCAAAAACTGACACAAAGAACTGGCGGAGAAATGATGTTATGATCCAAAAATTGACACAAAGAACTGGGGGCGAAATGATGTTATGATCCAAAAACTGACACAAAGAACCTGGGGGGAAATGATGTTATGATCCAAAAACTGACACAAAGAACTGGGGGAGAAATGATGTTATGATCCAAAAACTGACAGAAAGAACTGGGGGAGAAATGATGTTATGATCCAAAAACTGACACAAAGAACTGGGGGAGAAATGATGTTATGATCCAAAAACTGACACAAAGAACTGGGGGAGAAATGATGTTATGATCCAAAAACTGACACAAAGAACTGGGGGCGAAATGATGTTATGATCCAAAAACTGACACAAAGAACTGGGGGAGAAATGATGTTATGATCCAAAAACTGACACAAAGAACTGGGGGAGAAATTATGTTATGATCCAAAAACTGACACAAAGAACTGGAGAGAGTGGTTATGGGAGGCATGGTCACTGGAAAGAGAGGCAGGGGCTGACCGAGAAGACGATGGACTCAGGACATCAATAAGACACTGGATTTGACCTTGGAGCAGGCCGGAAGACAGCATTTCCTACAGACAGGCTGTCACGAGAGCGACGTTCTGCAAAGTACATTCTACAGGATGAACCAACTCAGGACTCGATCGCTATTTTATGCATAACTTTGTACCCTGATGAAATGAGATGTCAAGCCGTTGAAACGTACCTGCTGGTTGATTCGCATAGGGAGCTGTCTTTGTGCCATGCAACACAAGAGTCCACTCCTTAAAGATTCCAGTTTCAATGTTAGTCTTCACACCCATAATGGGCTCCATGACAATGTCCAGCGTCCATGTGCCCCTAGACAACTCAGCCCATGTGTGAGTAGTCATGAAGGGCCAGCGAGTAAAACCGTTCTTGTCATCATCATCGTTAGGTCGCTGACTCAGGATCATGGACCTGTCAAGGAGTCAGGGTTAACAGGCATTACAGTTTAGTGTTCTGGACTTCATTAAATAAATCCCCATGTTCTTCTCTGGGTCTCTTGTTGGGAAGGAAACAGCGAGGCTTACTGTTATCAGTAGAATTAAGATTGAAGTTTAGTTCAAATGTCAAGTCAGTACTTGTTTAGTTCAAATGTCAAGTCAGTCCTTGTTTAGTTTAAATGTCAAGTCAGTCCTTGTTTAGTTTAAATGTCAAATCTGTTCTTGTTTAGTTCAAATATCAAGTCTGTCCCTGTTTAGTTCAAATGTCAAGTCTGTCCTTGTTTAATTCAAATGTCAAGTATGTCCTTGTTTAGTTCAAATGTCAAGTCTTTTACTTGTTTAGCTCAAATGTCAAGTCAGTACTTGTTTAGCTCAAATGTCAAGTCAGTACTTGTTTAGTTCAAATGTCAAGTCAGTATCTCAGTATCTCTACGGGGGATAATGGGTATAGGCAGACATGGCGAGGAATGAAGACCTATGGGAAATGAGCCAACAACAAACGAGCAGCAGATCAGATGTAGGAAATGGGGTTGGATAGGACACACGAAAATCATCAACAAACGTGACCAGACAGGCCTTGACAATGAAACCACAGTGGGAGAAGAGGCTGAAAATGAACTTCAGTCCCCAGATCTCAAATGGAGGAAAGGCTGAAAAGGCAGTTCAAAAGCGAACTTGGAAAAGGGTTGTCAATGAAAGGAGTGGCGGGCGTTGATTGATTGTGTCCTCACAACAAAATGCCTTCACGAAAGCTTGTATCAAAGGTGTGATCAAATAAAAGCCGCGCTTACATGGTCACGTAGACATACGCGCGAGGTAAGCGCATACTAATGAATAAGTGTGTACGTGCTTATTATCCTCGCATTCATTCATAGGTTCTGCTGCAGACCGTTGAGAAAATGGTGGGTGTGATACGGAAGCTGAAGGATGTAGACCAGTCGACAAACATCGCATAATGCAAGCAGTGTATGATGACAAAAGTGTGTCCAAGACAACAGTGAAGGACTGGGCAATGATGTTTTCCCAAGGACGTGAGTTAACGAAAGATCTTCCCCAACCAGGTCAGACGCATATTGTTGTAACAGAAGAAGCCATCTCCGATATTGATGTACCAATACGGGTGGACCGTCGCCGGAGCTTACGTTCGCTAGTATAGGAATTCGTTGCTTGGGACAGTTCAAATGGTGGTCAGGAATAAACTGAAGTCACATTGGGGCCTACAGATGCTGACCGACCATCATCAAGAAGAACGTATGGGGTGGAATTTGAACCACTTGCTGAGTTACGAAGCAGTGGATGATGCATTTCTGTTACGCATAGTGGTACGTTGAAGCTTTTGCATAGCAAATAAGAAAGAATACATTTCTCCATACAATTATTTGTGGCATAAATGTGTTGTTTAACCTAGAACGGTATTGACAATCACATACAATGAATATCGTCCCTTTGATTGGAAGGGGCAGATCACCATTTGAACAGACTGAATAGGCACAAGCTTCGACTGCCTGTTTCACTACTGTATAGACAACGCTATACTCAAATCTGTTTGGAGTTTAGGCATAAATGGAAAGAATGGTCGAGTTCATAGTGGAAACTCATCTGACGGTGTAAACTTCAAAAGAAGGAAGGTTGTGCATGGGAGCCAGCTTCCCTACACTATGTCACAAGAAAAGGAAACACAATACCTCATCATCCCATGTTTCAAGAGGTGATTGTCAAATTGAGGTGGATCGATATGTGATGTTCTTACACATCATATTCAGAATGAAAAATCAAGATCAATCTTTGCCATGAAAAACATCTGACATTAACATCAACAATCTTTTACTCTTCAATGTACTGTACAATCGCTGATACGCCGGCATTAATACACAATTTGCCAGGGCCAACCAAGCCCCTCCAACGAGGAACTCAAACGCACCAGTTTCTTCACAATCTATTCACTATTGAGAAAACTTGCGTCACGGGTTCAGGTCATAACCTAGTGAAGCCAAATCTTCGCCCCTGTATCGGTGGTACGTTTAGAGCAGTGGCTTAACCCGAATTCTGTAGTGAGATTCTCTCAGGCAATGGTCTTAAATATGGTTGGGAAAATCCATAAAATACACAATAATTAAGGTAATTGCAAAATGGGGGGCAAAGCTGACGCACTATTAGGGAAACAATTTGTTGACAGAGTACCTCAACGATTACCACATTATCAACCATACAGCACAGAGAAATGTTTCTCTTTATGCCTTGCTCATTTCTCTGTGCTCTATGGAGGGTAATTTTGCTTCAAGACAAGATTAATTTTTTTCTTCAATTTGATACATGCATGGTTGGTGCATTCGCTCTGTTTGTTTGTCTGGACTCTTACAATTTACGTCTTTCAATTTCAACAACTCCACACCTTATCCTTTAACTGTTCATGCTCAGAATATAGATAATATGCACAACTTCCCAAGAGGAGAATTGTGCCATCAATGACTACATTGGTGGGCCGTCCACTCTAAATATTCGCTGCAGCCACGTCTCTATACGGGAGATCTCTGGCGGTGCCAGACTGGGGTCATACAATTGGTGAATTCTGCGCGGACCTGCTCCCGTCCGCGCTCCTACTCGCTATTTGTTGCTTCATCGGCAGTGGTTCTCGCAGCACGGACATTAGATCAAAACTTGGTACCTATAACGGGCCTTAGATAGAATTCACTCCTTCATAACTTGGTACCTATAACGGGCCTTAGATAGAATTCACTCCTTCATAACTTGGTACCTATAACGGACCTTAGATAGAATTCACTCCTCCATAACTTGTTACCTATAACGGACCTTAGATAGAATTCACTCCTCCATAACTTGGTACCTATAACGGACCTTAGATAGAATTCACTCCTCCATAACTTGGTACCTATAACGGGTCTTAGATAGAATTCCATCCTTCAACACATAGTACCTAATTTGGACCTTAAATATAATTCCCCCCATCACTTGGTACCTATAACAGGTATAGATAGAATTCCCTCCTCAATAACTTGGTATCCATAATGATCCACTGTAATTTTTAATTCCACATCTGAGATTTTAAATTCCATCACTGTCTTTGAAAAGTCCTGATTGGCTCTTGCAAATCTCCACCGCTATCGCATGTTTCACTGCCTTAGCTATGCACAGCATAAACATAACAGAGAGTTCTGTTAACAGTAGTCAAACGCGCAGTCTCCGAACCTAATCCTTTAATATCCGCACCAGCGCTCACCACATGGACAAAGTTAACGACGCGTTGGTGTTTCTTATGGAACCTCCGCCTGGCCTCAATTGCTTTGACAAGCAAGGCATCGAACTCAATCTAGACTAGTATCCAAATGGATGTCACCCATCAGGGTTGTCCTCTATTGTCACTGTGACAAGACGAAGTTTTCCCAACTCATCGGTTTTGAGATACACATGGTTATCAATAACGGACAACATGCATGATAAATACAAGCTTGATAACATAAAGCACGACAGCTTCCTTTGTTTCTGTCTTTGATATTTGGATTACGTCGACGATTCCATGAGTGTTTTAAATAAGGGAAACACCTTAATATAGAAAGTGGATTCTGCTTGAGGTCTAGTGAGAATGTCAAGTTCTTTTGTTCTTTTATTTTTGCAACTGCCAAGGAATTTTTAACGTGCTCAACACTGAAGATGGGAGTCCGATCTCACTACCCAAAGATCAGGGATATTTTTACCAGAAGATCCACGTGAACAAAAAATGCCGGTCTCCACCGTGATTCAAACCCGAGGCCTCCGGCACCCGAGACCACTGAGTCTATTGTTTGATGATAAAGAACAGTAGAAGATTGTTTGATGATAAAGAACAGTAGAAGATTGTTTGATGATAAAGAACAGTAGAAGATTGTTGATGTTGGAGGACAGTAGAAGATTGTTTGATGTTAGAGGACAGTAGAAGATTGTTAGAGGACAGTAGAACATTGTTTGATGTTGGAGGACAGTAGAAGATTGTTCATGTTAGAGGACAGAAGAAGATTGTTAGAGGACAGTAGAAGATTGTTTGATGTTAGAGGACAGTAGAAGATTGTTTGATGTTGGAGGACAGTAGAAGATTGTTTGATGTTAGAGGACAGTAGAAGATTGTTAGAGGACAGTAGAAGATTGTTAGAGGACAGTAGAAGATTGTTAGAGGACAGTAGAAGATTGTTAGAGGACAGTAGAAGATTGTTAGAGGACAGTAGAAGATTGTTTGATGTTAGAGGACAGTAGAAGATTGTTTGATGTTGGAGGACAGTAGAAGATTGTTTGATGTTGGAGGACAGTAGAAGATTGTTTGATGTTGGAGGACAGTAGAAGATTGTTTGATGTTGGAGGACAGTAGAAGATTGTTTGATGTTAGAGGACAGTAGAAGATTGTTTGATGTTGGAGGACAGTAGAAGATTGTTAGAGGACAGTAGAAGATTGTTAGAGGACAGTAGAAGATTGTTAGAGGACAGTAGAAGATTGTTTGATGTTAGAGGACAGTAGAAGATTGTTAGAGGACAGTAGAAGATTGTTAGAGGACAGTAGAAGATTGTTAGAGGACAGTAGAAGATTGTTTGATGTTAGAGGACAGTAGAAGATTGTTTGATGTTGGAGGACAGTAGAAGATTGTTTGATGTTAGAGGACAGTAGAAGATTGTTAGAGGACAGTAGAAGATTGTTTGATGTTGGAGGACAGTAGAAGATTGTTTGATGTTAGAGGACAGTAGAAGATTGTTGATGTTAGAGGACAGTAGAAGATTGTTTGATGTTAGAGGCCAGTAGAAGATTGTTTGATGTTAGAAGACAGTAGAAGATTGTTGATGTTAGAGGACAGTAGAAGATTGTTAGAGGACAGTAGAAGATTGTTAGAGGACAGTAGAAGATTGTTAGAGGACAGTAGAAGATTGTTGATGTTAGAGGACAGTAGAAGATTGTTGATGTTAGAGGACAGTAGAAGATTGTTAGAGGACAGTAGAAGATTGTTAGAGGACAGTAGAAGATTGTTAGAGGACAGTAGAAGATTGTTAGAGGACAGTAGAAGATTGTTGATGTTAGAGGACAGTAGAAGATTGTTTGATGTTGGAGGACAGTAGAAGATTGTTTGATGTTAGAGGACAGTAGAAGATTGTTAGAGGACAGTAGAAGATTGTTGATGTTAGAGGACAGTAGAAGATTGTTTGATGTTGGAGGACAGTAGAAGATTGTTTGATGTTAGAGGACAGTAGAAGATTGTTAGAGGACAGTAGAAGATTGTTGATGTTAGAGGACAGTAGAAGATTGTTTGATGTTGGAGGACAGTAGAAGATTGTTTGATGTTAGAGGACAGTAGAAGATTGTTTGATGTTGGAGGACAGTAGAAGATTGTTTGATGTTAGAGGACAGTAGAAGATTGTTGATGTTAGAGGACAGTAGAAGATTGTTTGATGTTAGAGGCCAGTAGAAGATTGTTTGATGTTAGAAGACAGTAGAAGATTGTTGATGTTAGAGGACAGTAGAAGATTGTTAGAGGACAGTAGAAGATTGTTAGAGGACAGTAGAAGATTGTTGATGTTAGAGGACAGTAGAAGATTGTTGATGTTAGAGGACAGTAGAAGATTGTTAGAGGACAGTAGAAGATTGTTAGAGGACAGTAGAAGATTGTTAGAGGACAGTAGAAGATTGTTTGATGTTAGAGGACAGTAGAAGATTGTTTGATGTTGGAGGACAGTAGAAGATTGTTAGAGGACAGTAGAAGATTGTTTGATGTTAGAGGACAGTAGAAGATTGTTTGATGTTAGAGGACAGTAGAAGATTGTTAGAGGACAGTAGAAGATTGTTTGATGTTAGAGGACAGTAGAAGATTGTTGATGTTAGAGGACAGTAGAAGATTGTTAGAGGACAGTAGAAGATTGTTGATGTTAGAGGACAGTAGAAGATTGTTGATGTTAGAGGACAGTAGAAGATTGTTGATGTTAGAGGACAGTAGAAGATTGTTGATGTTAGAGGACAGGAGAAGATTGTTGATGTTAGAGGACAGTAGAAGATTGTTTGATGTTAGAGGACAGTAGAAGATTGTTGATGTTAGAGGACAGTAGAAGATTGTTAGAGGACAGTAGAAGATTGTTGATGTTAGAGGACAGTAGAAGATTGTTGATGTTAGAGGACAGTAGAAGATTGTTGATGTTAGAGGACAGTAGAAGATTGTTGATGTTAGAGGACAGTAGAAGATTGTTGATGTTAGAGGACAGTAGAAGATTGTTGATGTTAGAGGACAGTAGAAGATTGTTTGATGTTAGAGGACAGTAGAAGATTGTTGATGATAGAGGACAGTAGAAGATTGTTGATGTTAGAGGACAGTAGAAGATTGTTGATGATAGAGGACAGTAGAAGATTGTTAGAGGACAGTAGAAGATTGTTAGAGGACAGTAGAAGATTGTTAGAGGACAGTAGAAGATTGTTGATGTTAGAGGACAGTAGAAGATTGTTAGAGGACAGTAGAAGATTGTTGATGTTAGAGGACAGTACAAGATTGTAAGAGGACAGTAGAAGATTGTTAGAGGACAGTAGAAGATTGTTAGAGGACAGTAGAAGATTGTTGATGTTAGAGGACAGTAGAAGATTGTTGATGTTAGAGGACAGTTGAAGATTGTTAGAGGACAGTAGAAGATTGTTGATGATAGAGGACAGTAGAAGATTGTTAGAGGACAGTAGAAGATTGTTAGAGGACAGTAGAAGATTGTTGATGTTAGAGGACAGTAGAAGATTGTTTGATGTTAGAGGACAGTAGAAGATTGTTAGAGGACAGTAGAAGATTGTTGATGTTAGAGGACAGTAGAAGATTGTTAGAGGACAGTAGAAGATTGTTTGATGTTAGAGGACAGTAGAAGATTGTTTGATGTTAGAGGACAGTAGAAGATTGTTGATGTTAGAGGACAGTAGAAGATTGTTGATGTTAGAGGACAGTAGAAGATTGTTTGATGTTAGAGGACAGTAGAAGATTGTTAGAGGACAGTAGAAGATTGTTTGATGTTAGAGGACAGTAGAAGATTGTTTGATGTTAGAGGACAGTAGAAGATTGTTAGAGGACAGTAGAAGATTGTTTGATGTTAGAGGACAGTAGAAGATTGTTTGATGTTAGAGGACAGTAGAAGATTGTTGATGTTAGAGGACAGTAGAAGATTGTTTGATGTTAGAGGACAGTAGAAGATTGTTGATGTTAGAGGACAGTAGAAGATTGTTGATGTTAGAGGACAGTAGAAGATTGTTGATGTTAGAGGACAGTAGAAGATTGTTGATGATAGAGGACAGTAGAAGATTGTTGATGTTAGAGGCCAGTAGAAGATTGTTGATGTTAGAGGACAGTAGAAGATTGTTGATGTTAGAGGACAGTAGAAGATTGTTGATGTTAGAGGACAGTAGAAGATTGTTGATGTTAGAGGACAGTAGAAGATTGTTGATGTTAGAGGACAGTAGAAGATTGTTGATGTTAGAGGACAGTAGAAGATTGTTGATGTTAGAGGACAGTAGAAGATTGTTGATGTTAGAGGACAGTAGAAGATTGTTTGATGTTAGAGGACAGTAGAAGATTGTTGATGTTAGAGGACAGTAGAAGATTGTTTGATGTTAGAGGACAGTAGAAGATTGTTAGAGGACAGTAGAAGATTGTTTGATGTTAGAGGACAGTAGAAGATTGTTTGATGTTAGAGGACAGTAGAAGATTGTTGATGTTAATTCCGGATAAAGTTCATGACCGAAAAAGGAATTTGACAAAGTCTATTGGAAGAGGAAGCATCTGGGATGACATGCACGTAAGCGCTCGAGTTCCATGCAAGCTTTTGCAGCCTGCAAGTGTCCCCTTATCCCCATTCATTATACATCATGTATTCTTTGTCAAGATCTCTTTGGATCATGGACAACAAAATGAATACTTACGTTGTTCCCATGGGAGAGGTCAAATACATGGTCACACAGCCCCTGTAGGTAGAGCGTAGAGTTATGAATGCCTGGACATGCTCCAGGTAATTCACTTCATTCTCTGTACCAAAACAGCCGTCAGATTCAATGCTCATACGTAGCGGCTTGCCAAATGAGAACTCCCTGATGATTATTAAAATAAATGTTAAAATATTTATAGACACATGTAAGGAACAAGTTTAGAAGCTGGTAATGATTAGTGTACGACCAAAATAAGATTATTGTGACCATTATATGACTAGTTGACGGTTCAAAGTTGACGGTATGAGGACTAGTTGGAGATACAAGCGTTGTATGAAGACTAGTTGACGGTTCAAGGGTTGTATATAGATTTGTTGAATGAACATGGGTTGTCTAAAAACTAGTTGATGGTAAACGTGTTGTATAATTACTAGTTCATTGTACAAGGGTTGTATGAAGACTAGTTGACGGAATTAGGGCTGCATAATGACTAGCTGGTGGTAAAATAGATGTATAATGACTTGTTGATGGTACAATGGATCTATACGGACTAGTTGATAGTACACGGGATCTGTAAGGACTAGTACATGGAACAAGAGTTGTATACGGACTAGTTGATGGAACAAGAGTTGTATACGGACTAGTTGATGGAACAAGAGTTGTATAAGGACTAGTTGATGGAACAAGAGTTGTATACGGACTAGTTGATGGAACAAGAGTTGTATACGGACTAGTTGATGGAACAAGAGTTGTATACGGACTAGTTGATGGAACAAGAGTTGTATAAGGACTAGTTGATGGAACAAGAGTTGTATACGGACTAGTTGATGGAACAAGAGTTGTATAAGGACTAGTTGATGGAAAAAGAGTTGTATACGGACTAGTTGATGGATCAAGAGTTGTATAAGGACTAGTTGATGGAACAAGAGTTGAATAAGGACTAGTTGATGGAAAAAGAGTTGTATACGGACTAGTTGATGGATCAAGAGTTGTATAAGGACTAGTTGATGGAACAAGAGTTGTATAAGGACTAGTTGATGGAACAAGAGTTGTATAAGGACTAGTTGATGGAAAAAGAGTTGTATAAGGACTAGTTGATGGAACAAGAGTTGTATAAGGACTAGTTGATGGAAAAAGAGTTGTATACGGACTAGTTGATGGATCAAGAGTTGTATACGGACTAGTTGGTGGAACAAGAGTTGTATAAGGACTAGTTGATGGGAAAAGGGTTGTATACGGACTAGTTGATGGAACAAGAGTTGTATAAGGACTAGTTGATGGAACAAGAGTTGTATAAGGACTAGTTGATGGAACAAGAGTTGTATAAGGACTAGTTGATGGAAAAAGAGTTGTATACGGACTAGTTGATGGATCAAGAGTTGTATACGGACTAGTTGGTGGAACAAGAGTTGTATAAGGACTAGTTGATGGGAAAAGGGTTGTATACGGACTAGTTAATGGGAAAAGGGTTGTATACGGACTAGTTAATGGGAAAAGGGGAAAAGGGTTGTATACGGACTATTTAATGGGAAAAGGGTTGTATACGGACTAGTTAATGGGAAAAGGGTTGTATACGAACTAGTTAATGGGAAAAGGGTTGTGTACGGGCCAGTCGATGGGAAAAGGGCAGTAAACTGGCTAGTTGATGAGAAAAGGGTTGTATAACGACGTTTATATGGTACACGGGTTGTAGAATGACTAGTTGAAGGAACAAGGGTTGTATATCGACTGGTTGATCAAGCACAGGCTGAATTTATACTGGTGAATGGAACGAAGGTTACATAATGGCTGGTTGATGCAATAAGGGCTGCATAAGGAATGATTCATGGAACAAGGGTTGTATAAGGACTGGTTGATGAAACACGGGATCTATAAGGACTGGTTGATGGAACAAGGGTTGTATAAGGACTGGTTGATGAAACACGGGATCTATAAGGACTGGTTGATGGAACAAGGGTTGTATAAGGACTGGTTGATGAAACACGGGATCTATAAGAACTGGTTGATGAAACACGGGTTGTATAAGGACTGGTTGATGAAACAAGAGTTGTATAAGGACTAGTTGATGAAACACGGGATCTATAAGGACTGGTTGATGGAACACGGGATCTATAAGGACTGGTTGATGGAACAAGAGTTGTTTAAGGACTAGTTGATGGAACAAGAGTTGTATGAGGACAATTAAATGGTAAAAGGTTGGAAGTGTATGATGACTAGTTGGTTGTACAAAAAGAATATTAAGAACACCTGCTCCAAATTTGTCTGATAGACGAGGACCAGTAAAAACACTTGTGGCCATCACCAGAGCCAACACTAGACACGCTCTATGGCAGTATCAAGAGCCTCAGGATACCGCTGCTTTCTTTGAACAAATTCACGTCGACGTCTGACAGCGTACAAAGAAGTTGACCATTTTGTGACCACTAAGCAACTATTACATTATATTACAATTCAATGACGTAGGTAAAACCAATTTGTAAGACCATTATATGACTTTTATAAGATAAATATGTGACCATTATAATAACATTACATGACCATTATAAGACAGAGTATCGTGAAACAATCATGTGACGATTATATGGCTTGGCTTGGCTTCGTTCATTCTCAATTTCTCACTACCAAACACTGAAAGGGCTTAAGTAGCAGAATGTAGTCCAGAGAACGGAATGCATTGTGTCGTAGTTTAGAGCTTGACTGCGATATTTTCACCTTCGGTCCAACACATCCGACTTCAGCAAGTATTTATTTTTTGAGTACCGGGTTAACATTCCCTCTTCGATCCATTCTCCTGAGCCAGTCTGCTCTGCTGCAGCCTGTTATCCAGGATCACCGCGTGGAGGTGTAGAAGAGTCTTGGCAGCTTTGGTTTGCTGGCCCTGACGCTAGCAGTCAGCTATGAGTCGCTGACCACTGCAGCTCATGCGCTGCTCAGCATCTTTAATCCCTGACCATTATATGACCATGATAAAACTATGACACGGCCATTACAAGACAACTGTAAAACTATTATAAAAGTATAATACTGCTATTATAATACCATTATAAGACCATTATAAGACCATTACATGACTACCATTTGACCATTTAAAGACTATCATGCGGCCATTTTTGAAAAAAATTATATGGCGATTATAAAACCATTATGTGACCGTCATTTGACTGCCATAAGACTATCATAAGACCATTATAATGTGGTAATAATACCAGTTAAGGACTATTATATGACCATAATAAGACCATTCTAGTACAGCAAAGTTAAGATTTAGTTAACACGCCAGTGTGACATCTTGGAAATAGCATATTAGGCCGATTTGTTGGACGCCTTCACTTTCGCTAATTATTCTGGTACCCAATGTTTAGGCTGTGTCGATTCCATGAACATTTTGAGACGTATAAAATACAGCCCCAACTGGGGACTGAACTCTGATCACTCGGCTGGTATGTCAGTGCACTAACCACTGCGCTACCGTAGCTCTTAATACTATTTTTAGACCATGATATGACTGCTATATTACTATTATAAGACCATTACACGACCATTGTAAAACCATTATAAGGTCATTATACGACCAATATAAGACCATCATTTAACCACCACAAGATGATTATACGACTATTACATGACCATCATGCGACCATCATTTGACCATGGTTGGTTGGTTGGTTGGTTGGTTATTGATCCAGCGGCCTATGAGCTTCTGCCATTTGACCCGATGCCATATAGTAGTATCTGCAAGTGTTTGTAAGCGGTTGTTTAGTTCCGTACAAAGTGTTCCGTTTGTCTGGCCTCGGAGGACGAAGCTCATTCCTAACACCTGCAAGGGCCGGACATTCAAAAAGATGATGTTCAGCAGTTACATAGGGATGTGTGCACAGCCGACACTCTGGAGTATGTTCTGGTTGGATTCTGGTCATAGGGATGTGTGCACAGCCGGCACTCTGGAGTATGTTCTGGTTGGATTCTGGTCATAGGGATGTGTGCACAGCCGGCACTCTGGAGTATGTTCTGGTTGGATTCTGGTCATAGGGATGTGTGCACAGCCGGCACTCTGGAGTATGTTCTGGTTGGATTCTGGTCATAGGGATGTGGGCACAGCCGGCACTCTGGAGTATGTTCTGGTTGGATTCTGGTCATAGGGATGTGTACACAGCCGGCACTCTGGAGTATGTTCTGGTTGGATTCTGGTCATAGGGATGTGTGCACAGCTGGCACTCTGGAGTATGTTCTGGTTGGATTCTGGTCATAGGGATGTGTGCACAGCCGGCACTCTGGAGTATGTTCTGGTTGGATTCTGTTCAAGTGACATTTAAGTTGTATGTGTTGAATGTGAAGTCGGAAAATGGTGCTTTGGTATCTCCTTTTCAGGAGGTTGATGTTGTCTTTGGGATGGCCATATGTTTGTAGATTTCTCTTCCAGTATATTTCCCATTGCCCATCTGTTCAGCCAGTCCTCTTTGTTCGCAGTCTTCAGCAGTTGTTTGGCTGTCTGAAGGATTGTTTGTGTGTATTGTTGTTCTTGACTTAATCCTTTCTTAGACAGTCTGTCTGCCTTGTTATTGCATGTGTTTTTGAGTGATCAATTGTATAACTGTTCTGACTTCATGGGATGTGAGAAGTTGGTTGGTATCTAGGCATATTTAGGTAAGTACATATACAGTGACCACCATCATCCAGAGCTTGAAGGGCAGATAATGAGTCTGTAAAGATTACGATGCTTTGGGCTTTTGACGGGAAAGCATCAAATACAGCCCTTAAGTGGTACAGAGCGACTTCCAATGCTGTTATTTCTGCCTCATAATTTAAATATATCTCCCCACAGGCACCAAACAGCTCATCAGATGTTCTGTCTGGATACTCTATGTAAACTCCATATCCCGCTTTAATTCTGGCCTTAAAAGCAGATTCATCAGTATAGACATGTATCCATTTTGGGTAGGTGTCAATCATAAGACTGACTGGATCAGCACGTGTTGTATTATTTGTTAGTTTTGTTTGAATTTCTTGCATTTTTAAACATGAATGTGGTGGTAAATTTCTTGTTACTCTCTGTGCTTCTTGTCTTTTGTCTGGGACGCGATATCTGTCTTTAATCTCGCTGACATGGTGGAGGACTGACTTTTGTTTTATTTTCTGCTTTTGTTGCCATTTTTCTACAAGTCTTCTATTGGGGTGGTCTTTGGTCATTCTTTTGCTCCTCTCATAAACTTTCATAGCAGCCACATCTCTTCGCATCTCAAGGGGTCCCA
This sequence comes from Ariolimax columbianus, assembly GCA_036924085.1. Lineage (NCBI taxonomy): Eukaryota > Metazoa > Mollusca > Gastropoda > Stylommatophora > Arionidae > Ariolimax > Ariolimax columbianus. Next base: position 44,264,508 of record JAVGWX010000007.1, read on the forward strand.
CATTCACGTGCAGCAGTGGGCGTTGACCTCATTGCTCCAGTAATAAGGTGCAGGGCATTGTTCTGCACTCTGTCCAGGGACTGTACATTAGTCTGTGAGCATGTTGTCAGGTGTGCACTGCTGTATTCTAATGTAAAGTCTACATATCCAATATACAAGCTTGTCAGAGTGTCCATGTCTGATCCCCATGTTGTACCAGCGAGCCTCTTCAATAATTCTAGCTGCCTCAATGCTTTATTTTTAACATTCTGGACCAGTTTCTTGAGGCTGAGCTGTCGGTCGAGAGTGACTCCAAGATATGTAGGCTTGATCCTCTCTGGGCAATTTCTGTTTGCTGAATCTCAGACTGAGATTTTCAGTTCTGACGGCCTCTTCCATGACCTATCAGAACTAACAATATTCTACAGTATAACGTAGAGGTACTAATTATATAGTATAAGGTCTGGTTGATGGAACAAAAGGTTGTATACGGGCTGGTTGATGGAAAAATGGTTGTTTACAGGCTAGATGATGGAACGAAGGATACATAATGACAAAGTTGAGTGTAGAAGGGGTGTACACCTACTGGCTGATGGAACACGTGTTGAATGAGGAGTGTACACCTACTGGCTGACGGAACTCTTGTTGAATGAGGAGTGTACACTTACTGGATGACGGAACTCTTGTTGAATGAGGAGTGTACACCTACTGGCTGACGGAACTCTTGTTGAATGAGGAGTGTACACCTACTGGATGACGGAACTCTTGTTGAATGAGGAGTGTACACCTACTGGCTGACGGAACTCTTGTTGAATGAGGAGTGTACACCTACTGGATGACGGAACTCTTGTTGAATGAGGAGTGTACACCTACTGGCTGACGGAACTCTTGTTGAATGAGGAGTGTACACCTACTGGATGACGGAACTCTTGTTGAATGAGGAGTGTACACCTACTGGCTGACGGAACTCTTGTTGAATGAGGAGTGTACACCTACTGGCTGATGGAACTCTTGTTGAATGAGGAGTGTACACCTACTGGATGACGGAACTCTTGTTGAATGAGGAGTGTACACCTACTGGCGGATGGAACTCTTGTTGAATGAGGAGTGTACACCTACTGGCTGATGGAACACGTGTTGAATGAGGAGTGTACACCTACTGGCGGATGGAACTCTTGTTGAATGAGGAGTGTACACCTACTGGCGGATGGAACTCTTGTTGAATGAGGACCAGTTGATGGTACAAGGGTTGTATTACGACTTTTGTATGGTACAAGAGTTGTAGAATGACTAGTAGAAGGAACAATGGTTGTATTAAGACTGGTGGATGGAACAAGGACTGGTTGATAGGATGTTATTATTAAAACCTTGCCAGTATCCCATCGGTATAATTGTGTATCCTATTGAACAATACGCATGCACTCTCTGTAGTTGGGAATAAACCAGCACCGGGCTGAACAGATATGGGAAAAGAGAACCTGCATTCGCCTCACCATGACAATCGATGCCAATCGTAAGGGCGCAGTGGCCTAGGACGTGATGATTCAATTGCCTGGAACTTTTGGTTACAGGTCTAGAGCCCAGAAGAACTCGGCCTAACCAGTAGACAATTGGTGGCGGGGAATGGGCGCAGTGAACCCTACCGTGGCTTCGGTAACTTGGAGAGTTGCTAATGCACCCTCTCAATTACTGAATGTCAGGACAGTATGTTTCTGGCTTCTGCCTGGGATTGGAAGAAAATCCACAGACTCACCAGCCCGACAATGCCAACATATTGGAAGTACAAATTTGACTATGATAAGACCATTATAAAACCAATATTAAACTACTATGCGACCATCAGTTGTAGCAACCATGAACTAAGTAGAAGTATAGATCTTAGTTCTAACAACCACGAACTAGTAAAAGTATAGTTCTCAGTTGTAGCATCTATGAACTTGTAGAAGTATAGTTCTCAGTTGTAGCAACCATGAACTAAGAAGAAGTATAGATCTTAGTTCTAACAACCACGAACTAGTAAAAGCATAGTACTCAGTTGTAGCACCTATGAACTTGTAGAAGTATAGTTCTCAGTTGTAGCAACCATGAACTAATTAGAAGTATAGTTCTCAGTTGCAGCAACTATGAACTAGTAGAAGCATAGTTCTAGGTTTATGAACTCTGAACTAGTAAAATTACAGTTACTAGTTCTAGCAACCAGAAACTAATAGAATTATAGTTGTTAGTTCTAGCAACCAGAAACTAGTAGAAGTATAGTTGTTAGTTCTAGCAACCAGAAACTAATAGAAGTACAGTTCTTAGTTCTAGCAACCAGAAACTAGTAGAAGTATAGTTCTTAGTTCCAGCAACCAGAAACTAGTAGAAGTATAGTTCTTAGTTCCAGCAACCAGAAACTAATAGTTCTTAGTTCCAGCAACCAGAAACTAGTAGAAGTATAGTTCTTAGTTCCAGCAAACCAGAAACTAATAGTTCTTAGTTCCAGCAACCAGAAACTAGTAGAAGTATAGTTCTTAGTTCCAGCAACCAGAAACTAGTAGAAGTATAGTTCTTAGTTCCAGTAACCAGAAACTAATAGTTCTTAGTTCCAGCAACCAGAAACTAGTAGAAGTATAGTTCTTAGTTCCAGCAACCAGAAACTAGTAGAAGTATAGTTCTTAGTTCCAGTAACCAGAAACTAATAGTTCTTAGTTCCAGCAACCAGAAACTAGTAGAAGTATAGTTCTTAGTTCCAGCAACCAGAAACTAGTAGAAGTATAGTTCTTAGTTCCAGCAACCAGAAACTAGTAGAAGTATAGTTCAAGGCTTATCAACTCTGAACTAGTATCAACATTCACTGAAATCATGGCCACAAGACATCCCTGATATTCGGACATACTTACTTCTCTGCTGTTATCGTTCCAGCCTTGCAGTGAAACCTCTCTGGAAGTCCCTTCCATTGTTTGGCGAGGTCAACCATGCTGGCAGCATCCAGAACTCCGTACCCGAACAGGTGGTTGAATAGCAAGTGGGCACCATTCAGCTTCCAGTGGTGGATGCCGTTGGAGTCGTACAAGCTGTTCCTCTTAGACGTTAGTACAGTCAGATGCTGTATGTCTCTCCATGTCAGGTTGCGGCTGAAATGATGAAGGAGTAAAGAGAAAATATCAAGGCCAGTAGTGCTTTGACCCCGTTGGCTGGTGGAAGGAGATGCGCTTATGGACTTATTCTGGACAATAAATGTTGACGTTTCGTTTATTTATAATGCCATGGTCATTGCAGTAATGATTTACGGATGCTAAGGTGTGGAACTTGCGCAAAACAGATGTCGAGAATCTCAGTCATTCAGAGAGGAATGGAACGGCACGTATTAAAAATGTCGATACGGGATGAGATCCAAAACGACGAAATTCGACATCAAACTTTGTTTCAGGAAGTTGCGATATCACGCAAATATCATTGGGGTTGACATATTGAATGCATGTCTGACAACAGATGGCCTCGCAGTACAAAAGATCGGGACTCAAATATAATATTGTCGGCTTCCTCGCCGGACTGATGTTTAAAGATTTGTTTTTATTTCGCGTGTATGCCTCATTAGTTTCTACTGGCAGAAGGCGCACCTATTCCACCCCAGACCGTAGTTAATTGGGCGATATTAAGACGCATAAGATGCATGCGTGCGTCTGTATGTATCCTATGCCAGGTTTGTGCTCTCTCAGAAGTCAGCCCAACCAAAATGCAATGCCTGACCGTGAAGGAGCGTGTGAAAGTTGTGCAAGACTGTGCTTGTAGGACATAGTCAAAGAGTGAGGTGTGAAGAGAACACTTAAAGATAATGTGCTGTTGTTTATTTTAGAAATATAAATCAAATTATCTTTATGTTGTTTGGACTGCAAAAAATAAATGTGGACATAATAACAGCTGATTAGTTAATAATCTATAAAACAAGTTTACATAATATTGCATATACGAGGGCAAAAATAAACCGAACTTTGTAAAAGAAATGTTGTCTTTACTATAATTTATTACAACTTGTCTCCCTTGACATAGTTCCCTCCCCTGTTGATCAACAGAACCTTTGCATTTGAATGATTCTGACGTGTGTCTTTTAGGCTGCCACGAAGCCGTTCCAACCCACAGCATTTTTTGGTTTCGACATTTATTCATAAATACATCTTTTATCACCATTGACATTTTTCAGAAAGTTTCCGCCAGCATTCAGTAAATGGTTTTACTTAATTTGTAGCAGCACTTCATACAAATCGATGCTCTTCAATACCCTTCATTGCAAATTTAAAATAAATCGCCAAGTGCACTACACGTGTATTCATTTACCGGATGCACAGCAAATCGTCAAAATGTTTGGTAAAACTGCATATTCTTATCTGAACACGAAAAAGATGAAACACAGATATAAAATATAAGCTGAAGGTGATCTCATTATGGGGATTCCATCAATAGAAGATAATCTAATTAAGGGAATTTCATTAATCCAAGAGGACCTCATTAAGGGGATTTCACAAAATCAAGATGTTTGATGATGACTGTGCCCTTAATAACTCATCATAACAAGATTTGCAATCCACCTTGACGGAATTGTCGACTGCGTTTAATAACTTTGGTCTCACAATCAATACTAGAAAAACTGAAGTACTCTTCCAGTCTGCTTCTGGGATGCGGTACATTTGAAAAAAAACCCATTACTGTACACTATCAGCGTCTCCAGGTAGTCGATAGCTTCACTTGCCTAAACAGTACATTCACTAGAGAGGCGAATAAATATCAACTTCGAGATTAGCAGCAGGATTGCAAATGTGACAGTTCCAGCTGAAGCATGGGCGTTTATAGCAGAGATGATTGGGCTGTCGACTCTGAGAAAAAAAGATTGTTTGAATGCGTTGGACGAACGCAGGTCATGTCAGGTTCAATCACCGTTTCGGCACTAGGTCGACAAAGGGAACGAGGGGGTTTGAGCAGAAGGCTTTGTCTAGTACAGGGGTGGGTGTCGGACGTGGCGTGAATGGGGGTTGGTGTCAGTCTGATGCTGCCACGACCGGTTTCGACATTTTGAGTGATAGGGACTCGTGAACAGTCAACCAATATTATTTAGTGGGGATAGTTCCAAATTGGAGTGATGGCTAGGTTAGACAGCCAACACAAGACCATTGGACAGCCAATAGAAGACCATTGGACAGCCAACAGAAGACCATTGGACAGCCATATCGTTGATTGAGACTATAAAATACTCTGCAGATAAACTCAGCTGAGACGCTGTCAGGAAGCTGAGCGTGAGTCTGGAAGTGAGAGATTTTGTAGAGTGAGTGGACATAATACACTTCGAGATGACCAGTCGCGCTCAATAGGTGTTTATGATGGACACCCTGTGAACAGTAAGAGATCTGAATGTGTGTTGTACGTGCAGGACGACGTGAACGATGTATGTTCTGAACGGTTACACGAGTGTACAGATCGCCTAGGGACGATATCTCAATGTGTGTTGTATGTGCAGGACACCTTGGGAACGATGTGTGTTCTGATTAAGTGTGAATGCACAGATAGGCTGAGTACGTGATCACAAGTGAGTACATGACCCGATTTTAGTGACGTGATCTAATTACATATGAATGCACAAACCGCCTGGTCATACGTGAACCGATTGTAGGTGAATGTACAGATCACCTGATTGAAAATTATCTGGTTGTATGTGAGTACACAAAACAACTGAGTACGTAATCCGATCGGGAGAACGAGGTTGTGATTGTGTGTTGAGTGTGCACATTAAGAAGTGCAGCGGCAAGAACCATGGGTAAATATATTTTTGGAGGAAACATCAAAAGCTAGTGCTTAAAACCTGCTATTGTAGTTCAATCTATATATTATGATTAATTTATATATATATATATATATATATATATATATATATATATATATATATATATATATATATTGCTTTGTATTGATACTGTGCAACGATTATTCTTGTAATAAATGATATTGTTTTGTTTGATGGTCAGGATAGTGTTTACTGTGTTTGACTGTGTGAAGTCGTGTCGTGGTGTAGATATTTATTGTTACTCTTTAGATAAGTTAACTCCTCAGCTAAACCTAGACTCTACCACACATGGACAAGCTATTTGTTTGGGTGGCTACAAACAAATGTCTGGAGCCGACAAGGCATCAGTGTTGCCTCAAAAGCTAAAAAGTGATGTGCTGTACTGCTATCCACTCTACTGCATGCCTGTTAAACGTGGACAGTGTATAGCAGAGACACGACAGGCAGCTGCAATTTCACTTAAGATGTCTACGTAGGCTGCCGAAGAACAGGTGGAAGGCCAAAGTGCTTAACTCGAAAATCCTTAGCAAGTCAAACATGTTGAGCATCCATACACTTCTTCAAATAGCTCAGGTAAGATGGACAGGGCATGTTGTTCGAACTCCCGATAGGCGCATCTCCAAGCAGCTGTTATACGGTGAGCTTAGACCAGGCAGACGCTCATTAAGAGGACAGAAGAAACGCTACATAAATTCATTGAAAGTGTCTCTGAAAGCTTCAATATTGATATCACTTCTAGGGAGTTGCTTGTACAGAACCATTCCACCTGCCGCGCCCGCATCACTGAAGGTGCTCAGATAGCAGAGCGCAACTTCATCGCCGAGACTAAGAGAAATCGTGGACAGAACGCCCCACGCTTCTACTGCTGGCTCCCTACATGTGTTCCCCGAATGTAGCATGGTATGCCGTTCCAAGATTGGTCTTTACAGCAATAAGAGAACACATTTCGCAGCAAAAGTCAGATGATGTCTAGCCATCTTCCTTGGGTAACTATTATTATTATGACTCTCAGTTTCCAAACGTTTTCTGGTTCCCAAGTGCTGCAACCGGAGACAGCTAAGAGAACAACGTTCCCCTATGTGTATTCATCTGATAATTGAACTTCTACTTTAGTTTTCAAAACCTCTGGCTTCTGCTCTGAAGGTAACTCTTCCAGTCGCCAGTGATAGTATCTTCTGTTAAGGCACACTTGTCCGAGAACAGAAGATCCCCAAGGTCGTGGCATCTCGCAATTTGCTGTAGAATTTCAGGCATCCTGGGATGAACAGCTGACCATGCGTCCTGCACCTGGTATGCATTCCAGTAGCAGCGTCATGTACAGCGTTATGTACAGCGTCAGTGAGCATTGCTGCAAATAACATGATAAAGAGTGACGGTGCCAGCTTTAAATATGAATGCATATTAAACACATGGAAACAGAAACGACAACTCACTTGGCTTCTAGTGCTAGCGCAAAAACTCCGGCAGCTTCTGGAGCAGCAGCAGACGTTCCAGAATGGCTGGCAGTACAGTTATTGTACAAGTCGGTTGTAGCCTGCAAGGAGAAGGTTAAGGCATCATTTTTACCTGCATTGCTCAAATGTTCTGTCATTAACGATATCTTGTAACTATTGTATGCGCCAGGGAACTCTTGCCAAACAATTATTATAAGTTAAGATACGGATGATAGGGGTATTAACATAGACGGAGAAATGCTCAACCACCTCCGGTTTGTGGATGATATAGTTATCATCAGCCAGAGAATCAAGGAAGCTGAGCAATGTCTGAATGAGCTCAACAATGCAAGCGAGACAGTTGTTTTAAAATAAATAGACTAAAGACACAATACATGCTGAACAGTTTCTGTGCATGCGAGGAAATGCGGGTTGGAGCTGATTCCGTCAAAAACGTTAATTCGTACATCGAATTGGCCCAAGAAATTGCGAACTCCCATGACTTGCATAAAGAAATCTCCCGAAGGTTTGCTGTTCAGCTTCAGCCGAATTAAGACAGTACTTCAACAAATGAAAAACAACAAAGCCAGAGCTCACACTATCAACATACTGGTCATCCCAGCCATGGTACATGGCTGCGAGGTGTGGGACCTACGAAAAAGTGACATGGCGCGGCTCCAAGCTACTTAACGGAGGATGGAGCGTAGAACACTTTCACTACGAGACCACATCCCCAACACCGCCATCAGGAGTCAAACTTGCTTCATTGGCGTCGGAGATACGGCGTTGATAAGAATGTACAGATGGGCAAGCTAGGTGGTACACATGCCTGACAATAGATAGACACGCAAAGTGACGTCATGGTGGCCCTACACTTGTAATCGACGCTCCGGAAGTCCACCAATGAGATGGAGCGATGGCCATCGACAGGACCTTGATCTAGCATGGTACTTAATGGCAAAGGACAGAGATGAGATTAAACGAGATTTGGCTACCTGGTATTGTGCACATAATGTGCTTGAGTTAACACCCGGATTACAACAGTACAGTACAATACAGTAAGATACGGACTGAAAATGCAACGAACAAGTTGACAGCAGCGACTCATAACTGAAGACTCGGGCCGCATTAACGGCATCGTAGGCCTTGGGAAAAGCAATCCATTGGAGCCCGTATTGAACCAATTGAACTAAAAATCAACATTAATAAGTTGATGATTTAAAAAAAATAAAGCGGCCCCTTCAATCGGGCAGGAATAAACCATACCTAAACTGAAATTCCATATATATTATTTTCATTCTTTTTCTCTTCTTTTCCTCGAACTTTTTTATTCCTATTTTTCTTCTTCTCTTTCTTCTTCTGCTCACGTTGGCAGACTGTCTATTCTTACGGAGTACATCTCGCGTTAATACCAAATACATCAGCGTTTTAAAGGCCATTCAGCACACATGAAAGCAGAGTAAGCCAAGGCTGCTTTAGATCCATTCATGCGACAATCGTCTCCCTTTTGCAGGCTTTGTGTAGTTAAAGCTAATTGAATAAACAAAAGATACTAACTCATGTTAGCAATATGATAATGATTTTTAACATATTCTTTTGAATGATTGATTCGGAAATTATGTCATATCATTGAGAGACTGGTTGTAATTGTCTCATATTTAACCATGAAATGCTTGTGCCTATTCATGAAATGCTCGTATCTAACTGTGAAATAATCGTATTTAACCATGAAATGCTTGTGCCTATTCATGAAATGCTCGTATCTAACTGTGAAATAATCGTATTTAACCATGAAATGCTAGTATCTAACCATGAAATGCTCGTATCTAACCATCTAATCGACAGGGCCATCTGTTCCAACCCCGCATTTCTTTTCCAAAGGGAATTTGTCCCATCTGATATCTTAGTTCTGGTGCTTCATTCCAGCTAATTGTGAACGGCGTCGAACTTTTCGTACTCTTCAAAATTAACTTGTGTCCATATCTTTTCTCACAAACATCAACATATTAAACGTATTCACAAACATATAGTCTCAAAAATACGAAAACATAAGCAACCAAATTTATGCAGTTGTTTTGTCCTAGACTAAAGTCGTTTTCGCAAGTTATGTTTCCGGAAGGAGCTTTAAAAAAATACGGCGAACAAAGTAAATGATATCCCAGACGGGCCAACAATCTAAACATCTGATGAGATCTCAGACTATGACCAACAATCTAAACATCGGATTTGATCCCAGACTGTAGCCACCTCTCTAAACATCTGATGATATCCCAGACTGTAGCCACCTCTCGTAACATCTGATATCCCAGACTAGCCACCTCTCTAAACATCGGATTTGATCCCAGACTGTAGCCACCTATCTAAACACCTGATGAGATCCCAGACTGTAGCCCTCTCTCTAAACACCCGATGAGATCCCAGACTGTAGCCAATTTATTTAAACACCTGACGAGATCCCAGACTTTATCCACCTATCTAATCACCTCATGAGACCCCAGACTGTAGCCACATTTCTAAACATCGGATTTGATCTCAGACTGTAGCCACCTCTCCAAACATCTGACAAGATCCAAGACTGGTGTCCTCTCTCTAAACAAATATCCAGAGAAATCTATAAGGTGTAGCTTCGGGCATTTTTAACAAGCCAGGGAAAAGTAATCCACGAAAACACAGTTTGTGGTACCCACGCATAACTTTAGAAACCTGTCCGAGAGATGAAGTTCATAGAACAGTCATTGTTCGAAATTCTTAAACCATGCTAGTTGACCTCTTGTAGCTCTGTTACACCCTTCTGCATTTGGCATAGAATATTATACACAAAATAATCTTCTAGACAAAGAATACTGTCTTGGAATACTTGGTACCATGGTATTCAAACATGCATTTTAATGTCTGTTGCCAGGTAGACAAAGGCTTTGGTTATACGTAGTAGGTATTTTAACACTTCCTGCGGCTTACTAGGTCTAGGGGAAGGTACAAATAATTTGGGTAGATTTTATAGCTTGAGTGTTATCAGGCCAGCGACCGTTAAGACTACTCTTTTCAAATTTAACTGGCAAGGAATTTTTAGCGTGCTCGACACCTAACACGGGAGGCCGATCTCAGTACCCAGAGATCGGGAGAATTTTTACCAGATTAAAATGATGAGATTCACGCGAAAAAATTCCGGTCTCCACCGGGATTCGAACCCGCGACCCCCGAAACCCGAGGCGCAGCTTACCTCGAGACCGCTAAGCCCCTCTGCGTCTTCGTTAATGAAAACAAACATCGTGTCTGAGGAGTGGAAGAGATTTGAATCCAGATTTGTTGAAACTTATCAAGAGCTGACAACCGCGGAAAAGATGACGGAAAGGATGAAGGAAAGGATGAAGGACATGATGAAGGAAAGGATGACGGAAAGGATGACGGATAGGATGAAGGAAAGGATGAAGGACATGATGAAGGAAAGGATGACGGAAAGGATGAAGGACAGGATGACGGAAAGGATGACGGAAAGGATGACGGATAGGATGAAGGACAGGATGACGGATAGGATGACGGAAAGGATGAAGGACAGGATGACGGAAAGGATGACGGATAGGATGACGGAAAGGATGAAGGACAGGATGACGGAAAGGATGAAGGATAGGATGACGGATAGGATGAAGGAAAGGATGAAGGACATGATGAAGGAAAGGATGACGGAAAGGATGAAGGACAGGATGACGGAAAGGATGACGGATAGGATGACGGAAAGGATGAAGGAAAGGAAGAAGGAAACGAAGAAGGAAAGCAACATATGAACGATTAAATGCGGTATTCGTCCTCTTCTAGTGGACGTGAGTTTGTTCTTTTTCCTATTCCCCGAATCTCATCTTATCTGTACTTTCTTTAGCTAGATTAAGGTGGAGAAATGTAATCTTTTGTCGTATGCCATCTGAATGGCTGGTGTTAACCTTTCAGGTTTAAAGTCTTAAAACAGAAAATACATATTCATAAGAGCAGAGTGATACTTGTTTGCCTTGCTCGCATACCATTTGTTTTACTAATGAAATTTGAATGTTATTCTAGTAAGAATGAAAAGTGGTCCGCGTGACTGACGATAGATAGACAAGGAGGGTGTCTTTCTGGTGGACATATTACGACAACGGCCATCGTAGTCATCCGCCGAAGAGATGGAAAGGTGACCTGTACTATGTCTTTGGACTGTCGTCGTACTCCAGGCCGAAGGACAGGCACAGGTTCAAGCAGGATTTGGCTAGCTGACACTAGGTAACATTTTCAGATTCAATACCAGACTTGAAGTATTCAAGTAAAAGTGGAAGGTAGCATCGAATATAGTAGTAATTACGGTTCCAAAAACAAAATGGGAAGGAAGACTAACGTCTGGTCAGGCAAAATATACTGATCAGACATGTTAGTCAGGGTGAGGTAAAATATACTGATCAGACATGTTAGTCAGAGTGAGGTAAAATATAATGATTAGACATGTTAGTCAGGTTCTGGCAAAATATACTGATCAGACATGTTAGTTGGGGTCAAGTAAAATATACTGATCAGACATGTTAGTCAGGGTCAGGCAAAATATACTGATCAGACATGTTAGTCGGGGTCAAGTAAAACATACTGGCAAGACCTTCACCTTGGCTTCCTCGAAGCCCTTTGTAGAAACGGGCTGTTTTCATGGCAGCCTGGCAAAAAAAGGTGTGGGATCGACGTAATCCTCGTAGTAGTGTGCGACACGCAGATGAAGCCAAGCATAGCACAACTGTCTGGTGTACCCCGGTCTACTTTCATCAGCACGCTCGAGATGTGAGGAAAGCTACTGCAACCCGCCACTTAACGTTATTTTCAGGGCATACAAAAGAGTAAACCTACTCATTGTGGGCATTCGCTAACAACAACAACCAAACAAGAAATACTAGACTTGTTAAGGTGTAAAGTTAATTCAATCCATGCCTCTGTACTGTTTCTTCAACCCCGTCAATCTATCATTTTCTTAATCTTCCTTTTGCTCCTAGGGTCTGGGGGTGTAGCCTCAAGCGATCGGTAGACTTTGAGATATTCATTTCATATCTCCAAAAACAATAACTATATGTATGTCAATAAATGCAATGCATATTGTTGCTCTTATCAAATAATTATTGCTGGCATCTAATGGCCCCACAGTGGTTATAAGCGAAAGCTTATGGGAGAGAACTAGTACAACGAATGATGAGACAAACAATCTTGGCAAAAAGCTGGCGTTGAAAAGGCCACACATTGGGAAAGCCCCACTCGCGATCTCTGTCTTGGAACCCTCTAGGATAAAAGAGGGCGAGGCCAAAAGCAGACACAGAGGCCGATACAAGTAAAATAGGGAGAAGCTAGAAAGAATTGGAAGAAATAGTACAGTCTCATTGGAGAGGGTTGGTTGATGGCAATTGAACACCAAAGTGATATGACTGAAATGAGAGGATTGGTTGAGGGCAATTGAACACCAAAGTGATATGACTGAAATGAGAGGATTAGTTGAGGGCAATTGAACACCAAAGTGATATGGGTGAAATGAGAGGGTCGGTTGAGGGCAATTGAACACCAAAGTGATATGGGTGAAATGAGAGAGTCGGTTGATGGCAAATGCCTCCGAAGGGGATACGAGCAAAATAAGAAGACTAGTTAATGATCTATGCACCCCCAAGATAATAAGGAAGAAGTGAGAGGGTTGGTTGATGACCTTTTACCCCCAATGTGTTAAGGGAGAAGATGAAGATTGCATTGCAACTATTTCTGCATTTCTTTCTGTCTTTTCTAATGGCTCTTATCGGTTTTTTTTTCGCAAGCACTTTATTCCATGTATGATATATTATATCTGGGGAGCTGTTTCTAGAACTCGGTTGTTGAATTTCACTTAAACTGATGACCATACACCTACTGATCACACAGGTACAAGTCACAACTTGAACAAAGTCAACAATTGATGCTGAAAGACAAAGTCGGCTTAGCAGGCTAAAGGTAAGTCGCACCTGACACATACACAGCTTAGGTCTATACTTTTACTGCTTTGAAAAGCTTTTTTAAGTTTCTGCTTGAATTCTGAAATAAGTATATTTCGAGATTCTCCTTCACATTTCCTATTTTTCTCTTCATGCATACTTGAGCAATGTGTTCTCACATTATCTCCTTTCTGCAGAAACATTCCAAGCCAAAATTACATCCCAAAATTGAAAATTACCCTCGGCTCTTCTCTCACATCACAATTTTTTATATTGCCAAAACGGCCTTGGAAAAAAGAGATGGGAGTGGTGATCAATCCATTTGGTAGCATGTTTCCAGAGTTTCTTTTACAACCTAGTGCGTTATCCACACTTGGCCAGTTGCATCCACAAAACGGTACAATTACATTATTATCAAGTATGCACATTAGTTGTTTCATATCATTACTATCTGGAGCATGGCCGATTTTCACACAGTGTTAGTGCAGGGATGTCGAATGAGCGGCCCACATAAAAGTTAACATCACCGAAGCGAACATTGCTCCAAATGAGAATAGTTAACATTAAATCACCAAACTAGTGAACACGAACATTTTAAGCCTTGAATGAACACAAATATCTCAATATATAAATAATCATTCATTGGTAAACCGCAAGTTAGATTAGTGTTTGGTGTACAACGAGCGTTCGAAATCACTTCGTGTCCAGTTTGACTGGGCATGTCGGGGAATTTTTTCGGTATGACCACTTCTCCACGAACAGAAAGAATTGGTGAAACTACAGATCTGTAGTGGAACACATTACAAACAGATACACAAACGTATTAATATACTAGCCAATACGTTCACATTACAGATACACACACACACATGCATACGCTGGTTAATACGTCCTGATATCGTCCAAAGAAGTACCGTCTATGATGAAAAGTGGCATACCTTCTGTCAGTACAATCCAGAAAGGAAAAGCTTTAATCAAACAAAGCAAAAACAAAAAATACAAAAGTTCGCGACATTTCTTTTGAGAATTATTTTGTTATTGGCTTTAAAAGTCAATGGTCTTTTGCTGTCATTTGCCATGCACATGAGTCAAAGTTGGTTTGGTCATCTCATGAGAATGCACCCTCATCAACTTCCACTGATGACTTACAACGCTGGTAGATCTGGTTACAGGGCAAGGGAGCGACCGCGAGACAGGTGGATAGATGACATTAGAGTGATTGTGCAGCGACACGGGCTCACATTGACCGACGCAGCGCACTTGGCGTAGGACATACAACGTTCGAGACTGATACATTTTTTATTGTGAGCGTCCTTCGATACCGTTGGTTACCATCGTGTCCATGAGTACAACGAGAGCGATTTCATCATTGCGAAACAAGAATTTCAAGTTGCTTGCTAGAAATTAGTTTGCTGTGCAACGCAGGGACCCAGCACAAATAGAATAGCGGCAGACCCCTCGCTTTCCATGTCATATGGTCGGGGTATGAATCACGTTATGGGTATGCACCAGCCGATCCAGCTGTAAATTGGTATCTGGTATGTGACTAATATAGCATATAGTAATTAGCATGTTCTTTTCAAAATATAACTTCTTACAACTGCCAATATAGTCGGCTGTTAAAAGTGTCTTTGGCAGGTGTGGAGTAAGGTAGGTTGTCAATGCTTTCCGTTCGCTATCGTTTCTTGCACATCTAAAAAAAACCGTCTGTCCGCCAAACTGGACACGGCGGGATTCGAACGCAGTGCTTTGGGATTGTGATTCGGGCGTTTTATTCCTAGACCATACTATCCCTGCATAAGACTATGGAAATAAAAGGCAACGAGGAAATAAGTTGGTCAGCATTCTGCATACAAACAGTGGCTCAGTATTCTGAAGTCTCTACCACCTTCATTACCCAACAGTAGTGTAACTACTGTGGAACAAATCTTTATTTTACAACACAGAAACAGGGAAAGTTTCACATTTTTCATCAAGAATCAAATGGCCATTGAGAGGCTTGTATTCATTTAGAAGGTCACCAAAATCAAGGTCTTTGCCATACACATTAACCAGATGCTCACACTTTTTGTTTAGTTCATCACGACCAATAAACTTCAATTGATCAAAGAAGGAAAACCGATTCCCAATTCATGAATTAGCGTTTGCACATTTTGTCAGGTCAAAGTTAAAAAAGTCAAGAACAGCGAGGGATGTTTCCACTTTGAATTATTTTTAATTTTGTTTCTAAGTATCTCTTCTTCTGATTCATGATATCTAGTAACACGCACACTTCGCGGTCATTTTTCATGTTTCTTGATACAGAATTCAATGCATCTTACAAACTATTTCTTGAAACTTTCACGTAACACAAAATGTGATGACCATCCTGTGTCAGACAGACACTTGACCACATCATGGCCCTTTCATCCTGTGTCAGACAGACACTTGACCACATCATGGCCCTTTCATCATGTGTCAGACAGACACTTGACCACATCATGACCCTTTCATCATGTGTCAGACAGACACTTTGACCCCATCATGGCCCTTTCATCCTGAGTCACACAGACACTTGACCGCATCATGGCCCTTTCATTTTGAGTCAGACAGACACTTGACCACATCATGGCCCTTTCATCATGTATCAGACAGACACGTGACCACATCATGACCCTTTCATCCTGTATCAGACAGACACTTGACCACATCATGGTCCTTTCATCCTGTGTCAGACAGACACTTGACCACATCATGGCCTTTTCATCCTGTATCCGACAGACACTTGACCACATCATGGTCCTTTCATCCTGTGTCAGACAGACACTTGACCACATCATGGCCCTTTCATCCTGTGTCAGACAGACACTTGACCACATCATGACCCTTTCATCTGAGTCAGACAGATACTTTGACCCCATCATGGCCCTTTCATACTAAGTCACACAGACACTTGACCGCATCATGGCCCTTTCATTCTGAGTCAGACATACATTTTGACCCCATCATGCCTTTTCATCCTGTATCAGACAAACACTTGACCACATCATGGCCTTTTCATCCTGTATCAGACAAACACTTGACCAAATCGTGGCCTTTTCATAAAGATGGTGGCAGATGGATCGATCGATTTGTAGAAGCTGAGAAAAAAGAATATAAAAGCTGAAAGAAGACAAAGAAGAAAACAATCTCTAGATAACATTCAGCCGATACTACTCCTACAAAGTTCAGGCTTGACCTACACACAATGATGACCAATTGATTCCGTTGAAGCGTTTGTTTGCAATCTAGAATAACACCCCGACATGATGATGCTTAATACCCACAGTGAGTACGTTGACTCTTTTTGTTCTTAGTTCTTCTGTACTTCTACAGAGACAAATGCCCTTGTTCAGGTCCCAGCTCTGGTATGAGCTGGATGTAGCCGGGAGAAAAGGGTTTTCTGCCTAGCGGGCTAGGCTCGAGCAGTTCAATACTCCGTTGGGACAAGCGCTTACGGAAGGTGGTTAACCGACGTGCGAGTCCATCTTAATAGACTCAAATACTAGAAAAAAGTAGACCCACAGCATGTTAGTGTTAGGCGCCATCTATGCTGAAATTGGCGTTTAGTAGCGGGTTGTAGAATCTTCTCTTACATCCCGAGGGCGCTGATGGGACTGGAACGGGATCCTCCAGGCTGTTGTGCTATGCTTGGCTTTGTCTGCGTAGTGCTCAATACTATGGGGATCACGTCGATACACATCGCGTTAGCCAGACTATCTTGTAAACAGCCTTTTTTCAGGGAAGGCTAAATTGAAGATGTATGTAGTCTTGGTCAGTTTATTGTGCCTGACCCTGGCGCAACATTCTGGTCAGGCCGCGTCCAGACATAGGCAAAGCATTGTCGGACAACTGTTCATGGCAGTTTCATGGGGTGCGCAGTTATGAAGATAGTAATGGAATCTACTTCTGCAAGATTCTTATTTCCACGAGCAAAAACGAGGATGGACTTCCAGAAGCGTATCACAATCTCACATTCTCGAATGTACAGGGCGGTAAATGTCAGTTGACCAATGTATGAGATGACTTGAGTGGAACCCCCACATTTGACTAAGGAGAATGGATCAAATAGGTAAGGCTAACCCGGTACCCAAAAAATGCTATACTGAAGTGAATGTTTTGGTCCAAAATGTATACATATCGCAGTCAAGCTGTAAACTATGACACAACGCATTCAGTTCCTCAGACAGCATCCTGCTACTTGCAGGGCGAAGCCTTTTTCAGGTAGCGAGAGTTTGAGAACGAAAGACAAAGAAAAAGAAAAATTCCCAATTGTTTAATAATACGTTCTTTGGCTCATTTATTTCTCCCAGAATGGCACAAAGAACATGTCCCATAAAATCGATAAATTCCTAACAAATATTTGCAGATAGTTACGATGGATTCTCATTTTAAGCAATTCCATACAGTCTGAGATACATTAAAAAAAATATGGTCATATTCACCCTACAGCTCTTGAATACTTAAAAAGTTGTCATTTTCTGCTGACTCAATAATTTGATTCTCTCCACGAAATGCCAACGCTCTGGAGGCAAGAAAGCGAATGACAGAAACCCTACTTGTCAACACTTTATTCCAGCATTCCTGTTCTGAGCTATGATGTTTGATTAATAAATAATCGATACACGCAGTTTTTTTTTGTCGAATCGAATATGCCATCATGAATTTGCCATGTTCGTCTCCATTTTTTGGCTCTGCAATATTACATGTGTTCCCAAACACTAAATCTGGATGTAGCAAGTGGAGATTCTTTATTGGGTAAACTAACTCGGTGATTGCAAATAATGCAGCCATTCCCGTTTCACGCATCGGACTTTGCATTTGAATGTTATTTGACCAACACCGTGTCTGGGAATTTTACACCATGCAGAATTATACCTTTAATTTTCCAGTGACATCAAACATAATGTGCGTATTAATTTATATGAGAGCGTTTTGAAAAGTTTTGCTTTCAATTCGATAATTTCATTAGTGTTCAAGATTTACACATGAGCTATACATTTTCCATGGATTCCGTGGCAAAGTCCCCTGCATCTCGTAGTCGCCGCCTAGTCGTCTTGTCCTTGACTTGCCACTGGGGTCGGACGGCTCGAGACGAGAGAGTGAGGATAAAAATATCGCAGTTAATCATTAAAAATATCGATAGCAAAATAAATTATGCCATCATCGTCTACTATGGACGGCGGCCTTTGTCTTTGCCTTTTTATACATTTTCCTAAAGAATGCAATGTTATTTAGGTGATTTGTCTTTATTTTTCAATGTAGTCTCCATCCCGGTCCACACAAGTTGTTTGCATCCCGTCGAGGAAAAAATCAGATGTCTTCTCCCGGAACCAGGGAAGCACAGCTGCATGCACATCCTCGTCAGAAGCGTGCCAGTGTCCATTGAGGTGTTCCTTCATCTTCATTAATAGGAAGATGTCACAAAGTGCCATATCGGAAATGTACGATCGGTGCGGTAAACTGTCGTAAAACTTGAAACGCTCCAATGCAGCCACTGTTTGTCGACTCGTGTGTGGGCGAGCATTGTCTTGCTTGTCCACACAAACATACATCAGTAGTGCTGGATGTTCTGCAAAGTTTTCAGAAATGGATCTGATTTGACTATATTGTCGAGCTAGAAAGATTCAGTGTGGATTATGCCTTCGCAGTCCCAAAAGATGGTCATCATCCTATTTCACGCCGAGTTGACGGCATTGAATTGTTTGGGGAGGTTACTGAGTTCTTAAGTCAGTACTCCATTGCGGCTTGTTTTCTGGGTAATAATGATATGTCCATAACTCGTCGCCAACGATAATTCGGTGTTCCTGTTCATATCGCGTTAGAGGTTCCTGACATACGTGCTAGCGGCGCCGTTTCCTATCCGGCGTCAGCATGCAAGAGACCCATCTCTCACACACTTTCCTATACCCAAGCAAGGCATGGGTAATGTTCTGGACTCGCTCAATCGAAATCATAAGAATTGCGGCGACATCTTTCTGCCTGACATGGCAATTAGCACGGACCAGTTCGTCCACACGAGCTTGGTGCTGTACATCCACAGCTGGGATCGCTCATGCAATGCGAGTCGTATCATGTAAATTCGTCTTGCCTGGATTGTTGCATTTTACAGTCTATACCCACCCCTTGACAGCACTGACATCCACACAGGCGTCACCGTCTACCACATTCATTCTTCGATGCATGTCGATGGGCCCACAATCTTTCATCTTTAGTAATTTAATCACAGCACGTTGCTTTAACCGTATTTCCGTGAAGGCCACCATTTTACTGCCTGCAATGCGCATGCGTCACGTTCCAGGCGCATGCCACTACACGTCCCTATAGTCACTCCATGCCACTACATGCCCCTATAGTCACTCCATGCCACTACATGCCCCTATAGTCACTACATGCCCCTATAGTCACTCCATGCCCCTATAGTCACTTCATACCACTACACGTCCCTATAGTCACTTCATACCACTACATGCCCCTATAGTCCCTTAATGTCACTCCATGCCACTACATGCCCCTATAGTCACTTCATGCCACTACATGTCCCTATAGTCACTTCATGCCACTACATGCCCATATAGTCCCTTCATGTCACTCCATGCCGCTATACTCACTTCATGTCACTACATGCCCCTATAGTCAGCCCATGCCACTACACGTCCCTATAGTCACTCCATGCCACTGCATGCCCCTATAGTCAGTCCATGCCACTACATGCCCCTATAGTCAGTCCATGCCACTACATGCCCCTATAGTCACTCCATGCCACTACATGCCCCTATAGTCAGTCCATGCCACTACATGCTCCTATAGTCACTCCATGCCCCTATAGTCACTCCATGCCACCACATGCCCCTATAGTCACTTCATACCACTACTTACCCCTATAGTCACTCCATGCCACCACATGCCCCTATAGTCACTTCATACCACTACTTACCCCTATAGTCACTCCATGCCACCACATGCCCCTATAGTCACTTCATACCACTACTTACCCCTATAGTCACTCCATGCCACCACATGCCCCTATAGTCACTCCATGCCACTACATGCCCCTATAGTCAATTCATGCCATTACTTGCTCTTATGGTCACTTCATGCCACTACATGTCCCTTTGGTCACGGCATGCCACTACCTGCCCCTATGGACACGCCATGCCACTAGATGCCATACATGTGTAATAGTTCCAGCCGGAGCATGGGCGTTTGGGGCAGGGGTAATGAGGTCGGCGACTCTGAGAACAAAGATACCTGAATGTGTGCTAAGGTCACTCACCGTCTCGACACTAAGTCGACAAAGGAAAACGGGGGGTTGAGGGAAAGAATGTGTCTAGTACAGGTAGGGGTTAGGAGCTGACCACTCTGGCATTCCGTTTTAGGTAGAGGGGAGGAGGGGGTTAATGATAGACAGAGACCAGCAGGCCTTGCTGCGACATTTTAGAGTGACAGGAATTCAGAGTGATTTGTTCCAATAACAACTGAGTGGAAGTAGATCCAAACTAGAGGGATGGCTGGGTCAAATATCCCACAGTGGGTCATTGGACAGCCCCGATACTGCTTAAGACTATAAAATACTAGGAAAAGTTTAACTCAAACAAGCTGGCCATGGATAGATAGAGAGAGAGAGAGAGAGAGAGAGAGAGAGAGAGAGAGAGAGAGAAAAAGAGAGACTGATAATTTTTCTAGGTGTCTGTTTAGCTCTACGACTCTTTAGAGGAGCGATTGATAGGCTGTTTTATGAATGTGACTAGGAGAGATCTGGATGTGTGTGGCGTGTGAAGGACACCGAAGGAACGATGTATGTTCCGGAGTATATATATATACGCAGATCGATTGAATGTGTGACCACAAGTGAGTATACATTGAATAGATTGAATGTATAATGTCCGGATCACCTACCTGAAGGGATCTGAATGAATAATGTAAAGATCACCCGCATGATTAGATCTGAGTGTGAGGGAATGCACAGAATACGATCGTGAAGACGAGTATTTGAGAGTATGTTGAGGGTGCAGATAAAGGGAGGGGAGTGTGCGAATAGAACTTGGTTGGATTAGTTGAGGGCAATATTCAATAGCTTATGCTTACAACATCCGAAGATATTAATAATAACTTAACTTAACTTAAGTTAATTGTGTATGTTGAAAGTACAACCGGCTACAAGAACAAAAGGGCACAGCTACAAATTGTTTAAAGGCAGGTGCAGATTAGATATTAAGAAATATTTTTAGTCAGAAAGTGGCGAATTCTTGGAATGCATTGCCGCAGGATGTAGTGGAGGCAGAGTAAGTTAATGCATTAAAACATAGATTGGATGCTCACAGTATTTTTTTGTATCGGTTGAGTGGAATAAACTGGTTGTATAAAGACTCTGTAAAGCCTTCAAAACCAGTTTAATGAAGTTAAATTAAGTATTGATTTTCTCTGGTTTGGTCCACATTATTTCATAACGGGCATGTCATGTCTTACACTTTACTGGCACATCCGGTACTTTCTGCTAACTTAAACCGCTCATTTACATCATGTCTTGTTTTGTGTTGAGATCTGTTTTTTTTCTTTTGTTTTTTGTTCCTGGCGAAGACCTTATAGCTGTAACGTAGGTAACGTTTTCTTGTTGTCCTGGTGCGGGTCACTGAGCTATAACTACATTTGTTTTTATCCAGCTATTATAACGCTACCACTTTCATTTGCACGTGTAACAGACCCTCTGCTTGCCCTGGCCGCGATCTAACTTAGAACATTCTCACACTCATCCACATCATCATGACCATACTCAGTAAATGACATATCACACAGCAGGTGGCATATTTATTATATCATACTCATATCATAGAATGAGTAGAGAAATTACAAACACAATATAATACATATCTTAACTAAACATTCTACTAAAACGGGAATTGTAAGCATTAGCTATGGATAGAATTCCCAACTAACTAAAAAACCCAGTTCTATTGCCTTGCAATTACATCACACACACATCGCCTTAACTGCGTCTTCAACACACCTTATCAAATACTCTTCCTCACTGAAATCCCCTCAGGCGGGCGATCTCGACATACTCGTTCACAATGTGTCCTTGCTTACAAACACACGTTCAGATTATCTATAAATGCAAAACTCACACACCAATTTGAGCGATCCTGTTCTATCACTAAACATTCGTCCAGCAGTCTACCAATCGCTCCTCTATCTAAGTCGGTGAGTTAAACATGCTATCTACATTCAGTCTCTCTCTCTCTCTCTTACAGCCTCACTCTCTCCCTCACTCTCCATCTCTCCTCCAGCCTCCCGAGCTAAACTTTGTCTCGAGTTATATATCCTCAAGCAAGGCCAGAGCTTGACCAATCGATCTCAGGTATGGTCATCTTCAATCCCAATTGGAACGAAACACTTTGCACACCTGTCACTCATTCTCTCGCAGCAAGCCCCGTTGCCAATTTCGTCTGTCAATCAATCTCCCCCTACCAAAATCGGAAGGCCAGTGGTCAGTTTCTACCTGTCCACATTCCTTAACCCAACTCTGTTCTCCTTTGCTGAGACGGTGAGTGACCTTGACATGCATTCAGGTAGCTTTAGGCCTTAACATGTTCATGCATCCTAAACTCCCCTTGCTCCGGCGGGAACTGTTACACACGCTCAGGATGTGAGGAAAGCTACTGCTACGGGCCACTTAATATCCTTTTAAGGGCGGACAAAAGGGTTAACTTGCCCATGGTGGCCATTCACAACAACAACAACAACATAAAAACAACAACAACAAAAACAATCTCAGCAGCTACAACAACCAACCGAGTATCGACCTCCTGTTACTATATGAGACAAGGAGGAAGAAGAATCAATGAGACATGAAAGTCTTGGTTCAATCTGACACAACACAAAATAGCATACTCTAGAATTTCAAGTCCCGGCTGCATTCGATTTCTTCCTGGACGAGATCGGATAATGAATCGGTAATCGTACTAATTGTAGAAGCTGGATGCTCTTAACTCTAATCCGGTTGCACTTTAGCACTTCAGCTTCGATGTGAACACGAATACAACCACATTTATGTGGCAACTACCGTCTGCACTGAGTCGTATAGTTCTCATCTGTCTAATATAATGTCCCTATATTTCTTCCGAGCCCCCTCGTTTACTGAGAGTGCTTCTCAGCAAAGAGCATGTGTTCGATTCCGGCCCTGAAACGCACCATTATTCCAGCTGTAAATGGATGCACGACTTACAATTAGGGAAGGGAAAAACAATGCAAAGAGAAAGTGAACAGGTCATCACACTTAAACAGAATCGATGACCTAACAGAGTAAAGTACACAGCTCAATGTTTCCTGGGTAAATTACCCGCATTTGATGAATAGTGTTCTCCCACTCTATTTTAGTAACGACACGTACCAGAAAACACATCGCAATTTACTGGAAAAGTGCAGAAAAATAAAATAAAAATATGTAATCTGAAGACAGCGAGACTCGTGACAAGTTCCAGTGTGCCATTCAACTAAGTAACTCGCTTCATATCTCTTTGTTATGTGTTCATATCTCTTTGTTATGTGTTCATTTCTTTTTGT
The DNA here is from genome assembly GCA_036924085.1 of Ariolimax columbianus. NCBI lineage: Eukaryota > Metazoa > Mollusca > Gastropoda > Stylommatophora > Arionidae > Ariolimax > Ariolimax columbianus. The sequence goes on from JAVGWX010000007.1 coordinate 44,288,267, forward strand.
TATGTGTTCATATCTCTTTTGTATGTGTTCATATCTCTTTTTATGTGTTCACATCTTTTTTATATGTTCATTTATTTTTTATGTGTTCACATCTTTTTTATATGTTCATTTATTTTTTATGTGTTCATATCTTTTTTATATGTTCATTTATTTTTTATGTGTTCATATCTTTTTTATATGTTCATTTATTTTTTATGTGTTCATATCTTTTTTATGTGTTCATTTCTTTTTTATGTGTTGATCATTTCCGCTGATTCGTTAGTTATTATTTTTGTGTTGTCCCCGATGAAGGCATTTTGGTCGTAACCTAGGTATCCTTTCTGTTTTCGTCTTAGTGCTGTATCCACCTCATCTTCTTCTTCGTTTGTTCCTAATCTTCCGCTACCAAACCTTGAAAAGAACATTGCAAGTAGTAGAGGGTTGCCAAAAGAACGGATTGCTGTGTTTCGGACTTACAGCTTGACTGCGATATTTAGCACCCTTCGGTCCGACACATTTGTCTTTGTTTTTGAGTACCGGGTAAGCCTTCCCTCTTCGATCCCTTCTCATTAGCCAGTCTGCTCTGTGTATGCTGTTATCTATGATCACCGCGAGGAGGTGTAGAAGGGTCTTGGCAGCTCTGGGTCACTGGCCCTGACTGTAACAATCAGCTCTGGGTCACTGGCCCTGACGCTAGGAGTCAGCTCTGGGTCACTGGCCCTGATTGTCGTAGTCAGCTCTGGGTTATTGGCCCTGACGCTAGCAGTCAGCTCTGGGTCACTGGCCCTGACTGTAGCAGTCAGCTCTGGGTCATTGACCCTGACGCTAGCAGTCAGCTCTGGGTCACTGGCCCTGACTGTAGCAGTCAGCTCTGGGTCACTGGCCCTGACTGTAGCAGTCAGCTCTGGGTCTTTGACCCTGACGCTAGCAGTCAGCTCTGAGTCACTGGCCCTGACGCTATCAGTCAGCTCTGGGTCACTGGCCCTGACGCTAGCAGTCAGCTCTGAGTCACTGGCCCTGACGCTAGGAGTCAGCTCTGGGTCACTGGCCCTGACTGTAGTAGTCAGCTCTGGGTTATTGACCCTGACGCTAGCAGTCAGCTCTGAGTCACTGGCCCTGACGCTAGGAGTCAGCTGTGAGTCACTGGTCCTGACGCTATCAATCAGCTATGGGTCGGTCGTGGACTGCTGCAGCTCAAGCAACCTGAATTGCCCATACATATCAATGTTTGTTTATCTTATTAAGAAAGTGATTAGTCAGTGTTCACCGAAGCCCTCCAATGGCCCAACAAGTATTTACTTGCTATTTAAAAAATACGACGTATGATTGTTAACAGTGTGTATTTAAACAAAAGTGAAAGGAATATTAGACACGGGTGAAGAGAACAGTGTGCAACATATAGCAGTGACTCTCAGTTTCCTGGATGAAGAATACCTACAATACTTCTCGGTCAGAGTATGCAGCGATGGATCATCACAGAATGCAGTAAAGATTAACGGAGCGGGAGTGTGCATAGAATACCCAAACAACATTAGGGATATGGTCAGAGTACCAACCAGGAAATTCTGTCATACATATGATGCAGAAATCCAGACAATCAAGGTGGCAACTGAGAAAATGCTGAACACAAATCTCGGTCCACAACCCGTAGTATTTCTGACAGATGAATCAACACCCCAAGAACTGAAGTCTGAAAAACTGCCATATCTACAGGGTCTACTGTCTGAGCTGAGCAACCAGTGCAAGATTGTCATGCAGTGGATACCTTCTCATTGTGTAGTACCAAGAAACGAGAGACTAGACCGACTAGTAAAGGAGGGTGCTGCATATCAGCAGCCAGACGTACCAGTTACAAACCAACAGAAGATACGAATGATCAAATCAACCAGAAAGCCACCAACAGAAGATACGGATAATCAAATCAACCAGAAAGCTACCAACAGTAATACAAGATGACTACCATAAGATGAACAGACAAGAAGAAACTGTTGTGTTGCGCCTTAGAACAGGACACAACCGACTCTGCAGCCATATGTACACAACATTTATGATTGGCAATGCAGCCATGTGTACATGCGGACAGGCACCACAGACTGCAGACCACATACTATATAACTGCCCCGAATATGATATACAGATAAAATTCCATTGGCCCATAGAAACAACACTGGAAGAGAAACTCTATGGACCTGTATGTAAACTGCAAAAGATAGTGAAGTTTTTCAAAAGACAACATTGCAGATAGAGACATGATATTTTCTAGCTAACGTAAGAAGAAGAGAATCAAAATTGCAGTATGGGGACGGCGTGGCCTAGTGGTTAAGTGGCACGACTTACAATCCGATGGTGCTGGGTTCGATCCCCATCACAGTACCAGCCGTTACCCCGGGGAAGCAAACCCTTATAAAATGCAGGAGGAAGCAGACCCTTATAGAAAAAATGCATGCTGCAGTCGGATGCACTGGGCCGACAGGCGCAAAATAAAAATCATAGTGCAACACACACCGCCTTTGGGAATAGAGAAATAAAGCGAACGCAAACCCCGCCCCCCCAAAAAGCAAACAAACAAACAAACAAAATCAAAAAAAAACAACAAACTCATCGCAGTGCTCGCAGACAGGTGCAAAATTGATATTTACACCTATCACCGGCTCTTTAATTTCCCTTTCACTCCCCCCCCCCCCACCACCGCACAACTAAACTAAATTCAGTGAGTTTGATCGACTGGTGTGAACGTTAGAGGCAGTGTGTTGCTAGTTGTGGCGATGTGAAGTATGTAACTAAATAAATAAGCCCACCGAAGCTCCGGCGGTGCCGCAGCTAAATCCGCGTTAAAAACATGTCAATAACGGCTCAGTGACCGCATCTGATAATGGCTGTCAACTCGAAACGTATTGTATTACTGCTGTACGTCGTGTCATCTTTTTTTGTTGTTGTTGCGATGTGTTGTTCTCGTTTTCTTTGTGCTTGATGATGGTCGTGTGGCCAGAACGTAAGTTTAATTTCGTTTTTGTTGACTGTTTTTCATATGATAATCGACTTGTTCTACTGTTGGTTGCTCTCCGATTGATTTGATCATCCTTATCTTCTGTTTGTATGTAACTAATCCGTGAACGAAAAAAACCCCTAAATCGAGTTGAAATTTGAATTGAACATTATATGGCGGATTTGTAGATGAACGCACCTTTTTTCAAGTCCCTGTATCTCATCTCTCATGAGTTATGGGCATTTGAAAGTATATTATTTACTGGCAAATATCACGATTTTGACAAACTGCGCATGCGTGAGATGCAAAATGACTTTTAGATTCGTTGCCGTCAAAGCACCAATAGGACACATGAGTAAGATATTCCAAAGTTGAATTACTAAAAGAATTAATAAAGGTATCGTTTTTCGAACTCAACATATACGTTTTCGATTGTTTTTGCAACACAATTTTAAATTAACAATTTTGCAGACGTATAACTAATTTGGCAGATTGAGTGCGGAAGAGATAGATGGTGGAGGGATAGACGGTGTTTGTGTGGTAGAGATTAGCGGATTGAGAGAGGCTGTGCAGGGGGAAGAAATGAATGGCATGAGGGGAGACGACAGAAGTAGGTTGGATAGTGGAATGGGAGTGTGACATAATAATGTGGTGGGTGCAGAAAGATCGTTTTAAACATTAACTTCACAATTATCAGTGGTAACGCAGAAGGAAAGAGAGTGGATGGTCGAGGGAGAGAAATAGGCGGATGAGGAGAGATGAACTGTATAAAGAGTAGACGGGTGAGTGAACGCAGGAAGGGATGAACGAATTGAAGAATTCACATCACAATTATCAGTGGCAACGCAGAAGGAAAGAGTTGGATGGTCGACGGAGAGAAATAGGCGGGTGAATGAGGAATTATGGACGGGGTTGGGGGATAAAGAGTAGACAGGTTGAGGAAACGGAGGAAGGGATAAACGAACTGAAGGAGGAAGAGACTGGTAGTTGGGGGAAGAGATCGGCAAGTTGAGAAGGAAAGAACGGGCGGAGCCATAAGTGGGATGAGAGGTAAAGATATGGCGTATCAGATGGCAGGTAAGAAATGCAATAGGAATATGCAGGATGGGAGTGATTTAAACAATGAACTACTTTCACAATGAATCCCGGGCCAGGCCTTGTAGCTCAGCCAGTTACTCTATCAAATATTAAGAAATGACAGATTAGTAGAAGTGCTTACTCCAAATATTACATCTCATTGACGGACGTCACATTCGTGCACATCCGACAAGTTTAAGTGGATTTATTCTCCAAATCCGATTAATTTATTTATCATATTGGGTCAATCAGTCCCGACGGATTGATCGTATCGACTTTCATTGGAAAAAAATGTTCGTTTTTTTCTGTGATTTTGTATTTTGTCAGTTCATTCTTTGTATAATTCTTGGTACGCTGCACCTGATACACCTGTAGGTCACTGCATTACAAACAACGAGAAGTATACAGTTCCGTCTTAACAAGATTTATTGATAGCTTTTAACATTATTACTATCCATATGCGTAGAATAATATGTCTATATTTGCTCAGCTTTAGACTGGCCGGATTATTTTTAATATTTATTTACTGTGTACTTATTTTTATTATTACTTTTATCACCATCCCTACCATCATCATCATCATGTGCTTTGCTGATTGATGTTCACGTATGTCCATTCACAATTTGCACGTATGTAGTTTATCAACTCTGTTGTTGGTCGTCACTGTGCTGCTCCTTGAGACTGTCTAATACTTGTTCTCTCTGCCTCCAGCTAGCTCTTGTCTCTTCTATTTTACCCATTGCCACAGTAGGTTCCAACCTACCTATTCTCATGACATACCCGAGAAATGCTGACTGCCTTGACTTGACATTTGCAATGAGTTATCTTTGTGTCTGTGTTCCTTCACGTACCGCTTCGTTAGTCGTCTTTACAGTCCACGGAATTCTTAATATTCTTCTGTAAAGCCGCATCTTCGTCGCCTTAATCGAACTAGTTAAACGATGCCTAAAACCTACTCCAACTGAAAAGTATCCCCCGCAATCGGCGTAGCAACACCCGAGACACGAAGAAGTGTCGTATCAGGAATTGAAACAGAGAAACAGGAAACGACACAAGGAACAATTTGTTTGGACAGTGCACAAGACTGAAATCTAGACGAAGTTTCTAACAGCCAAACACAGCCCCTACATATAATCCCCGGATACTCCGCATCGAAAAATGGAATAAAATGACGCAGATTTCAAGGATTGAGCTGCGGGAGGGACATGCGCAGTGACACTACTTGTGTTACGCAATATGGACGACACTAAATAGAATCCGAATAGGTGTATCACTATACAGGAAGATGTTAGAGAGTCGGGGGATACAAAGATGATAAGACATGCGATTGTGGAGCAACACAAAACACAGGCCACCTGATGATTTGCCCAAACCTTCTGGAAACATGTTTATGGACGACATGTAGAGGAGGGAACGACAAGCCAATCCCCGTGGCTAAACATTGGAATCATGTCTGACGTGGTGTCAAGAACAGGGGAAGTAAGTAAGTTAGCTTTATCTCCATTTTTTAAATTTGTGCTGTTTCTCGGTTGCGCATTGCTAATAAAGACCTTAATTTGGTGAAACGTGTGTTTTTTATTAATAAATATTATCTGCGTATTCGAATTGTTGTGTCTAGAAGGATTTCACTGCCTGACAAGAGAGACAATCCTAGGCACGTTTATTATGCCCTTAGCTGGAAGTGTATGGTAGACTCTGGTGAAGAGGAAGACCCTCTCTTCTTTCCGCAAACTCATGTTTCATTTGACTCTGTCCAACAATCACACTCTTGTTTCATTTGACTCTGTCCAACAATCACACTCATGTTTCATTTCACTCTGTCCAACAATCACACTCTTGTTTCATTTCACTCTGTCCAACAATCACACTCTTGCACAAATTTCACACACATCTTCAATGTGAGGCCCTTCCATTGCACTTTGGTTAGACCGGATTATGAGAGTGCACAAACCTAGCATATGTACATAAAGACGCACACATGCATTCAAGCACTGTTTTATGTGTCCTAATATCGCCCAATTGACTACGGTCGGGGGTGGAATAGGCGAGCCTCCGCCAGTAGAAACTAGTGAGGCAAACACGTAAAATAAAAACAATAGAAAAATGTAAGGTCGACATTTTCGTAGATGAAAAAGTGTTTGTAGCTTTCGATTAAATCAATATAAGTAAATGACTCAGTGACCGCACCAGGTCAAACACAGAACTATTACTACGTAACGAGCAGAAGATCTTCGACGTGAATAAAGAACGACCAAAAACAACTAACAAACCACACACAAAATAATAAAATACACAAGACATGATGTAAAATAAGCGGGCAAAGTTTGTCGCCATAACAGGATGTACCAGGAAATTGTGGGGCACGATACGCCAGTTATGAAATAGAATTGACCAAAAACTAAATGGTCTATATGATTACACACAGACAAAAACAAACGAAACATGAACAAATCACAGAAAACTGAAAAAAACCGACATTTAAAAAGCAAACAAACACATATCAAAAGACACACATTTACTAATACGTGTACAATGTGCCACACTTTTCTAGCAGCGAATTTTAACAGCTCATTTTGTTAATGTCTGGTCTCATGTTTTTGTTATTGTGATTTGTTTTCGTTCGTTCTTTGTCCCGGACGAATGTCTTGTAGCCGTTACGTATGAATCATTTTGATGTTGTACTGGTGCAGTCACTGAGCCATTATCCATATTTTGTTTTTATTGACTTTTAACCTTCAGTTCCAGTGCAGCTCCGATCTATTTATACTTTTAAAAGACTTGCTTCGGAGTGAGAGTTACCTGCTCTTGTGTTAAATGGCCGGTCAGTTTAAAGTTACATATTCCATCACCCTTACACCTCAGTTCCCAGTTATCAACTGTTAACACACACCTCCTCCCACCTCTCATGTGGCCATCTTTTAACAACTAAAAAAAATACTTCCCATAGCAGAAACTGTCATCAAGGATGAGGTGTTAGAGACTTCATTGTACTTAGCAACAGCTTGTTTGAGGTGGGGTAGACAGTTCCCTACCTCGCTGTCTTTATTTTCCTAACCGTAAGTCAAAATAGAGTAGGCCAAAATCTATTTATTAGTCAAAGTAGGAATCGGTAGAGAGAGAGAGAGAGAGAGAGAGATAGAGAAAGAGAGAGAACGAGAGAGATTGTTCCAATCTAATGTTACAAAGAGAAACAGAATAAATAAGTCCAGCTAAACAAAGAGCATTTTGTCTACAGACTGGAGAAAGTCAATTAGACCACACTGGGATCAAGACGCTGAGCAGCGCATGAGCTGCAGCGGTCAGTGACCCATAGCTGACTGCTAGCGTCAGGGCCAGCGAACCAGGGCTGCTAAGACCCTTCTACACCTCCATGCGGGGATCCTGGATAACAGGCTGCAACACAGCAGACTGGCTAAGGAGAAGGGATCGAAGATGGAATGCTAACCCGGTACTCAAAAAATGATTGCTGAAGTCGGATGTGTTGGACCGAAAGGTGCAAATATCACAGTCAAGCTGTAAACTACGACACAACGCATTCCGTTCTCTGGACTACCTTCTGCTGCTTAAGCCCTTTCAGGGTTTGGTAGCGGGAGATTGAGAACGAACTAAGCCAAGCCAAGCCAGATCACACTGATACGTGTTAATTTATTTAAATAACAAGGAAATAGCAGCATCACCAGCTTGGGGGTGTGAGGTAGGCATAGAAAACATCAATAAGAAAAATGGGGCTGCGAGAATAAATTGAAAACCACCCGGGGAAAGATAAACATAAAAATTGACGACGACTTTCACGACGGCTATTGAAGGCCATCTAGACAGGGGACGAATTTTAGACAGCTGTGGGAAAACAAATAAAACGGTTGTTATTTAGCAGACAATGTAGACACGGGTAAAGTGTTAAAGGTTTCAATGGCGATGTCTAATGTTTCTTTAGGTGTTCATTTCCTTGCCGCCTCGTCCGCCCTAATTGTAAAATAAATGTGGCGACCTTTTACAGTTGATTACCTGCCGAAAACGGATGTGTCGGACAGAAGGGTGCAGATATCGTAGTCAAGCTGTAAACTAGCGACACAACGCATTCCGTTCTCCTGACTACATCCTGCTACTTGCAAAGCCTTGTTCAGGGCTTGGTAGCGGAAGGTTGAGAACGTTCAGGGCTTGGTAGCGGGAGATTGAGAACGTTCAGGGTTTGATAGCGGGAGATTGAGAACGTCCAGGGCTTGGTAGCGGGAGATTGAGAACGTTCAGGGCTTGATAGCGGGAGATTGAGAACGTTCAGGGCTTGGTAGCGGGAGATTGAGAACGTTTATGGCTTGGTAGCATGAGATTAAGAACGAACGCAGAAGAAGAAGAACAGTTGATAACAGACTACCCCTTAAGTCGATTTGATCCATTTGGGCTTAATAATAATGTTTGCTTAGGCGTCTGAGGCCCGTTGCGACGGTCGGCCACACCCATGACCCACAGCTGTGGCGTGGATCCAGATTTCGTCCAGGGCGGAGGAGGAGGAGGTTGCAACTTGCTGGAGCCATACCTTTGAGGGATGGCCTCTTCTGCCCCTCTAGTCGGTCGGGGGAAGACTTTGGCACAGAGGAAAGACGTGTAGTAGACTTGTGCCACAAGAGGCAGGGGTTTCCTGGTCCAGTCGTACAACATGACCGAACAAAGAAACTCGGCGCCGATCAATTGTTTCTGAGGTGAGCTGGAAGCCTGTTTTAGTAGAGACCTCCACGATGAGGATGTAGTCATGCTAAGAATAGCTATGCGCACCCAATCTATTCTTGATTGCATTAATTGAACCTGCATCGATTGTTTCTTGTGGCAATGCATTTCAAGCGTTCACCACTCTCAGGTTAAAATAATATTCCCTGGTATCTAATCTGAACCTGCCGTTCATTAATTTGTGGCTGTGCCCCCTTGTTCATGTAGGCGACTGTATTAAAAAACAAATTTATTTGTCTAATTTATCGATTCCCTTAATTATCTTTTAAACCTGTACTAAATCAGCTCTTTTCTATACACTGTAGGGCGGTTTTTCAAAATCTTATCCTATATAATTCCCAAAACCAACTACCAGTTATGTTGGTCTTCTTTGTATCTTTCCCCAGCATGTTTATATTTCCTCTTCGATAAGGACTCCACACCTGAACACAGTACCCCAATCTAGGTCTAACTAATGCTTTATACAATTTAACAATCAACTCTTTGGTGTTATATTTAATATTACTTTTTATCATACCTAACATTGCATTTGCATTTTTCACTGCTACCTGAACTTGCTCACTCACTTTACCTGTACGATCTATTTTATCCCCTAGGTCCCTTTCCTTTTCTATCTTTCTAATTTTGTACACTTATATTCTGTAATTATGTTCCATATAGGATCTGTCCATGTGGATGATTGCACCTTTATCTATATTAAACTCCAATTGCCAGCTCTCAGATCATTCCAGAATTGTAACTAAATCCGACCTCAATATATCCACCTGCTTCAGATGAAACACTTCCGAATAGCTTTGTGTCGTTCTCGAATTTTGCATTCATGGATCCGATATCATTGTCCAAATCATTTTTATATATCAAGATCAAAATTGGTCGTAAAACCGAGCCCTGTGGCACTCCACTTTTTACCTCACGCCACTCTAAGTGGGGCTCGCGCGTGATATGAAACACAAGAAAGGTGAAATAAAGGAAAGTGAAAATATAAGGAGGAAAGAAATACGTGATTTGGAAAGAGTTTTGTCAATCAAGGAATCTATTTTTAGGACATTAAATGCCATTTCCATGCAGAGAAAGCGAGGACCCTAACGAAAATGGGAAAGGAAAATGAGTGGCCATTGCTATTTGTAAAAGACAAACTAGGCTGTTTGCTTACCACTCAGACGGAAATCAAGGATAGATGGAAAAAGTATCTCACAAAGCTTCTCTGTGAAGAGAAAGACCAGGTTCCAGGCACGATAGGCCACATAGAAGGAAACCAATTATGTGGGAAACCTCACAACGGAGGAACTGGAGACAGAGCTGGAGACAATAGAGGTTGACAATTCAGCTGGACATGATGGCACGCCACCAGAAATGATAAAGTACATGGCAACTATTATTTCTGAGAGTTCTCCGGGCGCACGAAATTATGCAACCTTATTTCGTGAATGAAGTTACAAGTTATTTAAATGCTAATTTCCATCATGCATCAGGACGTTTTGTAGAAATGTGTTTGGGGGTTTCTCATGTGACCGCGTGTAGGGGGGTTTCTCGTGTGACCGCGTGTAGGGGGGTTTCTCGTGCGACCGCGTGCAAAAAAAAAAAAAAAAAAAATGGGGGCAGAGATTTTGATGTTGGCTGAAGATGCTGAGCAGCACACGAGCTGCAGCGGTTTGCGACCCATAGCTGACTGCTAGTGTCAGAGCCAGCGATCCAAAGCTGTCAAGACCTTTCAATACCTCCACGCGGTGAACCTGAATAATATACTGCAATAGAGCAGGCTGGCTAAGGAGAAGGGTTCGAAAAGGGGAGGCAAACCTGGTAATTAAATGCATGCTGCCAAAGAAGGATATGTCAGACCGAAAGGTGCAAATTTTACAGTCAAGTTGTAAACTAGCGACACAACGCATTCCATTCTACGGACTATAGCCTGCTACGTGCAAACCCACGTTCAGGGCTTAGTAGTGGGAGTTTGATAACGTTCAGGGCTTGGTAGTGGGAGTTTGAGAACGTTCAGGACTTGTTAGTGGAAGTTTGAGAACGTTCAGGACTTGGTAGCGTGAGATTGAGACTGTTCAGGGCTTGATAGCGGTAGTTTGAGACCAACGACAAAGAAGAAGAAGATGATGTTCGCTGGTAATTAATTTCTGCTTCAAGGGATTTGACAAATAAACGTCTTAGAACTATTTTACAGACAGCTAATGCCAGATAGGAAAACATGAACTTGATGATGCCACCGCCTAAATGTTATCAGGGTCGATAGAACAGCAAAGAATAGTAATATGGCAACCTGCGAGGTATGTTTGAAGAGGTGTAACCTGGTTATTCTATATTATAGAAATTGACATGTCAGCACTTCATGATTTGGTCTTTATTTTTGTTAAGACCTATGCTCCACAAGGAGCTGAAAACGTTTTGATAATGATGATGATTATTGGAGATAGCGAAAAGGTGGGAGGCGTACTACACGTCTGCTCTTAACCATCCACTAGCAACGACATGTCCCGAGTTGTCTGTTGAATCTCCGGATCCTCCCTCAGATACGGAAACCAACATCGACACCCCTTCTATAGCTGAAGTCCTTGCTGTTATAGGAAGACTCAGAAATGGACGAGCGGCAGGCCCGGATCACATCCCGCTGGAGTTATTGAAACACGCCATTGACCCGATCAGCTCTGCCCTCCATCATTTATTCCTGCAAGTAATGAGGACGGGACACGTTCCGGCCGACTCGCGCAATGGAAATGGTCGTCTCCCTGTACAAAGGCAAGGGGAGTCGCAAAGACTGCAGTAATTACAGACCTATAACACTACTCTCGGTACGGGGGAAGGTGTTTGCCCACGTGCTACTGGCTTCACCCCGGGCCGTTCTACAACCGACGCTTTCCTTGCTCTGCGCCTCCTCGCCGAACCGCAACGGGCATTCAATCTGCCCTTGTGCGTGCATACGTGAATTCGAAGTCCGCTTTCGACTCGGTTGATCGACCAGCTTTATGGAAAGTCCTGCAGGGAATATGCATTACTGCTTCCAGCTCTTCACAAAATGTGTCCTTGGTCAGGATTCGTCATGGTAGGCGCATAGACACTGATAATTGTTGCCACACTCCCACCACACAGTGGGAGACCCAGTGTCACCATCCGGTCATCTATTCCCTTTGGTAGGCTGACCAGCCTCTTCACCAGGTTTGAACCTATAGCCAGGCCAACACCAGCTACCCGACGTTCGTCTGCAGTCCGACCGTTCCAGAATAAGGTGTACCCAGCACCATCTTATGTAATCTGTCCTTCACCAGCAAGACGAGTTTAACTCAAGGCAGCAATGCCGATCTTGTATCGGTCCAGTTCTCCAGCAATCAGGGCAGTTCTTCTTTCAGATCTCTTTGTATTTGCAGGGTACAGAAGGATGCGAATGTTCTACGCACCAACGGTCAGTGGAACTTGGCGAGTAGGGGGATTCTGGGGTGTCAGGGAGGGGTAGTACATCTAGTGGTGGACATGTCGTGCCCTATCTTGGGTAGTTTGTCCATTATTGGTCCTCACCTGTCACTCAACTCTCACTTGTGGCTCCACGTAGCTGTCAGCATGCGGAAACGGCATGCCCTGGGCAACGGTCTTGACATGCCCATCTAAACCAAGTGAGGGTAGCCGATGGGTCTAATAAACCCACGGTGATATATTGCTTGTCTACCTAAGCATGTGAAGACTGGATTCGGCGGACTGTACGGAAGAACCACTGGCTGGTGAACGGGCCGCAAGGCAACTACCAGCAACTCGATATGGAGCATTTGAAGCAAGGCTAGACACGCACGATCCAAATCTTGAAACTGGATCAAATGGACTCAGGACGAGAGAGTGAGACTGACGAAGCGCAACTCACCCTCACTTAGATCCAACTCACGCGCAAGTCATACGGTCATCTCATTGTATCATCCATTTAAGTCCTGCAGCGATGGGCTAGTGGCAAAGCGACAGGCGTTGAATCACTGGCAGCCGTAGCTGTGAACCCGCACGTAGGCAGCTCGGGCTATATCGTCGTCCACCACTAAACCCGAAGGAGCAGTGGATCTTGGCAGTCACCTGAGCGAGTAAGCATTCCCTCTTTGGGGTTCGCACTGCTTACCTCCATGGCCTGGGAAAGGGGCTAGAAAAGGAGATTGAGAAAAACACGGAGATCCCGTGTACACGCTGACTATGAGTTCCCGTGTACACGTTGACAAGGAGATTCCGTGTACACTCTGACAAGGAGATCCTGTGTACACGCTGACAAAGAGAACCCGTGTACACGCTGACAGGGAGATGCCGTGTACACGCTGACACGGAGATCCCATGTACACGCTGACAAGGAGATCCCGTGTACACGCTGACAATGAGATCCCGTGTACACGCTGACAAAGACAACCCGTGTACACGCTGACAAGGAGATCCCGTGTACAGCCAGGCTGTAAACTACGACACAACGCATTCCGTTCTCTGGACTACATTCTGCTACTTAAGCCCTTTCAGGGTTTGGTAGCGGGAGATTGAGAACGAACGAAGAAGAAGAAGAATAGCAAGCTTCCTTGTATTGAAAGTACATGTTGTTTTTCTGTTCTTTTATCTAAGTCTCAGCGTGTTCACGGCTCATATATTCGAAGTACTCACCACGCCAGCATCCCTGGAATTGCTCTTTCCGTTGCTGAAAGTAGAGGCTAAGGTAGAAGAACAGGACTCATCGTAACCAGCAGTCTGTCCATCATTCGTGGCCGAGTTGATGCTGACAGTCCACATACTAGCGGCGTATCCGTCACAGTTACAGTCATCGTTGGGCCCACCGTCACCAGAGGCCCACACATACACATTTCCTAGACCGTTCCGCCCCTGAAATAATAAACAAGGCAAATTATTTCATATACACATTATTACAGCTACCTAAATATATATTTAAACAAACAAAAAATAAATAAATAAACGGGGCTACTATCAATTATGAAGAAAAAATAAATATACCCATTCCCAATATGGTCCCAGGAAAACAATTGTGCATGTTTTGCCTCCGGAGGGTACACCAGGGAAAGGAAGAAAAAGGAAAATAGCAGCTACATATCTACCAGGAACAACGAGAAAAGTATCACGGAAACACTAGGTTAGGTACATACAGATACACACATACATCCAAGCACTGGTTTATGCGTCTTAATAACGCCCAATTGACTACGGTCTTGGGGGAAATAGGCACACCTCCGCCATTAGAAACTAGTGAGACAAACACGTACAATGAAAAAAAGCAAAACAATAAAAAAAGCTTCCAGAACAAACACAAAACAACGAAACCGCGTTACGGCCAAACAGCCTCTACCTAACCCACTTTAGACGCCAATGTGGCATATTCGGAGAACAGTGTTGGGCCACATAACCTTGATAAACACGACACTAGAGGTTGTGCGAGAGCATCACGCCAGCGACCTCTAGATTGTTCTGGTACCCAATTAATGAGGCTGGAACCGTTTTGCGATCGGAAAAAAAAATCCCGCACCAACAATGAACCGAATCCGGACCCGCGGCTGGGAAACCAGTTCACTAGCCACACTACCCCTGCTTGGAATGGCTAATGGCCTTACTTAGGGAGAGAAAAAAAAGAAACAAATTAATTCAACTTTAAAAACAAAATAACAAACGAAAACTAGTAGCAACTCACACCCAGGTAATTGCTGTCCACTTATCGTATCGCTGTTATACATTATTTCTTCGTTTTTTGGGTTTCGATTTGTAAGTTATTTTCGCTTGTTTCTTGCCCTGAACGAGGGCATTGTGGGAGTAATTAGGGTTTTGGTGTGCATCGTTGTACCGGTTAGTTGTCGGAAAGTCTTTATCTGTCTGTCATCTATTTTGATAATGTAATGAAATCAACTCTTGTTGTTAGTCAGATGTGTAAAAATTGTGATTCGTTTACACAATTTAATGAAAATCTTTTATCTTCTTTTTCTTCTTCTTCTTCTAATTCGTTCGATCTCAAACTTCCGCTACCACGTCCTGAATAGTTGCACGTAGAACGATGTAGTCCGGAGAACGGAATGGGTTTTGTCGTAGTTTACAGCCTGACAGCGATATGTGCACCTTTCGGTGCGACACATTCGACTTCAGCGTGTAATGCAAGTACAGATCTACATAATTAGTTGAAGTACAGTTTTATATAATTAGTGGAAGTACAGTTTTACTTAATTAGTTGAAGTACAGTTTTATATAATTAGTGGAAGTACAGTTTTACTTAATTAGTTGAAGTACAGTTTTACGTAATTAGTTGAAGTACAGTTTTACTTAATTAGTCGAAGTACAGTTTTACGTAATTAGTTGAAGTACAGTTTTACATAATTAGCTAATAAAGTAGTTGGCTACTTAATTTTTAGTTGAAAGTTTCATCCTTTTGCAGAAACACAAGTACTGATGCACTTCCGTCACTGGTCGATGGTCGCATTGATTGTGGTTTGATGGAATTCAGTCATGGCGTCAACAATTGATTGTTTTAACACAGTGTCGTCTCGCATCTTCGAACAATACAATTTTGAATTGTTAGACCAATAATTGAAATAATCAACATGATTTAGGCTGGGACTGTTTGGTGGCCAAAGTGTTGAAAGAAACATAGACGGAGTCTCAATTGCTGTGACATGACGAGAGAAAATTCCCTTGTGACCCTACTACAAATCCGTTTCTTACCGGTCAGTATTTTTAGGACGTGATGTCTACTATTCAGGAAATAATCAACAAAGTTTCCCCAGGACGCCTAATAATGATAGTGTGAGTAATGTTGATTTCCATGCACAGTTTAAGCTCCCTGACATTTTACGAATCTACAGATACTGTCATGGAAAGGGTGTTCTTTATCACTGGGTTCTTGGATTCTATGGAAACGCATGGACTGACAGCACGCAAGGTAATATTCAAAATGGAATCCCCAATAATGCTATTACGTAACATCGACCAGTCAAAATTGCACACTGAATAGAAGCTATCTGTAGAGAAGTTCATACCAAATGTAAAAGAAGCAAAAATATTAACTGGCAATGCTACGACTGATGGCTTACAACGCTGGTAGATCTGGGTACAGGGCAAGGGAGCGGCCGCGAGGTAGGTGGATAGATGACATTAGAGTGATTGTGCAACGACAAGGGCTCACATTGACCGACGCAACGCACTTGGCGCAGGATAGACGACTCAAGCTCCCCACGACGCTAAACGGCACAAGTGGAAAGACAACTAACTAACTATTCTATCATTATATATATACCACTTGATCATTCTTAGTTGTAGCCTTGCTCTCTAGATGCAAATATCTTCTTCATTCTGCTGAACGTATTCTTGGCCATACTTATTCTCCTCTGGATTTCAGTTTCACGTTTACCTTCATTGGTGATTATATACCCAGAATATGAAGGACTTATCACCTGCTTCAGTACCTCTCCATGTACTCTGATGTCCAACCTGGGATTCTTTCTACTGCTAATTATCATAGTTTTTGTTGGTGGTTCACAAAAGCACAATTTTTAGTCCGGTCTGCTCCTTAATTATCAGAGGCCCACAAACATATACTCCTTTACCAACTTCACTCCTCAGTTTTCAGAGGCCCATTTCTTAACACAGTCTGCTCCTCATCCCCGCTATGCACACACGCATACATTCCTTCACAAGTTTCGGGCCTCAATCACGCTATGCACACACGCATACATTCCTTCACAAGTTTCGGGCCTCAATCACGCTATGCACACACGCATACATTCCTTCACAAGTTTCGGGCCTCAATCACGCTATACACACACGCATGAATTCCTTCACAAGTTTCGGGCCTCAATCACGCTATACACACACGCATACATTCCTTCACAAGTTTCGCGCCTCATCCACGCTATGCACACACGCATACATTCCTTCACAAGTTTCGGGCCTCAATCACGCTATACACACACGCATACATTCCTTCACAAGTTTCGCGCCTCATCCACGCTATGCACACACGCATACATTCCTTCACAAGTTTCGGGCCTCAATCACGCTATACACACACGCATACATTCCTTCACAAGTTTCGCGCCTCATCCACGCTATGCACACACGCTTACATTCCTTCACAAGTTTCGCGCCTCAATCACGCTATGCACACCTGCATACATGCCTTCTCAAGTTTCGCGCCTCATCCACGCTATGCACACACGCATACATTCCTTCACAAGTTTCGGGCCTCAATCACGCTATACACACACGCATACATTCCTTCACAAGTTTCGCGCCTCATCCACACACGCTTACATTCCTTCACAAGTTTCGTGCCTCAATCACGCTATGCACACATGCATACATTCCTTCTCAAGTTTCGCGCCTCATCCACGCTATGCACACACGCATACATTCCTTCACAAGTTTCGCGCCTCAATCACGCTATGCACACACGCATACATTCCTTCACAAGTTTCGCGCCTCATCCACGCTATGCATACATTCCTTCACAAGTTTCGCGCCTTATCCACGCTATGCACACACGCATACATTCCTTCACAAGTTTCGCGCCTCAATCACGCTATGCACACACGCATACATTCCTTCACAAGTTTCGCGCCTCAACCACCAATGCCTACAAGAACACATTCCTTTACTCGCTCTCTCCTAAATCATCATAGTCTATCAACACATATCCCTTAGCTTGTTCAACCCGTGCACCAATAAACGGGACATCAATATTTCATATTCACAGAATCTCAGTCACTACAAGGCCACAAGCCCGCATTCCTTCCCATGCCCCGTTCTCGAAACAATACACCACGCGCAAATATTTAATATGCATAAAATACGTGATAAATTTTAGCTGCTTCGATTACCCTCGCGCCTAAAACTCAGGGAAAATGTCAGACGTGGAGCTCAAATACCCGGATTGGAATTGAAATTACATTATGTCAGTCATTCCAAGCCGATTAATGCTGACAAAGAGATGAGGTATTGCGCAACGAGGAGACACTGTCTAGAAAGCCTGAAGATTGGGATGTAATTACAGAAAATGCGGCATTATTGGAACGTACGTCACAGATGCTGAAATGTGTAAGCTGGCTCCATTCTGTCTCTGTCTGTCTTCTCCGCATCTCTTGCACATCACTGGTGGTAGTTTTTATGAGATTTTCTCTTATCCCATGTGTGGATTACAAATTCAAGGCCTTTAAATCTGGAGGAAGCATTACAATCACATCTGTGATGACCTACAAGATATCTAAAGAGGTTGTGTATTTGGATAGTGATCCCATCCTGTATTACACAGCAATCATTTCTGCAAGAACACCCATCCTTCCTGCAAACAGTCTTGTACTGTAGTAGCCTTCTTCTTCATGATGAATGAAATGGAGAAGAAGAAGATTATATATTTCTATTCTTACGTATTTTCCAGCTTGTTTGTGTGTGTGTGTGTAACCTAATAACCTGGACCCTGAAAAAAGCGACACCTCGAGACTTGAGGCCTTTCATATGCGAAATCAGCGACACATCCTTGGCATTCGTTGGTACGACTTCGTCCGGAATGTAGATGTTTCTGCAAGAACACATCTCCCCCTTGTCTCGGTTATTTTGGAACGTCGCCGCATTTCCCTGTTCGGTCATGTTGTCCGACTGGACATGGAAGTCCCAGCTCACCAGATTCTTCAAAAGACAGTCAACAGTGCTAACGGCCTCCACCCTGCTGGCTGGAAGCGCCGGAAAGGTCGTCCTTGAAACACGTGGCTCCAACAGGTAGCAGCCTCCCCATCTGCCTTAGAGGAGGCCTGGCAGCACGCAGTTACAACTGGACATGCTGTTGTTCATCCGACGCAACGGGCCCCAGACGCCTAAGCGAACATTATTATTATTATTAATAATTGACCACAGGGTTTCTCAAACTTCTAAGATTGCGTGCACCGTTCACGTATAACGCAACATGCAATCTAATTGGTTTAATTTTTGAAGAAAAAAACACACTATTTTTTAAAACACAAAACGGGTAAATAACATTATTCAGCTTATTAGCCACTAAGAAGTTCAGTGATGCGCAAGGAGAAGTCGTTTGTTACTACACGTAAACACTCCTGCATGTACGAAGTTCAGTGATGTGCAAGGGGAAGTCGCTTGTTACTACACGTAAACACTCCTGCATGTACGAAGTTCAGTGATGTGCAAGGGGAAGTCGCTTGTTACTACACGTACACAGTCGTGCATGTACGAAGTTCAGTGATGTGCAACGGGAAGTCGTTTGTTACTACACGTAAACAGTCGTGCATGTACGAAGTTCAGTGATGTGCAAGGGGAAGTCGCTTGTTACTACACGTAAACACTCCTGCATGTACGAAGTTCAGTGATGCGCAAGGAGAAGTCGTTTGTTACTACACGTAAACAGTCCTACATGTACGAAGTTCAGTGATGCGCAAGGAGAAGTCGTTTGTTATTACACGTAAACACTCCTGCATGTACGAAGTTCAGTGATGTGCAAGGGGAAGTCGCTTGTTACTACACGTAAATAGTCCTGCATGTGTGAATCAGTAATCGTGATTTCTGCCAAACGTTTTCCGCACAAGTAGGTCGTCCCGAACATAGTCAGACATTTGAGAGAAACATTCCGCAGTATTTGGAACATTTTGATATCTTCTGCTTCTAAGAAGGTTATGAATTTCTCATTTTCAAACAAATATTTCAACGCTAAGAAGAAGTGAAGATCTATCAATACAATTACCCATGATGCAACATAATGCTGACCCTGACCACCATCGACCCCGAATCCAGTCAGCAGTGTGAAATATTTCAGAACATAATAGTAAATAAAGTTTATTGGCAGCAAACGCGCAACTGAAGAACTTTCAGGTGGAATAACATATAATGAAAGGGTGGCAACATGTTTTGTTTGGGTTTCCAAAACAATGTTTGAATTGAAAAAAAAAACGGCCTCGTGAGCTTTGGTGTTCGCGAGCATTTTGTTTACTTGACTGACGCATTAAAAAAGCATGATGTTCGTCCATCACATGTGATGAAGACCACTCTTTGTTCAGACGTGTAGACAATCTTTTTTCTTGCTGTGTCCGCTGAAATGGGTGACTTGAGTTGTGTATTGGATTAAAGTGAGGAAGATACTGCGCTTTTGGTCAACCTCACTCTCTTGTCCAGAGCTCCCATTGTCCAGTGGCAAGATATTTATCGAGACGTCTAGAGATAGCACATAATGCATATTTGTCCTCAAGGTTTACTCCCGAAGTCTTTCCCGTAAACAGGTATCCCGCAAGGCAGCGGAAGGGGGGGGGGGGGTGACATCTAACGTTGTGTGCCGTGCCTTTCCCATAACCGCAAGAGGTCATAGGGACATCACTCAAAGTGTGAGTGAGTTGGGTATCTCTTCCTGGCTGTGTTCAGTCCATTCTCTGTCTAAATTTCACACACCAAAACTGACACTGTTTGCAGTGACAATCTCATAAAGTGCAGCCGTGTGATCTAGACCGTGAAATACAACACATGTTTAAGCGTAGTGCTATTCATATAGCCGATGTCCAGACCAGGATAACCGGACCGAAGAAATCACACACAAAAAACGAGCGAATTAACCAGTCCAAAAAATGTTTCATTTGAACACAGGTGTAAGTCGTCGACACGTGTGAATCCCAAGCAAATCCTTGGTCTGGCGGCATTATAAATGAATTGAAACAGCACAGCAATGTAGGCCCGCAGCCGGCTACAGTGCCATCTTTATTTAGAAGAGCACAATGATGCATACGAGCACCTGGTTAAGAACCAGAACGACTGGACTAGTACTTCCCTCTCATATTATACTTTCATGTACTTTTAGACTAACCACTCTTTCTCTTCCCTTGAGGATTCCGCGTGAGAGCCTGGTTAGTTATGTTGCACGGTGCTTTACTCAGCTTGTGTCCTATTCAATCCAACACTGTTCACCTGTTATTGGCTTCTGTTTCCTATATCTTCTCTATACACCATTTTCTGCCACTTCATACCCATTATCATTCCTCACAAATGAGGGGGCGGCATGGGCAAGTGGTTAAGTGACACGGCTCACAATCGGACGGTGCTGGGTTCGATCCCCATCACAGCACCGGCTGTACCCGGGGAAAGCAAACCCTTAAAAAATGCAGAAGAAGCAGACCCTTGCATAAACTGAATGCCGAAGTCGGATGTACTGGGCCAACAGGCGCAAAATAAAAACCATAGTACAACGCACACCACCGTGGGGAATAAAAAAATAAGACGAACGCAACAAACAAACAAAGCAAAAAAAATTCCCCACAAATCTGTGAATGAAGTATTAGAGTCTATGTTGTATCGCCTTGATCGTTCTACGTGTTTCCGCTCCTCACAACATCACAGACTTAACAGTGGCGTTATGTATAATAACTTTTGAATGCATCTTGATTTCTCTGAATTTCCATTTGCTATTTAGTAACAGAAACTCCTCTTGCCTTTCATATTGTGTTTTCTATATCTGCATTTTACACGAGGCGTGCAGCCCAAATAAAAAATCCCTTTCTTTCACCGGCCCTCCCTTCAGCATGATTGAGTGAGTATTTCTGTAAGTGAGTTAATTTTAAAGAGCTTGGTTTTCTTCATGATTGTATTCAATTCCAATTTTGTTGATTATTCTTTCACCCTGTCTGATTTCTCTTGTACTTGGCTATGACTGTGTGACGAAGGACTGGTGTCTTTGTTGTATGCCCTTTGTCGTTCTCCACGTGTCACACCAAAAAATGCACATTGACACGATGGACCCACAGATGACCAGATTGAAACTTTGATAGAAGCTATGCAATAAGGACGTCGTATTCGAGAAATAAAGGTACAGTGAGAAACAGACGTCGTATTCGAGAAATAAAGGTACAGTGAGAAACAGACGTCGTTTTCGAGAAATAAAGGTACAGTGAGAAACAGACGTCGTATTCGAGAAATAAAGGTACAGTGAGAAACAGACGTCGTTTTCGAGAAATAAAGGTACAGTGAGAAACAGACGTCGTATTCGAGAAATAAAGGTACAGTGAGAAACAGACGTCGTTTTCGAGAAATAAAGGTACAGTGAGAAACAGACGTCGTATTCGAGAAATAAAGGTACAGTGAGAAACAGACGTCGTATTCGAGAAATAAAGGTACAGTGAGAAACAGACGTCGTATTCGAGAAATAAAGGTACAGTGAGAAACAGACGTCGTTTTCGAGAAATAAAGGTACAGTGAGAAACAGACGTCGTATTCGAGAAATAAAGGTACAGTGAGAAACAGACGTCGTATTCGAGAAATAAAGGTACAGTGAGAAACAGACGTCGTATTCGAGAAATAAAGGTACAGTGAGAAACAGACGTCGTATTCGAGAAATAAAGGTACAGTGAGAAACAGACGTCGTATTCAAGAAATAAAGGTACAGTGAGAAACAGACGTCATATTCGAGAAATAAAGGTACAGTGAGAAACAGACGTCGTATTCAAGAAATAAAGGTACAGTGAGAAACAGACGTCGTTTTCGAGAAATAAAGGTACAGTGAGAAACAGACGTCGTATTCGTGAAATAAAGGTACAGTGAGAAACAGACGTCTATCTGACTACTGGGAACTATTAGAACATTATGAAAACTGAAAGCTGTCAACAAATGTAACAAGATGATCAAATCGTAATTGTAACAGGCATAATCTCGTAAATGGGAAGACATAATTGCGATTCGATATTTATTTTTGTTGTTTCAAATGCCCACAATGAGTAGATTTATTCTTTTGTGCGCTCTGAAAAGGAGGTTATGTTGCAGATTGTAGTAGCTTTCCTCACATCACGAACGTGCTGATGAAGGTGGATCGGAGTCCTCCAGATGGTTGTGCAATGCTTGATTTCATTTGCTAGCCTTTCACAATTACGGGATCACGTCTATCACTCACTTAAAACGCGATAAAACATCATTAGAATGCCATGTAACAATAAAACAGGACCATGCCACATCAGCGTGATAGAGCGAATGTTGAGGCTCTAGTATTCCTAACCCGGCAGTGACGCCGGGGATGCACGAGAACATGTCAGTAAATAGGTAACCAAATGAAAAGAGATGCAAACTTGAAAGACCTTTGGAAGACTTCTTGGCAACTGTCAAAAGAAGGAAATTCGCTTGGTACGGTCACATATCGAGATCAAATGGTCTTGCAAATACGACCCTGCACGGAAAGGTGCAAGGCAGACGACGAAGAGGCCGTCCCAATAAGAGGCAGGAGGACAACATAAAAGAATGGACCAATCTCCGACGAGAAGAGGCACAGGCAGCGGCCGCTGAGAGAGAAGGGTGGCGTGGGTTGTGATGATGTCTTCATGTGTGCCCCAACTAACCTCACCGGTTACGGGATGACCTGATCTGAACTTGAAAACCATTTATTAATGCACTGACATTGTCCCGAATTTGTCAACATATTTTCTACCAACATTGATACACTTATCCCATCGCTTCATCAGTGAAATCTGTGGGACAGACGTCGTTGGTCTGTCTTAGTCACATTTTCAGTTCACATTAAACCTCTTCGTTATTTGCGAAGCGTCTCCAATTAAACTTGATTTGTAGTATTGCAGTTATTGCACTATCGTTTCTCGCATGTCACCTTGAAATACGTCCTTCCCCAGCTGCACAAAGTTGCAATCTAAACAGAACAACCAGGTCGGACTTCATTAGCCATTTTAGATCGTCTTAGTGATAATGTATCGACCCAACTTGCACCGCTTTAGGCGAAAAACACTTCTTGTCGTAAGCTGCAAGTATCTGGCTTGGTTTGGCTTCGTTCGTTCTCAATTTCCCGCTACCAAACCCTAAAAGGGCTTAAGTAGCAGAATGTAGTCCAGCGAACGGAATGCGTTGTGTCGTAGTTTACAGCTTGACTGCGATATTTGCACCTTTCGGTCCAACACATCCGACTTCAGTAAGCATTTTTTGAGTACCGGCTTAGCATTCCCTCTTTGATCCCTTCTACTTAGTCAGTCTGTCCTGCTGCAACCTATTATCTAGGATCACCGTGTAGAGGTGTAGAAGTGTCTTGGCAGCTCTGTTTCGCTGGCCCTGACGCTAGCAGTCAGCTATGGGTCGCTGACCACTGCAGCTCATGCGCTGCTCAGCATTTTGATCCCGAGAGAAATAAATGCACTGCGCTACAGCTCTATCGCAAATATCTAATCACGAATATCCTTTGGAGAAAGTCATGTTGCCCCTGAAAAGGCACAACAGCACGCGTTTCTTTCGCTGCACACTCTGTGAACATGAACGTGATATTGTATTTCAGCTGCACATGTGCATGCGACACTTAGTTTATATTACATGAAGTAATCACAACGCTGTATGCAGCTGTCACCTAATGTCACCTTTTGAAACTCCCAACAAAATTTTTCAGCTATGCCATATTCCCGTGTGACCTACTTACTGACTTACCATCGTCCATGCATTAAATAACGCTCGTCTGGGTTCTGGTATTGCTTACTGCTGAGCAAAGAATAGGCCCAATATACCTCTCTGCATGTCACGGAAAGCGCTCTAATGAAAGTTGTGCACAGGGCAAGAAACCTCATAATGTAAAACAATTTACTACAGAAACCACCACCACTATTAGAGCACACAAAATGCTTTGATACAGACTTCCTGTCAGAAGCCATCTACAATGGTGACCCTATACTACGTTCGGAACCAAATACATAATTATTAAGGTGAGATTGGCTTATAAATGATGTAATGACTCGAAAAACTAAAGTTTTGTGGACAATTTAAACAACACAATGGACTGGTGAGAGTGGTTATGGAGGGCATAGTCCCTGGAAAGCAGGAGGCAGGGCCGTACCGAGAAGACGGTGGACTGAAGACATGAAGGAGACGCTGGATTTGACCTTTGAGCAAGCCGGAAGACTGGCGAAAGACAGCTTTTCCTACAGACAGGCTGTCACGAGAGCACGTTCTGCAACAGAACATGCTACATGATGATGTGAGCAAAACCTAGGAAAGAGAATAAATAATATACAAAGTGGGATCATGATGCTGAGCAGCGCATGAGCTGCAGTGGTCAGCGACTCATAGCTGACTGCTAGTGTCAGGGCCAGCGAACCTAAGCTGGCAAGACCCTTCTACACCTCCACGCGGTGATCCTGGATAACAGGCTACAGCAGGGCAGACTGGCTAAGGAGAAGGGATCGAAGAGAGTATGCTAACGCGGTACTAAAAAATGCGTGCTAAAGTCGGATGTGTTGGACCGAAAGGTGTAAATATCGCAGGCAAGCTGTAAACTATGACACAACGCATTACGTTCTCTGGACTACATTCTGCTACTTAAGCCCTTTCAGTGTTTGGTAGTGGGAGATTAAGAATGAACGAAGCCAAGCAAAATATACAAAGTGATCCCATACAGGTAATTGAGAAGTGCATAATTGTACCGATCTCGGAAGTAAGATTGATAGAGACGGAGGAATAAAATAAAATAATAACGCCAGGCTAACTCGGGCAGATTTTCTTTCAACCCTCGTCGCCCAATATGAAACTCTATGGAGAATAAGAAACTGTTGTTTAACACGAAATGTAAAGTCGATTCTGCTAAATGGCTCCAGGACATGGCCTGTGCAGAGTATCACATCCAGACTACTGGACTGAAATCCGCAGAGAAAAAGACGAGTGGGAATGTCAAGGAGCATCTGTCTGAGAACGGTCGATGAGGAACTCCCCCCCCCCCCCCCCATTTTAGCTCGGTCTCTCTCGGCAGGTGGGTACCCCATCTGTCGAGAGCATCGCACAAAGCACGAACTCCGTAGCTCCAGCAATGAACCCAGGGATCTCCGGAAAAAAACAATGACATCATGGACCGACCGTCGCAGCTCGAAATCGAACCCCGACCGTCTGAAAACCAGGAAAACGGCTTCATCACTTACATGACAATGTAGTTGAAAAGTATATTTGGTTGAAGAAATAGGCCATTGGAAACACAGGAAAGGTCTACATACATGGCATGATGGTTGAGATGTCTGCTCTTAAAGATTCGTCACATGTTTTCTAGTTCACAGAGCCGTGCTGTTTATCTAAAACGCCACAATGACCCGTCACTTGCCGTGACGTTAAGTCCCATTTGTTTCTCAAGCGTTTCACATGCAGACTTATCTGTCTTCCATGTATTTTCAAAGTTTCACATCCAGATTGATCTTTTCTCCCATGTATTTTCCCAGTTTCACATGCAGACTTATATTTTCTACCATGTATTTTCGAAGTTTCACATGCAGACTTATCTTTTCTGCCATGTATTTTCCAAGTTTCAGATGCAGACTTATCTTTTTCCCATGTCTTTTCCAAATTGCACATGCAGGCTTATCTTTCTCCCATGTATTTTCCAAATTGCACATGCAGGCTTATCTTTTCTCCCATGTCTTTTTTCAAGAGTTTTACATACAGCCTATCATTTCATCTCATGTGCCATTCAAGGTTTCACACGCAGACATCAACTCAAATTCTCCACACACTGACATCACCATATGTCCGTTGAACAGTCATCTACTAAACAGCTATTCTCTGTAGATTTGAAATTTTAACAAATGATGCAATTTGACCTTTGATTTATCAGTATAAAAAACAAACAAATCCGCTTTTTTTTTTTAACGCTGTACATTTCGCAAGCCAATCCCACTGAGATACTCGGTTCGAATTTCTCAATTACCTTTAATTTCTTTGCCAGATGTGAGTTCACATGCTTTCTTTGAACCACTCTATCACTTGGTGGCATTTTGAAATTGTAAGGATTGTACAATTATTTAATGCAAAGTGTCACGACTAGAAATCATTCTGTGTGCATGCTGACCTCACGATATATTGAGGTAAAGTAAAACTGTGCAAAACTTGACCTCACGATATATTGAGGTAGAGTAAAACTGTGCAAAACTTGACCTCACGATATATTGAGGTAAAGTAAAACTGTGCAAAACTTGACCTCACGATATATTGAGGTAAAGTAAAACTGTGCAAAACTTGACCTCACGATAGATTGAGGTAAAGTAAAACTGTGCAAAACTTGACCTCACGATAAATTGAGGTAGAGTAAAACTGTGCAAAACTTGACCTCACGATAGATTGAGGTAAAGTAAAACTGTGCAAAATTTGACCTCACGATAGATTGAGGTAAAGTAAAACTGTGCAAAATTTGACCTCACGATAGATTGAGGTAGAGTAAAACTGTGCAAAACTTGACCTCACGATAGATTGAGGTAAAGTAAAACTGTGCAAAATTTGACCTCACGATAGATTGAGGTAAAGTAAAACTGTGCAAAATTTGACCTCACGATAGATTGAGGTAAAGTAAAACTGCAAAACTTGACCTCACGATAGATTGAGGTAGAGTAAAACTGTGCAAAACTTGACCTCACGATAGATTGAGGTAAAGTAAAACTGTGCAAAACTTGACCTCACGATAGATTGAGGTAGAGTAAAACTGTGCAAAACTTGACCTCACGATAGATTGAGGTAAAGTAAAACTGTGCAAAACTTGACCTCACGATAGATTGAGGTAAAGTAAAAATTGTGTAAAACTTGACCTCACGATAGATTGAGGTAGAGTAAAACTGTGCAAAACTTGACCTCACGATAGATTGAGGTAAAGTAAAACTGTGCAAAACGTTACCTTACGATAGATTGAGGGAGGCTGAAACTGTGTACAAGCTGATCTCACGATAGATTGAGGGAGGCTGAAACTGTGTACAAGCTGACATGACGATAGATTGAGGGAGGCTGAGACTGTGTACAAGCTGACATCACTATAGATTGAGGGAGGCTGAAACGGTGTACAACTCACAATAGATTGAAGGTGGCTGAAACTGTGAATAAGCTGACATAAAGATAGATTGAGGGAGGCTGAGACTGTGTACAATCTTACCTCAGGAAAGGTTGAAGAAGGCTGAAACTGTGTACAACTCATGATAGATTGAGGTAGACAGAGACTGTGTACAACTTGACCTTACGATAGATTTAGATAGGCTGAAACTGTGTACAAGCTGACCTCACGATAGATTTAGGTAGGCTGAACCTGTGTACAAGCTGACCTCACGATAGATTTAGGTAAGCTGAAACTGTGTACAAGCTGACCTCACGATAGATTGAGGTAGACAGAAACTGTGTACAAGCTGACCTCACGATTGATTGAGGTAGACAGAAACTGTGTACAAGCTGACCTCACGATTGATTGAGGTAGACAGAAACTGTGTACAAGCTGACCTCACGATTGACTGAGGTAGACAAAAACTGTGTACAAGTTGACCTCACGATAGATTGAGGTAGACAGAAATTGTGTACAAGCTGACCTCGCGATTGATTGAGGTAGGCTGAAACCGTGTATAACTCACGATAGATTGAGGTAGACATAAACTGTGAACACGCTGACCTCACGGTAGATTGAGGTAGACTGATACAGTGCACAACTTCACCTTACGATAGATCGACGTAGGCTGAACAGTGTACAACTTGACATCACGATAGACCGATGTAGCTGAAACTGTGCACAACCTGACCTCACGATAGACTGATGTAGGCTGAAACTGAAGCGTGGCAAATCTACACCACGTGACATTACAGTACTACTCTTTGTGTGGTCATATCATATCTGAAATCCATTATTATCGTAGATGTTAAATCGAGGGTTTACTGTGTTTACAATCACAAACACAGTGACGACCCACCATTCTTTCGATTTTCCACTCAAACAAGGCAACTTTTTCGAATATCATTCGTATGTTTGCAGGAAATTCGATCCGCATGGAGATGGTCGATGAGGATTTGGAAGAATTGGTGGAAGGCCACAAGCATGAGCTGACCACTGAAGAACTCCAATAACTGCACCACGAGCAGCAAATAGAAGTGACCAAGAAACTTCTTTTTACATGAGAAGGAAACAAGTCAAGGGAGGATTTCCAGCCTTTTTTGTGAAAAACGTACGCGTTGAGATCTGTTAAGAATATCAATAAATTGCAAATCATTTCATACAACTGTTTATATAGCCACCAGTTACTCTTTGTCTTCATCAATATGATAATAAATAATTTACTTTGAACCTGACAACGGAGAACCGTTACGTAAAATGAGGAACCAATGGCTTTCTGTTGTCAAGTGAACATATTATTTATAAATATGTATAATTTAAATAACTTAACGTCGTTATACTGGTTTAGAAGACTCTGCAGAGTCTGTATACAACCCAGTTTCTTTTACTTCTCTTGGTTTAAAAAATAAATATGCGAATCCAATTTACTGTTGTACGAATTAATTGACCCTGCTTTCACTATTTAGATTGGCAATGTCTTTCAAGCATTTACGACTCTGATTAAAAAAATATTTCTTAGTATCTAATCTGTACCTCTCTTTAATTAATTTGTAGCTGTGTCCTCTTGATCTTGTAGGCGGTTGTAGCTGTGCCCTCTTGATCTTGTAGGCGATTGTAGCTGTGTTCTCTTGATCTTGTAGGCGATTGTAGCTGTGCCATCTTGATCTTGTAGGCGGTTGTATTTTGAAAAAATAAATTGTTATAATCTAATTTCTTCTTTTCCTTGATTACCTGTATTAACTCCCCTAGCATTCTTCTCTTTTCTAGACACCGGTTTTTCTGGGTCTTTCCTCGTAACTATAATTCTGGAATCCCACTGTCACTTTTGTTGCTCTTCTTTGTATCCTTTCCAGCATCTTTATATCCCCTCTACGATAAGGACTTCACACCTGAACACCGTACTCTAATATATGACTAACTAATACTTTATTCCGTTTTACTATCACTTTTATACTCCTATGTTTACTATTTCTTTTTACCATATCTAACATTGCATTTGCCTTTTTCACTGCAGCCTGGCCCTTCTCACTCACTTCCCCTGTATGATATATTATAACCCCTAGGTCCGTTGCCTTTTTCCACTGCTACCTGGACTTGCACAGTCACTTTACCTGTATGATCTATTATAACCCCTAGGTCCGTTGCCTTTTTCCACTGCTACCTGGACTTGCACAGTCACTTTACCTGTATGATCTATTATAACCCCTAGGTCCGTTGCATTTTTCCACTGCTACCTGGACTTGCACAGTCACTTTACCTGTATGATCTATTATAACCCCTAGGTCCGTTGCCTTTTTCCACTGCTACCTGGACTTGCACAGTCACTTTACCTGTATGATCTATTATAACCCCTAGGTCCGTTGCCTTTTTCCACTGCTACCTGGACTTGCACAGTCACTTTACCTGTATGATCTATTATAACCCCTAGGTCCGTTGCCTTTTTCCACTGCTACCTGGACTTGCACAGTCACTTTACCTGTATGATCTATTATAACTCCTAGGTCCCGTAATCTTACAATGAAGTAAGGAATACATGAAACAAACATTTGAAACAAAATCAAGTGACAGACAGGGGAAGCACATGCAGCATAGTGGAGTTCAAGGACTTAGTTTGTGTGTTTATATGTGTGTGTTTATGCGAGGGATTCATTGAAAGAAAGAGAGAGAGATAGAGAGAGAGAGAGACAGAGAGAGAAAGAAAGAGAGAGACAGAGAGGCTTCACAAGCTCCCATCATGGGCACATTCGTGACGGATAGAAGTGACATTTTAAAATCAATCAATGACCCCCTGCAGGATGAGGACACCGCAATAGATGAAGCAGCAATCCACAGACTGCAAAGTTTCGACATTATACGAAGTTCGAGCCGAGTATGGCACATGAGAGGACGGAGCAGGTCAGTGTACAGCCAGCGAGCTACAGGCACCATCAGCATCCATACCATACGCCATTTGATGAGAGAGACTGAGCTCCTATGGGTATGCTCGGAGTGTAGGGACGTCGATTCTACATAAATAGAGAGAGAGAGAGAGAGAGAGAGAGAGAGAGAGAGAGAGAGAAGGAAGATTAACTAATACAATGAGAGAATGAAAGAAACAAAATATAATTTGAGGTATTCCAGTCGACGAGGATAAGACCGATATCAATCAAAGTCATTTCGAAGGTATTCTTATAGCGGTATCGGAGATCATCGTTAGAGTTATCACTGAGACGTGATCCATGTTGCGGTTTAGCAGGTAAAATCAATCGTTTAACTGCAGTCTGGTGTAGTTGGCTCAATTCTATCCTTTGGAAGGTCTCAAGTACGCATTGAGGATAATTGGAATTAATGCAGAATGGGTCATACAACAAAATACAGTTAATAGAAAATAATAATAAACAAAGGCAGAGAGAGATAGATAGAGAGAGAGAGAGAGAGAGAGAGAGAGAGAGAGGAAGGGAGCGAGCTGCATAATAGAAACAGAAACAATATAACAAAACACATCACTGAAAGACATACATTTAGATAAAGAGAGATATAGAGATAGAGATAGATAGATAGATAGAGAGAGAGAGAGAGAGAGAGAGAGAGAGAGCTACACCATATAATAGGATGGAAAGAAAGACATCACGGATAAAAAATACATCAGCAAAGATCATGGACTAAGAATGTCATGTCTTGGCATGTGATATATTCTTTCTAGAGCGCGATCTCCGTTCAGATCAGCCCTGAAAACATCTCCAGTCTCCTTCCCACCAGGCCTGAACACATCACGAGCCCCAATCACACCAGCCCTGAACACATCACGAGCCCCAATCACACCAGCCCTGAACACATCACGAGCCCCAATCACACCAGCCTTGAACACATCACGAGCCCCAATCACACCAGCCTTGAACACATGACGAGCCCAATCACACCAGCCCTGAACACATCACGAGCCCTAATCACACCAGCCTTGAACACATCACGAGCCCCGATCACACCAGCCCTGAACACATCACGAGCCCCAATCACACCAGCCCTGAACACATCACGAGCCCCAATCACACCAGCCCTGAACACATCACGAGCCCCAATCACACCAGCCCTGAACACATCACGAGCCCCAATCACACCAGCCCTGAACACATCACGAGCCCCAATCACACCAGCGCTGAACACATCTCGACCCCCCGAAACAGCAGCCATCTCGATTTCTGCCAAGGCGACCCGCTTCCCACACATAAATATTCAGACTGTCAGTAATGTCCTGATGCCATCATCTTCTGGGACGACCTCTTACCTTTTCCCCAGTCCCCGTGCCTTCCACTATCTGCCTCTCCAAGTCAGTCTTGTCATAACATCGAAATGACCGAACTTCTTTCTTGTGATTTTAATTAAAATCTATTTTTCTTCTATATCCCTGTTGTTGCAATATTTATCTATTTTATTTACTTTCAGTCCAAGCTATTTTCAATATTCTTCTAAAACACTTCAATTTCGATAGATATCGTTTTTGTAATGATTTTATTTAATCTCCATTTCTCCCACCCATATGTCCAACATGAAAAACACATGTCCTGATCAGCTGAATCTTCATATTCTTACTTGTTCTCCGCTACAAATTTTTCATCTGCATTAGTTTGCGTGTGATAATTGCAAACCTTCGAGTGATTGCTAACACATAAACATGGGAAATATAAAAGTAAAACATAAATTAACAGCAGTGTAGTTAGTGTGTGACTAGTGGAGAAGATCAGAGTAGAAAATGAGATTTAGGAAGGAACATAAAATAAATGATTTTAAAAAAACTGTTCTGCAGACAGAGTGAGCTCAGACGAACTGCTAAATAAAGAGATAACAAAAGAAAAGCGAAATAGAAAGACAATGTGCAGAAAACAAAAATTGAGAATTGACGTGTAATTAATTAACCGCAGCAACAGAGAATTAAGTGGGAACAATGAGGCCTGAACGAAATTGTTAAGGAAAAACCACACGCACACACACACACACGTGGCAAAATGGAATAGAACATTAAAAGAGATTGACTAAGAAGAAAGTGAGAAAGAGAGAGAGAAAGAGAGAGAGAGAGAAAAGAGAGAGATAGATAGATAGAGAGAGATGACTGAATACACAACAAAATAAAATCGAGTGGAAGATATAAAAATTTTTTTTTTTAAAAGATGGAAGATACCCGAAATAGACGAAAAGAAATGAGAAGTAGTTAAGAAAACACCAGAAATTGGAACGAACAATACAACAGTGCGCAAAGAATACAACAATTTATAGACAGAAAAACTAAATAGCACAGCGCAAGTCTGCTTTGAGAGGGTTGGTTGATGGCCTATGCACCCTAAGGTGATAATGCGATGAAGAAAAGAAACAGAGAGCGCGTGAGAGAGAGAGAGAGAGAGAGAGAGAGAGAGAGGGAGAGAGAATGCTAATGGAGGCTTGAGAGAGTTACAACAAGAAAGACATTGAGAAGAACAAATTCAGCAGAGTCCACTAACCAGAGATAGATTTGTAAAGGACAGGCCGCGAGTGATTAAACAGGCTCTAGAATATTCGTTTGTTTGTGACAGGCTAAATATATAACAACTATTACTTCCATAATCCTTCCGCATTCTTCCATGTTTCTTCTGTCATTTTCCTTATTCCTTCCTCCATTAATTGTTCTCCTACCTCCTTCTCTCTTGTTTCTGTTTCTTTTGTGTTGTTTCTTCTTTCTTTCTCTTTCTATTTCTTCCTTCCTACTTCCTTTCTAATAATTCTACATACTGTCTTCCTTCCACTGTTTGTCCTCTTGCTTTTTCTTCATCTTTTTCAGCTCCGCCGTATTTCTTGTCCATTCTTTGGCGCTCACTCTCAAATGATCACAACCTCTTCCCGATCATACTTTGTGGACTCTCATGCTTCTTCCTTACAAGTTCACTTTATTCATCATTAGGGTTGGAGAGGGTGGTAGTCTCACTCACCCCCGCTCATGAAGCCAACAGACCTAGATAACATGCTCCCCTGTGTGTCTGTTCTCGCCACAAGGACATTCGTCTATGTGTCAAATATTTAATTAATTGAGATGGGATCAAGATGCTGAGCAACGCATGAGCTGCAGCGGTCAGCGACCCATAGCTGACTGCTAGCGTCAGGGCCAGCGTACCAGAGCTGCCAAGACCCTTCTATACCTCCACGCGATGATCCTGGATAACTGGATGCCACAGAACAGACTGGCTAAGGAGAAGGGATCGAATAGGGAATGCTAACTCGGTACTAAAAATGACTGCTGAAGTCGGATGTGTTGGACGGAAAGGTGCACATAGCACATTGAAGCTGTAAACTACGGCCCAACGCATTCCGTTCTCTGGACTGCATTCTGTTATTTAGACCCGTGTCAGGGTCTGGTAGCGGGAGATTGAGAACGAACGAAGCCAAGCCAAGCCAAGCCAATCTGGTGTCTTCTATCTATAGTGGTCAGTTCGCAGTCTGAATATCGCCATTTAATCCGTTCTGTATAAGGACTAATATCATCATCATCATCATCATCATCATCATCATGTAGCATATACTTTGCACAACGTCGATCTCATAACAGCCGATTTGTAACAATCTTGATCTATGGCCGCTGTCAGCAGTTCTTCTCCCTCTGCCACAGTCGCCATCAGAAGCTCTTTAATGTTATCTGTAGATCTTCTCATAAGTATGCTCCAGCCTCATTGGCCCCATACCATACTCGCCAGTATCCTTTTTTTATAAAACGTTGTGATGTTTGATGTAGGCATACATTGGCTCGTTCCGTCTTGTCAGACGATGGTAATTATGCTCTAAAAAAATGGGATGTAACTACAGTTCATGACGATAACGGATGTGATTCGTAGGACCAATCCGAGCAGAGAAGTGTCTGCCATAGTCTGTGCAAGGAAAGTCAGAACCGTTTGCGGCATTGCATGGTGTGATGTGTCTTCTCAAAGGATGAGTCCTTAGCTTATCCGTAATCAGTATCTCCTTCGACTGTATTCCATGTTTATTCCTGCCCATCCATGTAACACGATCCATGACCTCCTGTTCCAATGATTCCATATCCATGCTCGTAATATTCATATCCCGCTTGCATACATCCTTGTACCGAAATAATGGTTGGCGACGAGACCTTATCCTGAAGTGTAATTCCCCATAGAGATTCTGCCATCATCTATACTCCAAATATGTCCCATCCATCGGGACTTTCGAATACTAAGCATGGAAAAGATTGTGTCTGTTCTCTCCAACACTTTTGCGTTGGTGATCTTGTCTTGCCATCCAACCTACAGGATTCTGCGCAGGCACCTTATGTGATAGCTGTTTAGCCGTCTCTTTTGTTACGTGTAGGTAGACCATGTTTCACTGTCATAAAGAAGGGTGATGAGGACACACGTTTGGTAAACAAGTGTTTTTGTTTTAACAGTGAGCTTCTTGTTCTCTCAGACCTTTTTGTTAATCTACTCATTGTTGTTGCTGCATTGCCGAACCTGATATTCATCTCTTGGTCTAGGGATATTCTATTATTAACTGAGGATCCCAGGTATATTGAGCGATTTACTACCTCGAGATCCTCACCATCAAAGGAGATTACTGGTGGTTTGTTTGCACCCTGGACCAAGACTTGTGTTTTCTATTTGCTGATTGTTAAACCAAACTCGCAGCAGGCATAATAAAATGCAGATAGTAAGCTTTGCAGTTCCTCCTCTGAATGATGTGATCAAAGTATGTTAATTTCCTAGACATAATGTTGTTTACCACCCTTAATTACTAGTCTTATTCTTTATCCAGCTCCTGTTGGATTTCTGTGTTTTTCATTTTCACTGTTGATGGTATTTTGAGGAACCTACTGTAGTATTTTAGCTCGAAATATTCAATCGTCTTCATTATTGTTTGTGTGGTTGTCCATGTCTCGCATCTGCAAATTGCTACTGCAAGTTATCAGAGTATTTATTGTCATTTATATTTTCATTTGAGTAAACTGCTGCATTGCCATTACCATTCTTCCTTATCTTTTTTTAACCTCTTTGTGTCTATCTCCGTTGATGAATTAATGTAGCCGATAAATTGAAAACTTTTGACGTTCGTAACTTCTAGTTTCCCTTGGATAAGTTTAGGTCTGAATTTTGCCGTAACAGTGCTCATTATCTTGGTCTTGCTGATGCTTAGGTACTGATTTTATTCTTCGCTGTGTTGTTTAACAGACATGATTGCCAGTTCCAACTCTGCAGCGCTATTCGAAATGACAACATATCTAAGTTCTGGTATTTCATTCCCGCCAATTGTGAACGGGTCTTTTACATAATGAATTCATTTTTTTTGTCTGGTGAAACATATTGACCAAGACCTCACTACGTCCACACCCAGAATACGGAAGAATGATGTGTCACAGCAGTCTGCCTAAAGAGATGAGGGTCGTCTATGTAATCACGGCAGTGGTGAGGCTGCTGAGACACCTAGTTATACTACAGCCCGCAGGACCTCGATCCACCTACTTCAGTGCTCCCCAGGATATAAATAGAGCCATTAAGATCCGCTTTGTGACGTTTTAATTGGTTTTCCCGTTGAGCCAGACGGCCTATCTAAAGTAGGCCATGGAAGAACTCAGCACGCGAACCTCCATAAAACACAGAACTTATACACCCTACATACGCTGACCCAGCTCTAATTCATGATTTCTATGTCGGTTTCTACAGTTTTTCCCCAAGCTGTCTAAAGTTGGACTTTCTTTCGTCTTACCCTGCAGGTCATCAACTTAATCCTTCCTGTTCAGGTCAATCTACTTTCACTTATTCTAAAGATGTGTAATGGATACACTCGACCCATTTTAGTTTGACTGCCTCATTCATGGTCTTCCATTCGGCTTCCATAACCGGCAGCTCTTTGAGCTTTGTACTCCCGAAGTCCATTTCACGGTAAAGTAAGTATATCTATCACTGTTTCTACAGCAAGGTTTGTTTGTTGTTTTACATAAACAGGGATCACGTCATTGTGTTAAAAGCTCCGGAACCTGGATGGATGGGATGCTCGTGAAGAAGGTCTACCCCCTCACCGGTAATATTTCATTCGGAATGAGTGATTGTGTTTTGAATATACGTTCCAACTGGTTTATCTGACTAGATCACCAGATCGCGTTTAAGTAACTTTTTGAAGGGATAGTTTCTGTAGCTTTTTATTGGGATAGTTTCTGTAATATCTTGTAATGATAGTTTCTGTAACATTTTGTAGTTATAGTTTCTGTAACACCCTGTAGTAATATTTTCTGTAACATCCTGAAGTGATAGATTCTGTAACATCCTGTTGTGATAGTTTCTATAATATCCTTTAGTGATAGTTTCTGTAACATCCTGTAATAATAGTTTCTGTAACATCCTGTAATGATAGTTTCTGTAACTTCCTGTAGTGATAGTTTCTGTAACATCCTGTAGTAATAGTTTCTGCAACATACAGGGTAATAATTTCTGTAACATCTTGTAGTGATAGTTTCTGTAACATCCTGTAATGATAGTTTCTGTAACATCCTGTAGTAATAATGTATGTAACATCCTGTAGCAATAGTTTCTATAACATCCTTTAGTGACAGTTTATGCAACATCCAGTATTGATGGTTTTTCTAACATCCTGTAGTAATAATGTAACATCTTTTATTGATAGTTTCTGTAAGAGATTTTTATGAGGTTGTTAACATCGCCAAAATCGACACTCGTTAGCCCACTTGAGTTATGAACAATCAGTTTCAGTTGTTATTGTTGTTCCGAATGTCCACAATGAGTAGGTTACTCTTTTGTGCGACCTGAAGAGGATGTTAAGTGGCGGGTTGTAGTAGCTTTCCTCACATCCCGAGCGTGCTGATAAAGGTGAGCGCGAGTCCTCCAGGCGGTTGTGCTATGCTTGACTTCATCTGCGTGTCACTCACGACTACGGAGATCACGTCAATCCCTCCTCTTGTTAGCCAGGTTGCCGTTTCCAGGAAGGGCTACGAGGAAGCCAAAGGGAGCGTATGGACCAGTATGTTTTCCTGACCCTGACTAACATGTCTGATCAGTATATTTTGTCTGTCAGATGTTAGTCTTCCTTCCCTATCAGTTTCGATAATTTGTTTCCTGGCTCCCCAAGAGGAAGTCCCGAAACCCATACTGGGAAGATATAGAAAACGGATAGCTTCGTTCTCTATCACTGCACGGTTCACTGGGCCTCTTTACGTGAGATGGTGAAATATGACAACTTTTGTCTCGTATATAAGTGCTCTTTTGACGTTACAAGTGTACTTTTTGCCAAATTACGAATCATACAATTCACAGATTAAAAACGTTCGTGTTTTGATTTTACCAAATCTCATTCCCTAAAATGTGTTGACGAGACGTTGACGTGATCTGGTGATCGTACTAATTCAAGGGTTCCATAAAACATTACAGCTTTCTTTAACTCCTCATGTTTGAGATCGCTGGCTTGCGTGATGCAATTTTCTTCCAATTCAAAGATTCAGGAATTAGCTACTCCAAGTCCTCGGTCAACTCATGACATGTCCTCTCTTTGACGATTCTCCTGGCGTTCACCTAAAGTGCCCTGCAATCAAGGTTGCTTGTATCAGTTTCTGGGACATAATTACAGTGACGCCAGAGAAATATGCTGGGGTAGTCGAAGCTTGATTTCCAGCTATCAAGGCTTGTTAAGGCTAGACGGAAGTTCTGACTCAAATGTCGTTTTCATTGGTTACTCAACGCCCTAATAACTGGCCTTGACACAGACCTGCGGGGATCCGTGAACGAAAATTAGAATTGTAAAGTACGAGACATTTTTATGCGTAGGTTTTTATTTCACATCGCGTGAGAGGGAAGATTAATGCTGGTAAAATGGTACGATTGGGAGGGGGGGGGGGGGGCGGAGGACGGAGAGGTGAAGAAGGGATAGTAGGACGAATGTTTCAATGGCTGCTCCAGGATATCTCGGATCTAGGGAAGGTTCAAGACTACTGCAAAAATATAATCGACTGACGCAGTAACTGGGCATAATGAGACGAAACAAATAATAACAATTTATATGTTCAGTTTCAATTAATAGATTTCGCTTCCAATTAAAGTTGCTCTTAGATAAATTGAAAGTAATGTTTCGTTATTATAACTATTGGAAAAATGCTGATTCCTTGGTCCTTTTTTGTGAAGAAAAGCATACACATACTATTCTTCACTACTAATCTTCTTTGTCTTCTTCTTCTTCATCATCTTCTGCTTCTGGGTTTCAATACTTATTAAGACTGGGACTCAGGATTCTTCAATAACGTTTACTCGTCTTTTCAGGGTCTCAATGCAGCCGTTAGAGATTCTCCTCTAGAGGAATAGGTGTGGTACAAATCCTTCTCATCAGATACGTGAGCTGTGGTCAGGTCTGTCCGGCCGCAGTAATATATGCTGATGAAACCTATCTTGAATTTGTTGTACAAGTGGCGTCTTATTCTATTGTATAACGCATAACACAACCGCCTGGAGGACTGCGGTCCACCTTCATCAGCACGCTCGGGATGTGAGGAAAGCTTCTGCAACCCCATACTTAACGTCCTTGTCAGGGCGTACAAAAGGGTAAACCTTCTCATTGTGGGTATTAAACAAGAAGAAGAAGAAGAAGAAGAACAATAACAACAAACAACGTATCCACTTGATAATTAGCTTTTAAGTACTCTTCCATAATGCGGCTTCTCTCCATGTCTGTATGCACTACTTATTAATTGAACTCTTATATTTCTTTGTTTAAGATCTGGGAGTGGGAATACTAGGGTTGTACCGAAGGGAGTGTGAATACTAGGGTTGTACCGATGGATGTGTGAATACTAGGATTGTACCGATGGATTTGTGAATACTAGGGTTGTACCCATGGGAGTGTGAATACTAGGGTTGTACCGACGGGAGTGTGAATACTAGGGTTGTACCGATGGGAGTGTGAATGCTGGGGTTATACCTACGGGAATGTGAATACTAGGGTTGTACCAATGGGAGTGTGTATGCTGGGGTTGTACCGACAGGAGTGTGAATAATAGGGTTGTACCAATGGGAGTGTAAATACTGGGGTTGCACCGACGGGAGTGTTAATATTAGGGTAGTACCGATGGGAGTGTGAATACTAGGGCTGTATCGATAGGAGTGTGAATGTGATTACTGAGGTTGTACCAATTGGAGTGTGAATGCTAGAGTTGTACCAATGGGAATGTGAATACTAGGGTTGTAAAAGGTAAAATGGTGTGAGGTGTTAGCGATCTCACATTTCAAAGGCTCGGCTATATGAGGGCGGTTGATATCTCTTCTCCCTCGCCGCTTTTACTTCCCGGACTGAACCGGTACCATTTACTGTGAAAAAATATTTCCACCTCAACTAGATAATGAACACAGAACCACTCAGATGCGAAGCTAACTAGCTACCCACTGCGCTACGCGGCTCTCTAATTTGGGTTGAACCGATAAGGCAAATAAATAAATAAGTCGTGCCCTATCGACCGATTCCGATACTTATTGACCGATACTGATTG
Organism: Ariolimax columbianus; assembly: GCA_036924085.1. NCBI lineage: Eukaryota > Metazoa > Mollusca > Gastropoda > Stylommatophora > Arionidae > Ariolimax > Ariolimax columbianus. The sequence goes on from JAVGWX010000007.1 coordinate 44,328,320, forward strand.
TGACTGACACCGACGGACCGGTTCTGATTGACCGATACTGATTGTGACCGACACCGACTGACCAATACTGATTGACCGATACTGATTAACCGATCGTCGATTATTTGTTATGTACTTACGTGTTTCGATATGAAATGTGTATTGTAATTAATTGCAGTTTTAAAAAAATATAGATTTAATCGTTATGACAATTATGAAGCTATCGATAATAATTACAAAGTGGTATCAATTATACAATATTAGATGTTAATCTCTAAATTATACTTACCGTAACTCATTTGTTCTTTTTACCTTATTGAGTTTGTAAATTGTGTACTTGTGTCTTAGAAAGGAAATATCTATTTTTAGCACCGAACTTGAGGTAGTGACGTCACAGAATAGTACATTTTTAACATGGTGGTGTAAAACGTTATACAAGAATAGGCGATAATTTCTTGAGTCTGTGAACATTGGTCAATGATAATGAGTTCTACAGCAGCATGACCTTATCCTTGCTTTCAGACGATGTAGGAACAACCATGTTATCTAACGTTAACACTAATCCCAACCCAGAACCTAACTATAACCCTTATTCTAATCCTATCCTTAACCCATACCCTAACCACGAACCTAAACATAACCCTTATCCTGACCCTAAAACATAACCATAACTGAAACCATAACTGAAACCATGACCCTAACCCTAAACCTAACCATAACCCTTACCCCAACCGTAAACCGAAACCTTCGCAAAACAAAATATCCATCTTTTCTTCACTTATATCTTTATATAAGCTTTTACTTATTTATTTAAGAAAAAAATATTAGACCTGTCATTCCCTTAACCAGAAATGGAATGTCCCGTTACGTACCATGGGAACCCAGAGGACTTTGCTTGGTGTGAATTAGGTCGCAAGTACCAACACTTATCCTATAGCTGTAGAATCACTACTTAACCCAAAGATTAAAACAACATTGTCCTAAATTGTGTAACATGTGACCTAAGTAAAGAAATATGAATATTTTCTGAGCCTATATGCTGGTTTTGAGTGGCAGGAAGAGTGAAACGGCATGCTCTTTTCACTTGAAAAATGAAAAGCAACAGACCTGAAGTAAGCGCGAGATTGACACGTGTCACCAATGGGCTTGTATATTTCGTTCACTTTCCGTTATTTGTTTTTCTGAAACTATCTCGTGCTCAGCACCTTCCAAGAAGCGTCAATTGTTGAAGGTCTGTTGGATGAACGCCAGTTTGATCCTGAAATCCAGACCGACAGCATGCTGGCTGACAGCTGCCCGGCACGTGCCCATTCGCGTTACTGTGAGATGGTTAGTGTCAAAGACCGAAGTTTCCTGCAGTGTCACTCTTTAGAAAGCGAACATAACCGTGAGCGACGCGTGTCAACAAAATGCACAAAAGCGGAACAAAAATGCACGTGGCTATCCCACTTCTATTAATTGTTCACCATCACAATACAGGAAATAGGAGAACGAATGACGCTCCATCTGTATCGTAGTACGTTACTAGGCAACAGTCTACTAAGAGTTGAGTTAGATTACACTAGTGGGATAAGAGTGTGTGTCGTAAGCAATAATAGGTTTCTCAAGAGCTTCTATATGTTGAATTCAGCACGCTTCCTTAATTTCTCTTATCCATCGTGTATTTGCTGTGTGTGTTGTTCGTCATCGTATTCTTCTTCTTCTTCCTCGTTCATCTTCAGACTTCAACTTCAATGACTCTAACGAAGGCAACAGTCGACTCAAGGCTCTGTACGCTTCAGTACAGCTTCTCGTGGAAGAACACTGGCTGTTGCCAAATGCTACTTCTTTTGTCGGTATACAGCGGACAGGACTGCAAAATATGTTCTGCCTTCTAGAGGGCTGTGCCGCAGGCACAAAGGTCTGTAGTGCCAATCTTGAACTTGTTGTACAGATGGCACCTAAGTCTGTTGTGACCTGTGCGTAGCCTGAGAATTATCACCTGGTCTCGTCTGGAGAGTTGATGGTAGGCATCCTTTTCTATGTGGCCAGGATGGTCTTTTTTCCATGTTGCACTGTACATTGCCCTGATGAATGCTTTTGTCTCATTGTATGTGATTTCTGTATCACTCTGCTGCAGCATTCCTCCCTCTCGGACTGGTCTGTCTGCCTCCTCGTTGCCTGGAATGTTGCAGTGGGCTGTGCTTTTTTTTGAAGCACTGGGACAGGCGTTCGAGCGAGTCTGCCAGAGCACATAGTTTTTGTGCTGGTTCTTGAGCGTCATTAACACTGCGAGGGCGTCTGTGAAAATGACCACTTGCTTTTCTGCCTGCTCCTTATGGTCTATAAGGGTTTCAGCTGCTTGTCTCGGGGCACTGGCTTCGGCACTGAAGTTGCTGCAGTGTCTCCCAATGGCAAATGCACCGTTTCCAATGAGGACGATTTTATCAACATCCACTGTTCACATGAGCTATAAGATGGCTAAATAAGCCCGGAATTGTCTGTCACATTTAGTACAATGAAATAGGACACCCCCTATCACTGGGATTGAAGAAGGGTTGACGTGAGCCAACTAGGGAAGCGGTTGTCTCTGTATAGCCTCATCTATTCTTGATGCCCCATGTCTCTGTATAGCCTCATCTATTCTTGATGCCTCATGTCTCTGTATAGCCTCATATATTCTTGATGTCTGATGTCTCTGTATAGCCTCATATATTCTTGATGCCTCATGTCTCTGCATAGCCTCCTCTATTCTTGATGCCTCATGCCTCTGAACACCCACAGCAATAGTGCTCCGCCAGTCTGTGCGATTGGTGGCAATTCCTTGCCAGTCATCATGGTTAATACCGCACTGCATCAGTGATATCTTAAGGGTGTCCTTGTACCTTTTCCGCTGTCCACCGCTTGCTCTCTTGACATTTTGCAGTTCACCATAGAGTAACTCTTTTGGTAGACGTTGATCCGACATGCGTACCACATGACCAGCCCACTCAGCTGTGCTGCACATATCATGTTGTATATACTGGACATTCTCGATCTCGCTAATACATATGTATTTGACACCATGTCCTTCCATCTAATCCTATGTAGTTGTCACAAGATGTGCCTGTAAAAGTGGCTTAATTTCCCGACATGAAGACTTTAGATGGCCCAGGTCTCACAGTTATATAAAAAAGGCAGGTAGAACAACCGCAGCGTATACCTTCATTTTTATTTGAGTTCTGATCCTACACCTTTCTACGACGTCTGTCAAAATGCCGCCCCCTCCCTAGCTATTCTTGTATTCACTTCATCAGCTATGTGAACAATCTGAGATGGAGAATGCCAAGGTACGTAAATCTATTAACATCTTTTAGACAGTGACGGTGTACCGTGATTGAAGTTTCTGAAAGGCCATATCTGGAGTCGGTTGATGTAGAACCTCTGTCTATGCGACAGAGATGGTTTTCTTGCTACAGTATACATGACTAACAATAATAAAAACAACAGAAACAAGAATGATCGATTATCAAAACTGATTAATCGGCCGAAAAGCATATATCGGTTAATCGACTAAATACCCGATATGCCGATTATCTGCCGATTAATATGTGAAATACTAGCACATAACAAGATCTCAGGTCGGGGTGGGCGGCGGGAGGGCTGAAGTGCTAACTGCCTGTATGGTCCTTAATTTTATTTGTGCCAACACTGGGTCCTTGAGTGCCAGTTCATTCACTCTTGTCGCGAAGTTTCTTTACTCAAGTCTGCAATTTCCTTGTCTGTTCATTCTTAGGTGCATATGGTGGTTCATAAGTTTTTTTGTATGCCTTTACTATTCATTGACAAGCACGGTTGTGCTTGAGGCTAGCACCATCATCATGTTCAACATCGTGCCATTTACATCCGATCCACAAGAACACATTCATGATTTGGTGTAGGGCATTCTGCATGATAACCAAACGCAGTGGTAGCCCTGCGCTCCTATTGGAGTGAAAAGGAAAAGGCGATGAGACCAAAAATAGCGTCTGCTGTTTGATGACATTATTTTATATATAGAGTGTGAGCAAGAGAAACAAAAACATACAGAAGTGGAGGGAAACTGAGACGCTAGTCCATTCAGGCACAACATACTGACCAGGACGTCGTGCCAGCGTCAGGCACAATGCACTGACCAAGACCACTGTCTGCTCCATGTAGCATTCCCTGGAAACAGGCTATTTTAAAGGAAGTCTGCCTAACGAGTTGTGGATCGACGTGATCCCCGTAGTAGTGAGGTCACGCAGATGAAGTCAAACATAGCACATCCGCATGGAGGACCAATGTCCACCTTCATCAGAACTTCAGGGATGTAAGTAAAACTACGACTTGCTATTTAAAGCCGTTTTCAGGGCGCACAAGTTGTGGGCATTAAACAGCAATACAGAAGTGGAAATAGAAAAATAAAACACAGGCAGAACAAGAAAAACAAAACGTACAGAAAGAGGACTAGAAAAACAAAACGTACAGAGGAAGAACTATAAATAAAACACATTCAGAGATCGAGCTAAAACAGAAAACGAAACAAAACAAACAGGAATCGAACTAGAAAAACACAATCTATACATGTTCAATTTGAACAAGCAAGCAGTTGAACAGAAAGGATTGAACTTACATGGATATATTCGACTTTCGCGGATGTATCGATACCCCTTTGTGGTACCTACGCGCGCATATTTGCAACGATTACTATGTGCATGCGTCTACTTCTGAAGTTATTGGCCAGTGACTGACAAATTGATCGGTGATCACCAAGCCTGATGGAGTCTTAAACAGCAGTAACTGTCTCTCTCAACTTGATCAGGTTTAAAGCAATATTACATACGATGTTTCAGCTGTGGTTTAGGACTTTCATGCAAGTTTCTATGATTCTTCGCAAAGTTGGATTAGTTTACCCTCTCTTTCTTGTTATCTCTGGGGTACATAGCACGGCCATTCCATTGCTGGTATCTAGGCAACAAATCGATTGTGTCCTGGTTAGATTCTAGATCTGGCATTGGTAGCAGAGAGTTGGTATAAAAATACTATTTACCAACGGTGTTTGTCTCCACTGGGATATGTTCGTGTCTTAATAATGTTGAGCTGATAAGAAACCGTATTTTCTTTATGTGTTATTGATTCCACCTCTCTATGCAGCTTTCCATCTTCTATGAACACACTACCATAGTATTTGAATTCTCTGACCTGTTTGTTCTGCGCTTTTCACCGGAATATTTAGCGTCTTCTCTATCCTGCTAATTTTAATCGTCTCTGCTGTTAGTGTAATAACTTTGGTGCATTTACTTGTCTATCCTGTTATCATATATGGGATATAGTTCGTAGTCTCGTGACCCCATCCCGTGACCTTGCAGGCTTATCATATCTCATATGGGATCAAGATGCTGAGCAGCGCATGAACTGCAGTGGTCAGCGACCCATTGCTGACTGCTAGCGTCAGGGCCAGCGAACCAGAGCTGCCAAAACCCTTCTACACCTCGACGCGGTGATCCCAGATATCAGACTGCAGCAGGGCAGACTGGCTAAGGAGAAGGGATCGAAGAGGGAATGCTAAGTCGGATGTGTTAGACCGAAAGGTGCAAATATCGCAGTCAAGCTGTAAACTACGACACAACGCATTTCATTCTCTGGACCGAAAGGTGCCAATATCGCAGTCAAGCTGTAAACTACGACATAACGCATTTCATTCTCTGGACTACATTCTGCTACTTTAACCCTTTCAGGGTTTGGTAGTGGGAGATTGAGAATAAACGAAACCAAGCCAAGCCATATCTCATACAAATATTATTGCTTGCTCCCGCTGTTGTCTGTCTGTTGCTGGTGTTTCCGCCTTTTTCAGAGTTTTTCTCGTTCATTTCTGAACATTACTTGTTCCGTGTATCCTGGGTTGTGCTTTCGTTTTGGTTCTCCAGACTATTATCTTTCACATAACTTTCCGGACTATTATCTTTCACATAACTTTCCGGACTATTATCTTTCACATAACTTTCCGGACTATTATCTTTCACATAACTTTCTGGACTATTATCTTTCACATAACTTTCCGGACTATTATCTTTCACATAACTTTCCGGACTATTATCTTTCACATAACTTTCCGGACTATTAACTATCACATAACTTTCCGGACTATTATCTTTCACATAACTTTCCGGACTATTATCTTTCACATAACTTTCACATGAAACCAGAACACATCCTCACATTCGATAGGCTATCTGTCTGTGTGAATGGTGAGGTTTTGTTGTTGTTGTTCAATGTGCGCCCCGAAAAGCGCGTTAAGTGGCTGGTTGAAGTAGCTTTCCTAACATCCCGAGAGTACTAATGCAGATGGACCAGGGTCTCACAGGCGGCTGTGCTATACTTGGCTTAATCTGTCTGACGCTTACTACTACGGGAATCAGTCAGACATATCCTGTTGTCAGGTAACGCTTCATGGATGAGTAAAATAGGAAGTAGAATGTGCTTTGCAGAACGTCATTTCTTACAACCGCCAATCTGGTTGGCTGTTGTAAGTTTCTTAGCAAGTGTGCGGTACGGTAGGTTGGCCATTACTTTCCGTACTTGTATGAGCGAAAAAAAACCCATGTCATGTCAAACTGGACACGAGCGTGATACGAACGGGATGCATTGGGGCTGTGAAACGGACTCTTCACCTCTACGCCATGCAGCCTTCACATGGAAGCGAGTGAAATATTATGTTTGAGAGCTGTCCACTTTATAGGGGTTAGATTGGCCCCGATACTGAATTATCCAAGTGTCACTATTCCCACTAAACAGATACTGATATACACGTTGGTCATACCCACATTAAGTTTTACGTGTCACATTTGGGCCTATTAGATAGGTAGAAACGTAAAATCGAAACCTGGTTGATGCGCCATGTACGAAGTGTAGCAGGAAAGACAATTCTCGATAACATTCGAAACAACACGTCACAAAAAACAAAACAAAAACAATGGAAAGACTATATCTGTTAATTAATTAAGAACATAAAATAAAATGATTTGGAGATTTCACAAGCATGTAACATGATGAACCTGGAGCGAGGTCATACTACATAGTGTCAGGTCCACAAACTAAAGGTTGATCTCAAGGATGATGGATAGAGGGTATCAAAGAAACACTTTACAGGTTCAACATATCGGCAGCACAAACCTCCCACCTAGCGTAAATCTCAAGTCTAAGCATAGCTCCTCTCTGTGACGCAGTCAGACAAGAGCGGTGGGTCACAAGAAGAAGGTCGCCGTCCTTTGCAACACTTCCAGTATGACGAATTCGTCTACATCTTTCCGCTACAAGTGAAGCATAGAGACATCCGTACAACTAGATGACACCCTTACAGGAAGCCTGGATCGGAACATTTGCAGTGACGGTATCAGTTGCAATAGTCTTGTATGATGAGGTCCCCCACCCCATAAGCATCTTACCTCTAGACCACTGGGTCCCACACACTAGGTGGACATCTTACCCTTAGACCACTGGGTCCCACACACTAGGTGGACATCTTACGTCTAGACCACTGGGTCCCACCACCCTAGGTGGACATCTTACGTCTAGACCACTGGGTCCTCCACACTAGGTAGACACCTTACCTCTAGACCACTGGGTCCCCCACACTATGTAGACACCTTACCTCTAGACCACTGGGTCCCCCACACTAGGTGGACATCTTACGTCTAGACCACTGGGTCCCACCACCCTAGGCTGACACCTTACCTCGAGACCACTGGGTCCCACCACCTTAGGCTGACACCTTACATCTAGACCACTAGATCCCCCACCCGAGGCGGACGCTTTACCTCTAGACCACTGGGTCCCCCACCCTAGGCGGACACTTTACTTCTAGACCACTGGATCCCCCACCCTAAGCAGACACCTTACCTCGAGACCACTGGGTCCCCCACCCTAGGCGGACACCTTACCTCTAGACCACTGGGTCCCCCACCCTAAGCAGACACCTTACCTCGAGACCACTGGGTCCCCCACCCTAGCCGGACACCTTACCTCGAGACAACTGATCACCCCCCTAACCCCCCCCCCCCCAAAAATAATAAATAAATAAATAAATAAATAAATAACATCTTTAAAAAGCAAGATTCTCCATCGTTCCAAAAATTATCTCCGACATATTTGTCCCATAAAAGCAAATTTTAATACAAATTTAAGTAGGTAGAATCTGAGAGATTGGGGCTCTAGCCCCTACTGCAATGCATAAATCCCTACTTGCCGGTCATAATGAAAAGGTTGTGGAGTAGGGGCTACACAGTTCTCCCGGAAACCACCTGGGCAATCGTATAGCCACTAATCTTGTCTTCAAGGTCAGGAAGTACTTACGTTGTTTACGCCATTAACGATAGCTCTCATGGTCAGGTTGCGAGGTCCGTCTACGGTCTTTCCGTCATCTGTTGGCCCCCAGGAGGCGCTGTAAATGTCGATGACATTAGGCATGTGCCCCATGGCGTTAGCCTCGATGAGGTCAGTCATAAAGGGCTGATCGAGCATGCGGAGTCCTGTAGAGAGATTGGGACATGTTTATCACTCACTTGCTGGATGGGTGTCATATAACTGAGACTTCAACATTGTCATCATCATCTTCATCATGATCATCATCATCACGATCACAATCACCCTCTCCATCACTATCATAATCTTCATCATCTTCCTCACCATCATCATCTTCATCGTTTCACCACCAACATCGTCATCCCTATCCTCATCCCATCATCATCATCACCATCATCCTCTTCATAATCTTCATCATCTTCATACCATCATCATCAATATCCGCATCATAATTATCACCATCATTCCCACCTTTTTCACCCCCAACACCATCATCCCCACCATCATCATCTCCACCTCCACCATCATCATCACCATCCCCGTCATAGTCACCATCGCCATCCCTATGACTATGATTTCCAACATTACCACAATCAATATCATGTTCCTGATCATCAATATTCCCATGACTATCATCATCAAAACATTTCAGTTCCCGATAAAGCACGTCTTCAACCAATCATCGAGTGTGTCGATAACGGGGATTGAACCCACATCATTGCAAATGACTAGTCAGCGCTACAGCACACTGATATTCCCACTCTCAATTAGTAATACATCGAACATGTTCTACTTGTATCCTGTGAATGATTACTCACAACTTTAACACCCTGCAGCATATTTCTAATGAGAATTACTGCGGACTAGGCTCAAGGTAACCCTTAAGCAGACACTGCTGTCGTGGATGGAGTGTTGGGGACTTCATTATACTAGAGGGCTCCGTTTTTACGCTAATCAGACTCTCACCCTGTTAGGGATAAAAACGAGGGCTCTGTCAATACGTAAATCACACTCTCATCCTGATGGTGATGAAAAAAGAGGGCTCTGCCATTACACTAATGAGATTCCCACCCTAATATGGATGAAAATCGAGGACTCTGCCATGCCATTACGTGAATCAAACTCTAATTCTGATAGGGATGAAAAGCAAGGGCTCTGTCATTACTAATCAGAGTCAAAACCTGATAGAGATGAAAAGCCAGAGATCTGTGATTACGCTAATCAGACACTCGTCCTGATGGTGATGAAAAACTAGGGCTCTGCTATTACGCTAATCAGAGTCAAATCCTGATAGAGATGAAAAGCGAGGGATCTGTCATTACCGGAGGCTCACCGTTGTGCGAATTTAATACTTTGATAGTTCAAACAAGAACAACTACAATAAAGAAGATGAACAAAACCCATTGAATACCTGCTACTTTGGAACCGAAGGCCACTCCAACACCACAGACACCGTTGTCTTTCGCCGCTGACACTTCCCCTGCACATCTCGTCCCGTGACTGTAGAAGGTTTAGAGAAAACTTCAAAGATGGTGTTATGGTTTTATTTATAATAATGTACAAGCCAGTGGTAATTTACAATTCTTGATGATTTAATTGGTGTTGATTGTATTTTGTTAGTATATTAGTTCTTGGAAGCAACATGGGACAAGTACTGACATTCGGCAGCGAATCATGGAAAATAAGCTAGCATTCACAGTGGTGATTGAAGGCAACAGGAATGTAGTTTTACAGAAGAATGTTGATAATTCTATGGATTACAAAAACTGATAATAACATGGTGCTTGAAGAGGCATAGGCAGAAAGACAGATTATGACAAACATCAAGACAAGGCAGTCAACCATTTTCGGCCATGTCTTGAGAAGAGGTTGGTTGAAACACACAGCGACAACAAGCAGAATAGCAAGCATGAACGGCAGAGGTAAAGATAGAAAATATTTAACAGATTGAAGGAATAGCCAAGAGACGATCAACGCCAAAACTGATAAACGACACATGTGGGAAAGAGGAATTGTAGATATAAGATCGTCAACCGGCAGGGTACTTGATGATGATGAGTATTTGAGCTAAAGATAATTGTCTTCCTTGTCATTGTCCTAACCATCTTTATAGTAATCACAGCCAGGTGGAGCATTCTAATCTAGACCCACGTCTCAAGTCATCGTTTTGGGATCAAGATGCTGAGCAGAAATGAGCTTCAGCGGTCAGCGACCCATAGCTGACTGCTAGCGTCAGGGCCAGCGACCCAGAGCTGCCAAGACCCTTCTACACCTCCACGCGGTGATCCTGGATAACAGGCTGCAGCAGGACAGACTAGCTAAGGAGAAGGGATCGAAGAGATAATGCTAACCCGGTACTAAAAAAATGCTTGATGAAGTCGGATGTGTTGGACCGAAATGTGCAAATATCGCAGTCAAGCTGTAAACTACGACACAACGCATTCCGTTCTCTTGACTACATTCTGCTACTTAAGCCCTTTCAGGGTTTGGTAGCGGGAGATTGAAAACGAACGAAGCTAAGCCAAGCCAAGTCATCGTTTGTGCTCGTGAAAATCAATTCTGTCAGAGCAATCTAGCTAACGAGCTGGAGAACAACAACGTAGTCTTGATCTTGATCTTGATGACCCGTTCCTCAGCGTAGCTGTGGGTCCCAACTTCGTCTCCAGATGACCCTGTCTTGGGCCACGGAAATCCAGTTCGTGGTAAGTGCTCCTCTAGAGGCATCTCATATGTTGTAGCGTGCAGCAAGGGAGTCTGACCAACGCATTGGAGGTCTCCCACGTGGTCTCTTCTTACCTCAGAGATACCAGACTGCTGTCGCCGTGCTCCATCAACCATCGTTTCGTCGCAACATGTCATCTGTCCATTTACGTTTTGCCTTGTCTGCATGGATTACCGCAACCTTCACCTGGGACAATTGTCTTATTTCAGAATTGTGGAGACCTTGCATACGTTGGTTCCGGAGAGTGATTCCAACCAAGCGTCTTTCGAGGGAGGCATGGGTCACTTTAAATTTGTCCTCTAATGATTTAGTTAGTGTTCAAGTCTAGGTACCGTAGCACAGCGCATGTAGTACAGTAGAATTAAAGAGGGAGGCCGTCAAGAGGACCGTGTTAATAAACGAGCGGCTGTCGAACGTCTTGTCAGTTCAGGTTCCAGGTTATTCTCCATATTGAGATGACGTCCAAGATAAATATACTCGCTGACATGCTCTAATCGTACCTCGGCAAAGGAAGATCACAATTGGCAAAGCGATTTCAGACACCGTAGTGCCCCTAATAATTTAGAATGCCCAGAATGTTGATGCTATCATATGCAACAGAGCAGACTGGCCAAGGAGAAGGGATCTAATAAGGAAGGCTAACCGGATACTCCCAATAAATGGCTGCTGAAGTCGGATGTGTCGTACGGAAAGGTGCAAATATCATAGTCAAGCTGTAAAATAGGACGCAACGCATTATATTATCCTACCAACATCCTGCTACTTGCAAAGTCCTTTTCAGGGCTTGGTAGCAGGAGTTTGAGAACGAATGAACGAAGAAGAAGAAAATATGCACAGATGGATACGTGCGGTGCAGGAGAACGCCATTTAACGCTCTTTTGCTTGAATGGGAAGCAGGGTCGATGCTGAGCAGAACGATGCACACATTACAATAACCTCGAGTATAAGAATGGAGATCGTGGCTGTCACTTGGGCTCTGAGATGGTTATCTAAGACGTTCTCTAACGAGGGCCGTGATCATCTCTGACTATCAATCCATGCTTCGGACGAGTTATACGGAGAAACAAAGGAAGACAAATTGTCAGCAGAAAAGCCAAATTGACATAATTTCTCTAGTTAATCAAATTTAAAGTGCATGTACTGTAGGATTGTGGACCAGGTGCTCTCGAGATAAGGTGTTCACCTCGGATGCTGGAAGTTGCGAGTTCAATTCACGGTGCAGACAGCTATTTTTTCACATGGATCGTCCGGAACAATTTTCGTTGATGTTTGAGTAGGTGATTATACACTCATGTGCAGTGGCGCGCACGTTAAAAATCTCTTGGTAGTTGACAATCGAAAAGAGGAGGCTTAACAGCCGCTGCTCGACAAAATTTAAGCTAAATACCTACTAAAATTATTCTAGGGATTCTCACCTCACAGAGAATGTGTCGCAAAAAGGGGACTGTGTGGCTATAACATCAGGTCTTGGTTGTGTGGTTAGCGGAGCAGCATACATGGCGCCTAACAAGCTGCGGGCCAACCTTTCTCTAATTTACGCTTCCACCACCACCAGTTCTAAAAATAGGCGATCGTATTCCAGGGGCTACTAACATAACTGTTGATAACATATACTAGGATCGACCAGGCAAGTTACTAGTGGATTTTAACATATTTGAAACAATATGTACAAACGCAGGTGCTTGGTTGTAATGTATTTGTATATGTGAGCAATAATTTAAGGAGTGAATATTCTTTGTTGATACGCCTTGTTCCTATATGTCCAGGTTGTTGATGTTACTGTTGTTATTGTTGTTGTTTTTATCCCATAGCTGCTAAGCAAGCCTGCTCTTTTAAGAATCTTTTCCTCATGTCTGCAAGCGCTTTGCACTCAATGAGTAGATGTTGAACTGTTTCATCAGGATGAGAGCAATGTCTGCACAAAGGCAGGTGCTGGGGATTGATGCGGTTCAAGTGGCTATTCGGTAGATCTTGGTTATTCCCTGTTCGGTACTGAAAGATACGACTTTGATCTCTTCTATGTAGTTTATTTATGTCATCGTTACTTTTTGGCTGTGACAATTCGCTAAATACACTGATACTTGTTGTTCCCGTCGCCCACCTGTTCATCCAGATTTCCTGAATATTATTCTTAATAATTTGTTTTATTGTCTTGTTAGTGCAGATGTCCAGATTAAATGTTTGAATTCACTAAAAGTGTTTTGTGTGTTTCTATCTGTTTTTGGAAATAATATTTAGCATGGCTGCTATGTACATTTGTACTTTACTTTTTGTGGTGTCTGCTTATTGTCAGTTCTTTGGAAAATGTAAATGTGCTGATTATGACAGATTTGATTGTGAACATAGAAGTTTCGAACATTTGGAATCTTGTTTTGTGTAATCCTACTCGCATTGTTGATATGGGAACGAAACAGCTGACGTCCTGGTCTCACGGGCACCTGTAAGAGATATTGGCAATAGCCATGGATAAAAATATGAAGGTGATCAACAACTGCACCTTGGAAGAAGAACATGCGATCGCGGTGCACAGAACGTATTGCGAAGTTTTGGAACCACAATTCGGTCCAACAGAATAAGGCGTAAAAGAGGACAGAGCAGGAGTGTGCACGCGACCTACTTAAGATAGTCCGACTGACTCACCGGGAAAATCGCTATGAAACGTCACATTTATTGGCCGATTAAATAACGGAAGTTGCATATGTCAACTATGATACTGTGTTGGGAAACAAAGATGGATATGCAGTTGGTTTTAGGGCAGGAGTATGTGATAGGATCACTCTCAACAGTGATTTGTTGTATTTTGTACCGCGAATTTGTTTCATTTATCTGTGTGGAGCATGGATCATTATAAACATTGGCATAACATGAGTTCTGTTATTTAGTCGTCCAATGAATGTGACGCTTCAAACGGATTTCCCCGTGTCAGACGGTCTGTAGCTAAAGTAGGCTGCGAGTGTGCCTAACCATCGAACTACCAGAACTGCCAGCATCTACACTCTTCGCCATTTATTGAGAGTGACTGAGCGTCTATAAGTCTGCCGGGAGTGCAATGACCTCGATTGTTAATACAGCATATAATAACATCAACCCGTGAAAGTCTGTGGCCTTCTAAATCTGCATTCCGCTTAAATTCTAGCCATTCTTTATTTACCTTCAAAAGCAGGGACATAGCGTCAGACCCCAAGATTGTACTGATTGTTTAGATTCTAGTCATTTCTTTTCTACGTGTATCCCTCACTCAAATGTTATGAGAATGGAAACTATAACAACACATACACCTATACACACACACGCACACACATACACATGCAAAACGTGACTTATTCTTCTTAGTTTGACCGAATAGATCTTAGTTTGACCGGTAGATTTTGGTTTGACCGGCTAGATTTTGGTTTGACCGAATAGATCTTGGTTTGACCGGCTAGATCTTGGTTTGACCGGCTAGATATTGGTTTGACCAACTATATCTTGGTTTGGCCGGCTAGATCTTGGTTTGACAGGCTAGATCTTGGTTTGATCGACTAGATCTTTGATTGACCCGCTAGATCCTGGTTTGATCGGCTAGATCTTTGTTTGGCAGATTATATTTGTTTTGACCGACTAGATCCTGGTTTGACATTGTATCCTGGTTTGACAGATTATATCTTGGTTTTACATATTATATCTTAGTTTGACATATTATATCTTTGTTTGACAGATTATATCTTAGTTTGCCAGATTAGATCTTGTTTTGACAGATTATATCTTGGTTTGGCAGGCTAGATCCTAGTTTGACAGATTATATTTTGGTCTGACAGGTTATATCTTGGTTTGACAGATAAGACCCTGGTTTGACAGATTAGATGTTGGTTTAACAGATTAGATCTTGGTTTGACAAATTAGATCTTGGTTTGACATATTAGATCTTGGTTTGACAGATTAGATCTTGGTTGACAGATTAGATCTTGGTTTGACAGATTAGTATGACAAATTAGATCTTAGTTTGACCGACTAATTCTTATATTGACAGACCAGATTTCACTGTGACCCCAAATTGAACATTATGCTCGTCACCTCAGCCATCTCTGTCTTCTTTCCATTACTTATGTTACTGTTGTTTTCTTGGCTTTTACCTTTACCTTGTCCCTCTGTTTGTCATTTTTATAGTAATTGCCCAATGCCTTTTCGTTTTTCCTATCCTTTGTCTTTTAGCTCCTTTTTTCAGCCTAATCTTCTTGCTCTTCTTTTTCCTTTTATATTTTTCAAATTCTTCTTTTTTTTCTTTTTCTTCCTCTCCTTCTTAGTCTTCTTTTTCTTCTTCCTCTTCTTATTTTTCTTCATTTCTCTTCTTCATTTTCTTCTTCTCTTCTTCTTCTTCATCTTTTTCTTCCTCTTCTTCTTCTTTATCTTCTTCTTCGCCTTCTTCTCAACTTAATATCCATCAAAAGCGAATTATGAACATAGTTCAGCTTTTCAAACAAACATATGGGGTGGTGTCTTATTAGCACATAGCCTGTAAGTGTGCGTTGCCTGTGGCGATAGAGTAGACGCTGCTCTATGTTTCAAGTTTCCAACTATTGTTCTAAAATCCAGCGACGTAAGGGGGGGCAACTGTTGGCGGCGGTCATGGACTGTCTATTTTGAGCCATTGTTGCTTCGTCCAGCAGGTTCCGGTTAATGGCGGGGCGGTTAATGGCGGGAAACAACACATAATCAATACCGGCTTTATCATTCCGATGGGCGTGTGTATGTGTCAGTGTACATGTGAGTGTTCGTGTGAGGGTACGTGTGTGATACCGTGTGATTGAAAATGTGTGCCTGTGTAAGATTATATTTGAGTGCGTGCACATGGGTGTACGCAAGTTTGTATGTGTGTGTGTAAGTGTGTGTGTATGTGTGTGTGTGAGAGAGAGAGAGAGAGAGAGAGAGAAAGAGCGACCGAGAAAGTGATTGTTTATGCGAGTGTATATCGTTGATGGTGCGTGTGAATGAGTGAGATTGTGTCTAAAAGTGTGTGCGTATGATAGTTTGTATATGAAAGTGTTTATGTCCTCGCCTCTGAGAGTGTATGCATCTGACAGGAGCGTGTGTGTTAGGGAATACGAGAGAATCGGAGAGTGTGTGTGTCGGAGTGTGGGTGTCGGGGATTGGGTGTCGGAGAGTGTGAGTGTCAGAGTGTGGGTGTCGGAGTGTGGGTGTCGGGGATTGGGTGTCGGAGAGTGTGAGTGTCTGAGAGTGTGGGTGTCAGAGTGTGGGTGTCGGAGTGTGGGTGTCGGAGTGTGGGTGTCGGAGTGTGGGTGTCAGAGTGTGGGTGTTGGAGAGTGGCTGTCAGAGTGTGGGTGTCGAAGTGTGGGTGTCGGAGTGTGGGTGTCGGAGTGTTGGTGTCAGAGTGTGGGTGTCGAAGTGTGGGTGTGGGTGTCGGAGTGTGGGTGTCGGAGAGTGTGGGTGTCGGAGTGTGGGTGTCGGAGAGTGGGTGTCGGGGATTGGGTGTCGGAGTGTGGGTGTCGGAGAGTGGCTGTCAGAGTGTGGGTGTCGAAGTGTGGGTGTCGGAGTGTGGGTGTCGGAGTGTGGGTGTCAGAGTGTGGGTGTCGAAGTGTGGGTGTCGGAGTGTGGGTGTCGGAGTGTGGGTGTCGGAGTGTGGGTGTCGGAGAGTGTGGGTGTCGGAGTGTGGGTGTCGGAGAGTGTGGGTGTCGGAGAGTGTGGGTGTCGGAGAGTGTGGGTGTCGGAGTATGGGTGTCGGGGATTGGGTGTCGGAGAGTGGGTGTCGGAGAGTGTGGGTGTCGGAGTGTGGGTGTCGGGGATTGGGTGTCGGAGAGTGGGTGTCGGAGTGTGGGTGTCGGAGAGTGTGGGTGTCGGAGTGTGGGTGTCGGGGATTGGGTGTCGGAGTGTGGGTGTCGGAGTGTGGGTGTCGGAGAGTGTGGGTGTCGGAGAGTGTGGGTGTCGGAGTGTGGGTGTCGGGGATTGGGTGTCGGAGAGTGGGTGTCGGAGTGTGGGTGTCGGAGAGTGTGGGTGTCGGAGTGTGGGTGTCGGGGATTGGGTGTCGGAGTGTGGGTGTCAGAGTGTGGGTGTCAGAGTGTGGGTGTCGGAGTGTGGGTGTCGGAGTGTGGGTGTCAGAGTGTGGGTGTCAGAGTGTGGGTGTCGGAGAGTGGCTGTCAGAGTGTGGGTGTCGAAGTGTGGGTGTCGGAGTGTGGGTGTCGGAGTGTGGGTGTCAGAGTGTGGGTGTCGAAGTGTGGGTGTCGCAGTGTGGGTGTCGGAGTGTGGGTGTCGGAGAGTGTGGGTGTCGGAGAGTGTGGGTGTCGGAGTGTGGGTGTCGGGGATTGGGTGTCGGAGAGTGTGAGTGTCTGAGAGTGTGAGTGTCGGAGTGTGGGTGTCGGAGTGTGGGTGTTGGAGTGTGGGTGTCAGAGTGTGGGTGTCAGAGAGTGGCTGTCGGAGTGTGGGTGTCGGAGTGTGGGTGTCGGAGTCTGGGTGTCAGAGTGTGGGTGTCGAAGTGTGGGTGTCGGAGTGTGGGTGTCAGAGTGTGGGTGTCAGAGTGTGCATGTTGGAGAGTGTCAGAGTGTGGGTGTCGGAGAGTGGGTGTCGGAGAGTGGGTGTCGGAGAGTGGGTGCCGGAGTGTGGGTGTCGGAGTGTGAGTGTCGGAGTGTGGGTGTCGGAAAGTGTGTGTTGGCGTGTGGGTTTCGGAGTTTGGATGTCAGAGAGTGTTTGAGAGTGTGTTGGAGAGTGTGCTGAGAGTATGTGTCAGAGTTTGGGTGTCAGAGAGGGTGTATCGGAGCGTGGGTGTCGCAGAGTGCGTCGAAGAGTGTGTTGGAGTGTGGATGTCAGACAGTGTGTTGGAGAGTGTGTCGAAGAGTGTGTGTCGGAGTGTGGATGTCAGACAGTGTGTCGGAGAGTGTGTCGAAGAGTGTATGTTGGAGTGTAGGTGACGGAGAGTGTGTGTCAGAGAGTGTGTTGGAGTGTGGATGTCAGACAGTGTGTTTGAGAGTTTGTGTCGGACTGTATGTGACGGAGTGTATGTGTTGGAGAGTGCATGTTAGAGAGTGTGCCAGAGAGGGCGTGTCAGAGAGTTGTGTCAGAGTGTGTGTTGGAGAGTGTGTGTTGGAGAGAGTGTGTTGGAGAGTGTGTGTTAGAGTGTGTGTCAGAGAGGGCGTGTCGGAGAATGTGTGTCATGGTATGAATATCAGAGATCGCGTATTGGCATGTGTGTGTCGGAGAGTGTGTGTCAAAGAGTGTGTGTCAGAGAGTGTGTGTCAAAGAGTGTGTGTCAGAGAGTGTGTGTCAAAAAGTGTGTGTCGGAGAGTGTGTCAGAGAGTGTGTATCAGAGAGTGTGTATCAGAGAGTGTGTGTCAGATATTGTGTATCAGAGAGTGTGTGTCGGAGAGTGTGTGTCGGAGAGTGTGTGTCAGAAAGTGTTTTTCTGATATTGTGTATCAGAGAGAGTGCGTCAGATATTGTGTATCAGAGAGTGTGTGTTGCACACTGTTTGTCAGAGAGTGTGTATCAGAGAGTGTGTGTCAGAAAGTGCTGGCGAGTGTGTCAGAGAGGGCGTGTTGAAGAGTGTCGGAGGGTGTGTGCCAGAGAGTGTGTATTCGAGAGTGCGTGTCGGAGAGTGTATGTGAAATAGTGTGTGTCAGAGAGTGTGTTTCAGAGAGTGTGTGTCAGAGAGTGTATCAGAGTGTGTGTGTGTCAGAGAGTGTGTTGGAGAGTGTGTATCGGATAGAGCGTGTTGAAGAGTGTGTGTCGGAGAGTGTGTCAGAGAGTGTATCGGAGTGTGTTCGTCAGAGAGCCTGTTGACGAGTGTGTGTCGGAGAGTATGTGTCGGAGAGGGCGTGTTGAAGAGTATGTATTGGAGAGTGTGTGTCAGAGTGTGTGTCAGAGAGTGTTTGTCAGATTGTGTATGCCAGAGTGTGTATGTCAGAGTGTGTGTTGGAGAGTGTGTCGGAGAGTGTGTGTTGGAATGGGAGTTTTGGAGAGTATGTCAGAGAAAGCGTGTCGGAGAATGTGCGTCGGGGTATGCATTTAGGAGATCGCGTATTGGCGTGTGTGTGTGTGTCAGAGAGCGTTTCAGAGAGTGTATCGGAGTGTGTGTGTCAGAGAGTGTGTTGGAAAGTGTGTGTTGGAGAGTGTGTGTCAGAGAGTGTGTGTCAGAGTGTGTGTCGGAGTGTGTGGGTCGGAGTTTGTATCTCAGAGAGTGTATGTCAGAGAGTGTGTGTCAGATAGGGCATGATGAAGAGTGTGTGTCAGAGAGTGTCTGAGAGAGTGTGTCGGAGAGTGTGTGTCAGAGGGTGTGTGTCAGATTGTGTGTGTCGGAGAGGGCGTGTTGAAAAGTGTGTGTCGGATAGTGTTTGTCGGAGAGGACGTGTTGATGAGTGTGTGTCGGTGAATGTGTGTCGGAGAGTGTGTGTTGGAGTGTGCGTCGCGGAGAGTGTGTCAGAGAGGGCATGTCGGAGAATGTGTGTCGGGGTATGCATGTCGGAGATCGCGTATTGGCGTGTCTGTGTCGGAGAGTGTGTACCAGAGAATGTCAGAGAGTGTGTGCCAGAGAGTGTGTGTCGGAGAGTGTGCCAGAGAGTGTGTGTCGGAGAGTGCGTCAGAGATTGTGTGTCGGAGAATGTGTGTCAGAGATTGTATGTCAGAGAGTGTGTGTCAGAAATTGTATGTCGGAGAATGTGTCAGAGAGTGTGTGTTGGAGAGTGTGTGGTTGAACGTGAGTGTTTGTAGATCTAGAAGTGAATGATGAAGGTCAAGAAATCCCAACTGATCAAAACCGGTTTCCTGCCTTCACGCAGCAGCTCTGGAAACAGGCTGCACTAGTGCAGTCTGGCTAAGATAATAGCGATCTCAGTGGGAAGGCAAACCCTAAATGGATATCGGTCCACGATCGCCAACGCCAACCGGCAGGGTGCCTAATGATGATGACTAAAAGTTTGGCAAGACACAGATCAGAAGTCATTGCTAAGTGATACATGCGTCAGCTTTAAAGTATGCGACAGCTTAACATTCTCTGACGAAGACATAATCTGTTATCTGAAAAGTTGTTGTGGACAGTGCGGATACTCAAGCATTGGTAATGCTGTCATCTGTTTTATGTAATGAATATCATCATCATGTGACATGTCGTTTACAGAACGTTGCTCTCATCCCAGTCTGTCTGAAAGAAACTTTTTTCCTTGCCAAAACTCCAGCCTCTGCCACGGTCATACTCAGGCATTCCTGGATATCTTGGTGCCGTCGTCTTCTCGGCCTACCCCTGCCTCTTTACCTGGCACCATACCTTCCATCACTGTTCTCTCAAGACCGTTGTGTCTCTTGATGTGACCAAAGTATTGACATTTTCTGGTCAAAGTGGAATTGATAAACCAGTTCTCGTCTATGTTCAACTCTTACCAAATGTCTATATTTGTCTTTTTCTCCGTCCAAGGTACTCTGCGGATCTTTCTGTAACATTTTGACACGGGAGACTCGATTCTTTTTCTTGAAGTTTTGGTAATTGTCCATGATTATCGGCCATACTCTTCCACAGGAAAGGCACAGGCTTTCAAGACTTTCACTTTTGTAGTTTTATTGGTGTTCCTGCCATAATTTTTTCAGGCTGTTCAGACTCTGCGTTCCCAAGGCGAGTTTCCTTCTAGTTTCTTTGGAGCAGTCGACATTTTTGTGAATTTTGGATCTCAGATATTCAAAATGCGTGACCTATTTTCTAACCACCTACTGGTTAGTTGGTTATTGATCCAGCGGCCTATGGACTCATGCCATTTGGCCCAACCATCAACTGTAAACGTATGTGGACATTGCGTTTTGTCGGTGGCCATTATCTTTGTTTGGTTAATGTTAATAAACAGGTTTTGATCGTAACTCTGTCCGTTTATGGCCGAAAGTAGCTGCTCTAGCCCTTCTGCACTTCTTGATAGCATCACCGCGTCATCTGTGTATCGTAACTCTGGAATGTCGTAATCGCCAATCGCAAATGTATCGGAACTTTCAATGTTCTCGTCTCCTCTAACATTTCTCAGTACGCATTTCCAATAAATATACGAGTTGTTATTCGTGGATTACTGTGACGCGTTATAGTCATTATTTTTATTTGTCAAATCTATGTACACAGCTCATTAAATCTTTCTCTTGAGTTGTCGAAATTATACTACACATTAACATCATTGTTTGAATTTGTCGAATTTATATTTCCCTATAGTTTTCATGTCTAAATAACGAGGCGTGTTCAAATGAAACCGGACCAAACTGCTACAAGTGAACATACGTACGATACGCCTGATGACGTCACTTCTGGTTGAAACAGCACATATCAACCGTCAAGTTTGCAAAATTTCGTTTTCCTCTGACTCATATTTTTTCCCAGGAGACCCTTGAAAAAATGAAGGGTGTGATACAGAATCCGTCCAGAGTTGATCAGCGAGCGGTGATTCGGTTTCTAACAGGTGAAGGATGTCGACCAGTTGACATTCATGGCAGAAAGCGGACAGTGTATGGTGACAAAAGTGTGTCGACGACAATAGTGAAGAAATGAACAACGATGTTTAAAGAAGTATGTGATTTAACGAAAGACCTTCCGAAACCAGACCAGACGCATATTGTTGCGTCAGAAGATGCCATCGTCAAAATTGATGCAGCAATTCGGGTGGACCGTAGCCATTACTTACGTTCGCCACACTTTTGTCCCCATACACTGGGTGCATACTGCATGAATATCAACTGGTCGACATCCTTCTGCTGTTAGAAACTGAATCACTGCCAGTTGATCAACTCTGGACGGATTCCGTATCTCACTCGCCATGTTTTCAACGGTCTCCTTTGGAAACTATGGGTCGGAGGAAAATGACAATTTTCAAACTTGACGGCTGGTATGTGCTGTTTACGCCAGAAGTATCGTCATCATGCGCATCGTACGTATGTTCACTTGTTGAAGTTTGGTCCGGTTTAATTTGAACACGCCTCGTATGTTACCCTTTAAGAACGGTGTTCTTAGTTGTCTAAATCCTGTCAAACATAATTTGACCGAATTTATTTGACCTAATTGTGTCAATTTATTTAATTTGCTTTTGACATATGAATCTTCGTTTGTATTTTGAGATATCATGTTACAGATTACAATCATTGTTTTTTGTGTGCAAATAATATTTTGCATGTTCTGATATCAGTAGGGATGCTGTAAGATTAAATATCAGGTATCGATACTGATATCGTATACACGAATAACTACGAGTACATTAACACGAGCTGTTACTTTTGGTCTAAAAGTAGGTTGGTCTGAATTTATGCAAAGGTACAACATAACTCAGACTGATTTATTATCAAACATTAAAATATCTTTGTTTTTGTTCAGATTTCCATGTACATCATCATCATCAGGTGTCCTGTCGGTTCCCATTGGCGACAACGGACCTCCATTCACTGCTATCACGTGTGTCGTTTACAACTCTGTTGTTGATTGTCGCCCGTGTCATTCTCTCAGACTGTCCAGCATCTTCTCTCTCGGCCTTTCTCTGTCTCTCAGACTGTCCAGCATCTTCTCTCTCGGCCTTTCTCTGTCTCTCAGACTGTCCAGCATCTGCTCTCTCGGCCTTTCTCTGTCTCTGCGACTGTCCAGCATCTGCTCTCTCGGCCTTTCTCTGTCTCTCAGACTGTCTAGCATCTTCTCTCTCGGCCTTTGTCTCTCAGACTGTCCAGAATCTTCTCTCTCGGCCTTTCTCTGTCTTTCAGACTGTCCAGCATCTTCTCTCTCGGCCTTTCTCTGTCTCTCAGACTGTCATGCATCTGCTCTCTGGGCCTTCTTCTGTCTCTCAGACTGTCCAGCATCTGCTCTCTCGGCCTTTCTCTGTCTCTCAGACTGTCCAGCATCTGCTCTCTCGGCCTTTGTCTCTCAGACTGTCCAGAATCTTCTCTCTCGGCCTTTCTCTGTCTCTCAGACTGTCCAGCATCTTCTCTCTCGGCCTTTCTCGGTCTCTCAGATTGTCCAGCATCTTCTTTCTCGGCCTTTCTCTGTCTCTCAGACTGTCCAGCATCTTCTCTCTCGGCCTTTCTCTGTCTCTCAGACTGTCCAGCATCTGCTCTCTCGGCCTTTCTCTGTCTCTCAAACTGTCCAGCATCTGCTCTCTGGGCCTTCTTCTGTCTCTCAGACTGTCCAGCATCTGCTCTCTCGGCCTTTCTCTGTCTCTCAGACTGTCCAGCATCTGCTCTCTCGGCCTTTCTCTGTCTCTCAGACTGTCTAGCATCTTCTCTCTCCTCTCGGCCTTTGTCTCTCAGACTGTCCAGCATCTTCTCTCTCGGCCTTTCTCTGTCTTTCAGACCGTCCAGCATCTTCTCTCTCGGCCTTTCTCTGTCTCTCAGATTGTCCAGCATCTTCTCTCTCGGCCTTTCTCTGTCTCTCAGACTGTCATGCATCTGCTCCCTCGGCCTTCTTCTGTCTCTCAGACTGTCCAGCATCTGCTCTCTCGGCCTTTCTCTGTCTCTCAGACTGTCCAGCATCTGCTCTCCCGGTCTTCCTCAGTCTGTCCAGTATCTGCTCTCTCGGCCTTTCTCTGTCTCTTTCCTGCTTTTTTTCTCGATGTCAACGTACTCTAAGCCGCCTCTTCTCCTAACATGCCCAAAAAAGGATGACTGATTTGTTGTGATCCGTGCAATACGTTTGTCTTTGTGTTTGTGCCTCCTCGAGTACTGCTTCATTTGTCTTATTTGCAGTCCATGGGATTCGCAGCAATCTTCAGGAAAACCATATCTCGGTTGCTTCCTAAGATCTATGCCCTTACTTGCCGATTGTCCATGATTTACTGTCATATGTCAAAACTGGTTCAACGTAACATCAAAGGACTCTCTTTCTCAGTTCCAGCGACAAGGGTTTGTCGCATGATGTTCCTTTCATGGTCTGGAAGACCGATTTTGCTTGGGGTATTCTGCCTTTTATTTCAAAGTTGCATCTTCTATCTGATGTTATCTACGTGTCCATTGTCTGTATGACTCTCAAGATAAACTCGCTGTACAGAGAGAACAGCTCAGGGGACAGAACACAACCTTGCCGCACTCTCCTTTTTATCTGATCATATTCTCCCACCGCATTGTCAATTGATATAGCCGCAGTCTGTACCCAATATATATTTTGAATAACATTTCCCAGTGACATTGATATAAAAAGAGGTCTGAGACGGGTGACGCCTTACTTAATTAACATCTACACAAGGGTATTTTCAAACGTCACCTAAAAGATTAAGAGTTATCTTTACAATAAAATGAGGATTGGGACATATGACAAGTGTCCACGTGGGAAGCATATCATGACCGTGGAATACATCGTACAAAGCTGCATTCTCACGCAGGAAAAGAGAGAACAATACTGACCTCACGAGACAGATGTGAGACAAAAGCTGTATGCAGATAAAACTGCCTTACAAACAACGGTGTCCTTTGTAAGAGAGACTGGGACATTGCTCTGAGGATGAACGAAGGAGAAGAAGAAGAAGAAGAAACAGATTGAGGGAATGCCATGACTTGATATCAACGGCAAGGGAATTAACAATATACGTTATGCTGATGATACTGTATTGTTGGATGAAAGTGCGCAGGAGGTCAGGTACAATAAACTGATCACACATGTTAGTCAGGGTCGGGTAAAATATTACTTATCAGACAATATTATTTAGGGTCAGGTACAATATACTGATCAGACATGTTAGTCAGGGTCAAGTAAAATATATTGATCAGACATGCTAGTCAGAGTGGGGTAAAACATTCTCATCAGACATGTCAGTCAAGGTAAATTAAAATATACTGGCAAAGACCGCATCTCACTTCCACGCATTTCCCTTGAAACTAGCTGTTTGTATGGCTAAGGAGATAGGGATTATCGTGATCCCCGTAGTAATGAGCGACACGCAGATTAAGCAAACCTATCACAACGGCCTTGACGACCTCAGTTCGATGTCACTAGTATGCTCGGGATGCGAGGGAAGCTACTACAACCAGCCATTTAGCGGTCTTTTCAGGCACACAAAAATAGTAACAACAACATGTCTGAAAATATTCTTCATTCATATCTTTATTCTTATGCGCTTTTATGCGACATTTTCATAATTGCCTTTATGCGACATTAGCAGATTTGCTTTTATGCGACATTAGCATGTTCGCTTTTATGCGAAGTTGGAATTAAACGTCAATAAGTACTGCTCGAGTATCATCTATGATCACAAAGACCGTTCAGCTCCCTGTGAGGCCACGACTTCAGCAAGTACACACCAAGTCTACCTGTCGTTGGCCATCCATTCCTACTCTATCCGCGTTTGTCTCCCCTATTTCCTTTATGTGTGGCTCCAGATCTCTTTACTTTGTGTGCTTTTGTCTGCCACTGATTCTCTAGCCTCGGGGATTCCATAACAAAGACTGTCTTGCAATGTTATCAGCTGGTTTCTTTAATGTGTGCCAAATCAAACGACAGCGTCTTCTCATTACTCCATGTTACAACAATACCACATTAGTGATCGTTTCATACTATTCTAATCTCTTTATTCTGTGCAGACACCCAACTATGAAAGTCTATACCTTCTTCGTTGTTGTTTTTGTTGTTCTCCATGTTTCAGAGCCATATGATAGAACATACTTTACATTACTATACACTATACATAGAGCGGCACAGACGCGCGTAACCGGCTGCTGATCTATATTGTTCTGCTGTTTTAGTTCATTATGGATGTCGCCAGACCACGGATTTACCTGGAATTCACACTAGTTGACGACTTACACTTGTGTTCACGGAAACGTGTTGTTGTTTTGACTGGTTAATTCGTTGTTTTTTTTGTTGTTTTTGCTTTCTCCCGTCCGATTACCATGGAATTGACATCGGCTATTAGAATTAATACTACATTTAAACCAATGTCGTATTTTCACACGGTTGAACTTCACTAGATTAGCGCTCTTCTACCTAGCTGCAAACAGTGTCGGTTTTGATCTGTGAAATTTAGACAGGACTATAATGGACTGGAACACGGCCTGGGAGAGATGCCCAACTCACTTGTCCCTACGAACTCTTGCGGTTATGAGAAAGGCATGACACACAACGTTAGATGTCATACCTCCTTCCCTTGCCTTGCACGATACCTGTTTACGGGAACGTCTTCGGGAGTAAACCCTGAGGGAAAATCTGCATCGTCTCGATAAAATCTTGCCACTGGCGAAGAAAAGACCAGAACCAGAGACAAAAGCCGCAGTTTCTTCATCACTTTAATCCAAATCACAGCGCAAGTCACCTATTTGAGCGGACACAACAAGAGAAAAGACTGTCCACACGGCTGAACAAAGAGAGTGGCTTTAACCACATGT
Organism: Ariolimax columbianus; assembly: GCA_036924085.1. Lineage (NCBI taxonomy): Eukaryota > Metazoa > Mollusca > Gastropoda > Stylommatophora > Arionidae > Ariolimax > Ariolimax columbianus. Next base: position 44,354,658 of record JAVGWX010000007.1, read on the forward strand.
GATGGACGAGCATCACATTGCAGTTGAAGATTTCATTTTTGTGTTGTACTTTATATTGATTTCTATAAATTCCCCAATACAGAGCAAGCATCTCTCGTATGTTTTTGTATTGATATTTTGATTACTTCCTCTCTACCGCCTACTTTTTATGTTATGTTATCAATACGTATGAATGATTCCACATCGTTTAGGTGTGTATCTGTTGAATTCATTCAAATAATTATTATTCTTTTTTCTGTGTATTCTCAGATTCATTTTCAAGTTTACTTATCTTACTTGGCATCTGACTACGAATACAGACAGAAGAAACGAGTGATCAACAAAGTTCAGATAATCAAGTTGTTTTGTAAAATTTTAAAGAATTCCATTTCTTTTGGCCGATGTTGTTGTCTATATAATCCAGTCAATAATCACCAGAAAGAGAATTGTTGATACAGAGATCACCGTCTCATACCAGTTCTTATCTAACAAGGTTCAGAAAGCTAACTTTTGTGTAGAAGTCGTATAGTGCATTTTTCCATACGTGTTTTAATGATACTAGTTTCTGAGAAACTTTCAGAGTGATTCTCTGTCTAAACTGTCAAAAGCATTTCATAGCTCACGAATCCGATATAAAGTAGTGAGTTCCATTCCACACTTTTTTCACCTATTATTATCAGCGTAGCTATATGGACAATGACTACAGCCCAAGAAAGGCAATTACAAATTTCAGAAATGAAGTACCCAAGAAAGGTGCCGAAAAGGGACAAGATCCGTAACCACACAATACATAGCATATCTTGAAGTTCATCCAGTGCAGACACGAGTGGAGCAGTCCTAACTATAGTGGTTTGACCATGTGGAAGAAGATCGGATACCAAAGCGGTCATGGAAGATAAAAAGTCGAGGACGCAGACCCCCAGGACGTCCCACAGTACATTGGGAAGACACAATTCGAGAGTGCCTAAGTGATAGAGGGCTGGATTGGAAAGGGGCCAGGAAAAAGACGACGGATAGCGCAGTGTGGCGTCTCTCTGGCAAACCTCTACACCTCACGGTAGAAGAGGAGCGACTAAGTAAGTCAGTAGCTATATGGTCCCAACAGGACCTATTTTGTCGAAAGACTGTTATTATTTTTTTGAGACATTCGTCTATTGTCTCGTTTAATCTGTCTAGTATGATCCTGTTAAATTTGTATCCTAGCATGGAAAACACATGATTCCTATAACCTGTTTACTGTTTCAGATCTTCGATAGGATCAACATGCTGAGCAGTGCATGAGCTGCAGCGGTCGACCACCAGCAAACGAACTGCTAGCGTCAGGACTGCCTCGGCTGAGATACTAATCTGCGCATTACCAACTGTCAGTAACGTTATGTTCACGATATTACTATGTAAACACATGACAATGGATATAACAAAACAAAACAACGCTTTACAACACAATATTCTTACCAATATTGTGTTATCAATGTCAGAATTGGACATTAACAGAAACAGATTTTAAAAAAAAATTAAAAAAAACAGCACATCGTAACAACAGAAATGAAATGCAAGTGATGAATGTTTGTAGTAAGAATTGATAATCTCAGAAACCAAGAAATATGAGGAGACGATAAGTAGGCTAAACCTCATCAAGAGATAACAAACTAAATGGTTCAGGCACGGGACAAGTCAAACACCGGATAATATCTCACAGAAAGCAATAATACACAGATGCAATGGATGCAGAGTCAAAGGTAATCCACGCAAGAGATGGATAGCAGAAATAACAGAAGCGGTGAAGCTCCCTATATACAAAGCACATACTAGGGCCCGGTCAAGAAACCTCTTCACAACCTGACGCTGAAAGTTACAAGCAGGACATAAAGCGAAAAGTAGAAGCAGCATTGTGTATTTCTTAAATATACTTCTTTGTTGGTTTCCCGCAGTTCCGGTTCTGCAGGTTGAATGTTTGTGGGAAACATGTAGGGCTGGTATATTTGAGAGTTGTTCCAAATGTTCTAGAAAATACAGGAGGAAGCAGACTCTTACATAAAATGCATGCTGAAGACGGATGCATTGAGCCAACAGGCGCAAAAGAAAAACCACAGTGCAACGCACATCGCTTTGGGGAATAGAGCAATAAGGCGAACGCAAACAAAAAATTAAAAACAATGTTCTACCCATCACTTTCTCACTTGCGTTGGTAACCTCATTTCCTTCAATACTTTTCATAAAGCCACATAAAGGTACCGTTAGAGGTAGCAACATGAAATTTTCAGTTAAAGGTAGCCATACAAAGGTACCGCTAGAGGTAACCACATGAAAGTTTCAGCTAAAGGTAGCCACATACAGATAATGCTAAAGGTAGCCACATAAAGTTACCGCTAGAGGTAGCCACATGAAAGTTTCAGCTAAAGGTAGTCACATAAAGATACCACTAGAGGTAGCCACATGAAGGTTTCAGCTAAAGGTAGCCATATAAAGGTTTCAGCTAAAGGTAGCCACATACGGTTCGAGCTAAAGGTAGTCACATAAGGTTACCACTAAAGGTAGCCACATAAAGGTCTCAGCTAAAGGTAGCCACATACGGGTCGATATAAAGGTAGTCACATAAGGGTACCACTAAAGGTAACCACATAAAGATACTGCTAGCAGTAGCCACATAAAGGTCTCAGCTAAAGATAGCCACATACGGGTCGATCTAAAGGTAGTCACATAAAGGTACCACTAAAGGTAATCACATAAAGATACTGCTAGCAGTAGCCACATAAAGGTACATCTAAAGGTAGCCACATCGAATGTTCCACTAAAGGTAGCCACACCAAATATCCGACTGATTGATTACTGGAACAACACATTGCAGATAGTAGGTTATCATCTTCCAATATTCTTATAAAAAGGATGTTCTGAACCTTTCCGTTTTACAACCCCATTTGGATACATAGGATTGACGGTGTCACGGATACATACATACCTGTTAAACCAGGTGTCGGTGTATCTAGGGTAAGGATAGGGGTCGTTGCTGCTGAAGTCGTAGCTGGCGTCCGCATGCTGAAACACAACCACACAGTTAATGATCTTTTTATTATTAATAAAATCAACTTTAGTTTGAATCAAATGTATTATCATCATCAGGTGCCGTGCCGCTTAGCGTTGGATATCGTGGACCTCCATCCACTTCTATCACGCGTGTCGTTTACGCGTGTTGTTGATTGTCGCCCGTGCCATTCTCTCAAGCTGTCCAACATCTTCTCTCTCTGCCTTCCTGCAATATTTTCCGTTGTCACAACGTGCTCCAAGCAGACTCTTCTCATAACATGCCCGAAAAAGGATGACTGCCTTGTTCTGATCTTTGCAATGAGTCGTCTTCGTGTTTGTGCCTCTTCGACTGCTGCATCATTAGTCTTCATTGCAGTACACGGGACCCGCATCATTTCTCTGTAAAACGACATCTCTGTTGCTTCCATAGATCAATGTGCTTGCTTGTTGATTGTCCATAATTCACAGCCGTATGTCAGTAGCAGATGCCGAGGTGCCCCAAAAAGTTAACCTCGAGATTAAGGAAATGGGGACACTCTGCGTCTTATCTTAATGTCTGTCGTCATTCAATTTGTTGAACTTAACTGCACATTATGAATACAACCAGTTGATAATGGCCCACAGAAGTGCATTTATGTGGCCCAAAAGGCTAACATATTAAATGCTTTTCCACTATAATAACGCACATGTATTCGGATTGGCACCGTAATTTCCGAACCGAGCAATACAGCAGGAAGCTGCTAGATACATGATGACCATTGAACATACTGTGTATGTAGCTTGAGCCACACCTACCCTGCTTGTCTAGTTTGTTTGCAGAAGGGCTTTCTCCGTACCTTTGTGATTAGCATTTATTGTCTTGCCATGGTGGGCAAGCAACAATTAAAAAAACAAACAGTCAACGAATTGTGTATCAGATTTTGTCAAATACTCGGTGAAACACGTAAAGACACATACTCAAAGTTACAGAGAGTCTATGGGCATGAGTAGCTTTTCTGAGTCATACAAGCGTCTTAAAGATGGTCACGATAGTGCTGAAGATGAACAGTCTAGAAAAACCAGCAGCCAGCAAAAGTGAAAACAATGTCGAACTTGTGCATGCAGCTGTGCTTGAAAATCCCAGAATCATAAATTGTGAGTTGTCAGAGATAAGACAATCATCAAGGAGTACTACTGTCCTGTTTTGTCTGACATCTGAGCTACTGTCCTGTTTTGTCTGACATCTGAGCTACTGTCCTGTTTTGTCTGACATCTGAGCTACTGTCCTGTTTTGTCTGACATCTGAGCTACTGTCCTGTTTTGTCTGACATCTGAGCTACTGTCTTGTTTTGTCTGACATCTGAGCTACTGTCCTGTTTTGTCTGACATCTGAGCTACTGTCCTGTTTTGTCTGACATCTGAGCTACTGTCCTGTTTTGTCTGACATCTGAGCTACTGTCCTGTTTTGTCTGACATCTGAGCTACTGTCCTGTTTTGTCTGACATCTGAGGGGCACACGTCGTCGTAAAATGCCGGCATAGCATGCGTGTTACGAATAACAACTCCATCGTGGTAACGTACCTGCCCATGCAACGCAACTTGTAGAGCAGCTTCATGCTAAGAACCACATTCCACATGTCTTCAAAACAACCTATTCGTCAGATCTCAATCCCTGTGATGTGTTTCTATTCCCAAATATATAATACAGTCATAATCATCATCATCATCAGCATCTTGTTGATCAGTCCTAAGACTGGTTGTACGGTTGTCTGAGTATGACTCTCTATTTGACTCTATCGTCTGGTTGATCAGCCCTAAGACTGGTTGCAAGGTTGTCTGAGCTTGTCTCTCCATTTGATCTTACCCTTTGGTTAATCAGTCCTAAAACTGTACGGTTGTCTGATCATATCTCTCCATTTTTACTATCCCATTTCTATTGACGTCAGCGTAGGCTCGTACATTAATTTCTCTGCATTCCTGAGATGTTAGGGTGAGTCTTGGTTGCCCATTGACTTGTTTACCCTGATCTTGCCCTCTAGTATCTTCTGTCGAAAACTTTCATTTCGCATTTTGTGTAACTTTTGTGTCATTTTCAATTTTTATCTTTCGTCGCCTACCTCAGTACTTTTAATTTTTTTTCTGTCCAACTCACTTGTTTCCATTTTACGATAGCAACACATTTCAATATCTTTCAAAATTGTAAAATCAGTCTTTGCCAGTCTCCATGTCGTGTTGTCAAAGTCAATGGTATATGTTGTTTAATGCACGCAATGAGTATGTTTACTCTTTTGTGCACCCTGAAAAGGGCGTTAAATGTCGGGCTGCAGTAGCTTTCCTCATATCCCGATGGAGGTGGACCGCGGTCCTCCAGGCGGCTGTGTTATGCTTGGCTTCATCTACGTGACGCTCACTACTTCGGGGATCACGTCGATCCACATCTCGTCAGTCAGGCTGCCTTGACAACAGCCTGTTTCCAGGGAACGCTACGTGGGAGAGAGATTGTGGTCTTGGTCAGTGTACTGTGTCTGACCTTGACACGACATCCTGGCCTTTATGTTGTGCCTGTCCGGACTAGCGTCTCAGTTTCCCAAAGTCAATGGTACAAGTTAATGTCTTCAAATTTGTCTAAGATCAATCCATAGTTGGAGAATCACTAGCAGCGTTGCAAATACTGTTTGAAAATATTCGCAGCATTTCCAAAACGTTTGACGTGAAAATAAATGCACTGAAGACAAATATTATGGCAATAGCCAAGCAACATAGGCAAATGGAGAAATAATCGAAGTAGTTAACATATTTGGAGCAAATACTCAGACAAGATGCCAGCAATGAGGCATAAAGTAAACATGGATTGCAGTCGCAAATAGGCCTTCAGAGAAAAACCAATTTTCAACCTCAATGAATATCGGGATAGAACGAAGGAAAAAATAATCGCTATTCATGTATGGTCAGTTGCACTGTATGAAATAACACGTGAAAAGAAAAGCATTTGAAGATGTTGAGGCGAAACATGAGAATATGATCAGGCGGCTGTGTGATATTTTAGAAATGATTTCAAAACTTGTCTAGAGCAGAAGAAACAGTTATGGGCCAAACTTGTTGTTTCGGAGGTGGACTACTTTGAAGGCGAAAAACTGTACCTCTTGTATTGTTTTTTAATTCAATCCAACCTTTATAGTTTTTGATCATATCTTGTAAATGCCTAGTATGGCTGACACTATTAGTTTTTCTGTTGCGCTAAACATCTTCATTTGTGAATTGCTTTTAGAATGTGGCAGTGAATTTAGTTCTAAGTTAGCTTTCTGAGACCTCATTAATCTGAGCAGCTATTGTTTTGGACAGTCATTCCTTGCATTAATTGATTCATTGATTCTTCTTTTTTTCTTCTTCTTCTTCGTACGCAGTCAGACAGTAACCATTATTTTTTCGAAAAAAGCGGCGGTCATCCTGAGGCTGTCGCCACTGCCATAGAGCTTGTCTTGCAGTTCCACTGGTAATGGCCACATCTGCTCTCTCTGATCCTCGTATGTCGGGCAGTTCTGCAGCAGATGTTCAGCGGTCATTTTACCAGTACCGCACGGGCATTCGTCGGTACACCCTATCTTCAATTTGTTGAATAGGTGGTACCTCAGTCTGTTGTGGCCAGTGCGAAGTCTGAAGACAACGACCTGCTCTCTTCGGTTCAACTGGTAATAGGCATCGTTTTTGATGTAACCAGTATGTTCGGTTTCCCATTTGGTCATGTATCTGGCTTTGATAAGCCGTTTTGACTCTTCGTACGTCATACTGGTATCTGTTTGTGGTAGTCTTGCACCTTCTTTTGCCAGTCTGTCTGCCTCCTCGTTGCCTTGGATGTTGCAGTGAGATGGGACCCACTGTACCACTACCCTTTTTGGTGCGGACTGCTGGCACAGTTTGCAGAGTGCTGCTCTTAAGTCATTAAGCTCAGTGTTTTTCTGGCTTTTTAGCGCTGTGACTACGGCGAGAGCATCTGTAAGCAGGACTATATGGCTCTCATTTTCACTGTGTGTCACCATTTCTTCCACTGCCGCCCTCAGTGCCTCTGCCTCCGCTCTGAAATTGCTTGTGTACTTACCAGTAGCGAATGACAGTGTTATTTTTCTGCCATTTGGTAGGTTCAGGAATGCTCCTGAACCTCCGTTCTGTGATGTGTTTGTTACAGAGCCGTCGGTGTATGCATGGGTCCAGTCCATGCTTGGGTAGCTTTTCGATATAAAGCTTAGGGTAGTATCTCTCCTTTCTTTTTCAGTCTGGCAGTTTTTGTTTGCAATACCTGGTATATTTTCTACCACCTCTGGAAATATATCCTGCCTCCAGGTAGGTTTTCGTACAGTAGTGATGGGTTTTGGTGTTGTTAGTGCGTTTATGGGATCTTCGTGCATCGATTCATTGATTCAACTTATTGATTTGCCTTTTTGCGGCAATTCAAGCATAGGAACACCACACCAGCTGCCCCTCCATCCCTTACAGAAACTGTGTATCAGAGCATTGGCAATGCTTTGAGATTGGGAATTTGTTAATCCCATGTATAGCCTACTTTAGACTTATTTTATGGCATGCTTGTAAGTTTATGGTGGTACTATTTTTTTTAACCACAACACGAAAATGATTGTGAGGATTTGGGGACACCTCTGAGCTGACGATACATTATAGATCTGCTATCGCAATAGGGACATTAGATATGCATGAAAGGGAGACACTGATACAAATCAATGGCAGTCTGTTAGATACGGATAGTGCAATCGATAGATGAGTAATGCGCAAACTGCAGACGTTTGGGTCGATTTGAGAATTGCTACAGAGGGAACGGATCAGAAGTTTATACAATAGAGCAGTCAAAGAATACATTAGTATCAATGTCTGTGTTTCTCAGCTTTTTTAGAATTCCGGAACCTTTGACATAATAGAAGACAGTCTTATGTTTGTGTCTATATTATGTGTCACGGTTTGACAGTTCAGTCATGTGTCCATTACTGTATTTATGTGCTTTATCATCAAGTGCCGTCTCCTCATCAGAGATTGACGGTAATGGATCTCCAGCTGTCTCTGTCCCGTGCAAGGTTGGTACACACAGTAAGATCTTTATGCTGTCTGTTCATCTATACCTCTGCCGCCCTCTGGCTCTCTTACCCATTTCTTTTCTCCCAATATAACTTTCAGCAGACTGTCATATCACTTGACATGGCCAAAACATTTTATTGTTCTGCATTTTAATTCTTTCAGAAGTATCTTATCCCCCTTGAGTTATTTCTAGTACCTCACGATTTGTTTCCCCTATCTTTCAAAGAAACTCTTCAAGATCTTTTGAAAAGCCACATTTCAAACATGTCTATACTCTTCTACACTTTCTTTGCCAGGGTTCATGTTTCTACTCCTGACAACAAAACTGTGCAGAGTAGTCTGTCGGGGTCTTTGTGTGTGACAAAGAAAATAATAGGACCACTGCTCAACAGAGAGCATGTCGTAAGAGGCGATTAGCTGTTTGACATGGCATAAAACCGACCATGGTCAGGTGGTTTATTTAGATCAGCATAGATGGCGTCTAAAAGCCTGCGGGTCTACTTTGCTCTAGTGTTTGAGTCTGTTAAGATGGACTCGCACATCGGTTAAGCACCCTCCGCGGAAATTATGGAAATGCAGCGGAGTAATAAGCTGATCGAGTCTAGCCCGCTAAGTAGAAAATTCTCATCCCGGCTCCATCCAGCTCATACCAGAGGTGGCACCTGCACAGGGGAATCCGCCACTGTAGAAGTACACGTCGACTAGGGACTAAGAAGAACAATAAAACTGAATTTATGTGTAAATTTGTTCAAATATGTCACAGTATCTTCTTCTTCTTTTGTTTCTTCTTCTTTTTCTTTTTCTTCTTCTTTTTCTACTTCGTCTTCTTCTTCTTCTTTTCCGCCCCTCTTCAGATTAGAGTCCCTGTTTTTGTTATAAATGACACCGTTGTTTGTAAAGCTGTTTTATCTCCGTACACCGTTTGTCTCATACCTATCTCGCGAGATCAATACTGTTCTGACTCTTCTTGCGTGAGTATGCAGCTTTGTAGGATGTGTTCAACGGTCATGGTATGCTCCCCACATGGGCACCTGTCATCCCAATCCTTGGATTGTTGTAAAGAAGATCCATGTGTCTGTTTTGCCCAGTTCTCCGTCTGAAGAAGATGACTTGCTCTTCTCTAGCTAAATCAATAGTTGTCTTCTTTTTGTAATTGAGGGTGCTGATCAGTCCAATTGCCCCTGAAGTTGGCTTTCATTATGGTCTTGGTTTCGTTATGTGTAATAACTCAGATTTGTTTGTGGGGATGTTCCTCCACGCATTGCTAGTTTGTCTGCAGCTGCATTGTTTCGATATTGCAGTGGAAGGGGAACAATTGAATGATCACGCTTGGGTGTTATGCTGAGAGCTGTGTCGGGGAGAACACACATTGCTCGAGATCTCCATCTTTGTATTGTTTTAGCACTGTTAATATTGACGAGGCATTAGTCAGGAATACAATGTTTTCTTTGTAGACATCTTCATCTTGGCCCCTCCATGTTTATGCTTTTGCACGGAAGTTAAGTGAAGAATGTTGCCGTTGTTAGTACTCGAGTGTTTTCTTCTCCGTTCATTACTCTGTTATATACCTCGTCCACTTCTATTGGATGTGAAATTGCTAGATGAGTCTTCTGTATATATGTGTATCCATTTTTCTGACAAGTATAATTTTCTAAGATATTCTTCGGTGATAAATGTCTTTTCTAAATCTGTCTGAGCTTCCATTTTATCTATTCCCTTGATGGTTTCTAACATCTCAGGGAATTTTTCCACTGTGGAATTTGAAATGTTTTCGTTTTTTATCTCTAGCCACTGCTGGGCTTATCATTGGCTTTGCTCTTGCAACATCTTTTTTATATGAAGTAGTTTCTCTTTAATCTCTCTATTCCGGCAATTTATCCTGTCATATATTGGATGATTAGGTATTCGTTTAAAATCTCTCCCTGCGGGAGTGTTTTAAAAAAAATATCTCTGCGCGTCTCCATACTTCCGATTCGTGGGATGTTCTCCATTGCATTTATTGGTGTTGTTCTCATAGCTCCAGTGATGGTACGTACACCTTGGTTTTGGGTTGTATTTATTTTTTGGAAGTTATTCTTTGTTGCCGTGGACCATGCTACTATCCCGTATTCTAGCACTAGTCTCACATAACCTGTGTACAGTTTCTTTAGGGTGCTCGTGTCAGCTCCCCACGTTGAGCACGATATATTTTTCATTATGGGCATTTTGTTCTTAGCTTTGTTGTTGGCTTTATGGATATGGATTGTCATGCCAGCCTTGGATCCATCGTTATTTCTAGATAACTTGAACTTAGGTCAAAGGAGGAGAGTATGACCATTTATTTTGAGGATCACTTCTTGGGATTTGGGAGAAAGGGAGAAGATTGTGTACGTGGTTTAGGTTTCTTGGTTGCGTATCACAGTATGGCAACGCAGTCTTACGTCTGTGTCTGTTTCATGTCCCTATATGTCACAGTACGGCAACCGATTCTTATGTCTGTCTTATGTTTACATGTGCCACCATATGACAACCCAGTCTTATGTCTGTGTAATGTTTACATGTGCCACCATATGAAAACTCAGTATTATGTCTGTGTTATTTGTATATGTATGACTTCAATACGCCTTTTAAGAATAATTTACTTCTTATACGGGCACTACTTTGCTGAATCCGAAAATATGCATGTTTGGGTTGCTAGCTGTCTCTCTAATCATTTCCCTAATTGTTTGTTTGTTTGCGAATGCCCACAATGAGTATGTTAATTTTGTGTGTGCTCTGAAAAGGACGTTGATTGCAGTAGCTTTCCTCACATCCCGAGCGTGCTGGTGAAGGTGGACAAGGGTCCTCCAGGCGGTTGTGCTATCCTTGGCTTGATCTGCGTGTCGCTCACTACTACAGGGATTACGTCGAAATTCATCTTGTTAGCCAGACTGTTATCCTGGACAACAGCCCGTTTCCAGGACGACCAACGAGGAGGTCAGGTGAGGGTCTTCGCCAGTATATTTCTCCTGGCCCTGTCTAACATTGCCGGATCAGTGTGTTTTGCTCAGATGTTAGCCTCATCGTCCCGTCAGGTGAGAGTATTGGCCAGTATATTTCTCCTGGCCCTGGCTAATATTGCCGGATCAGTGTGTTTTGCTCAGATGTTAGCCTTATCGTCTCCGAGTCCCCAAAATGAAGATGCTTTGAAAGGCTTCATTCACGGAGACTACTTGTAGTGGAAACGCTGCTCCTACTGGAGTAACATCTGGTTTAGTATTACTATGAATATTATAATTTAAGACTGAGTGGTCTCTAGATAAGACGTCGGCCTCGGGTGCTGGTTCAAATCACGGTGTAGATCTAGATTTTCGTCACGTGGACTTTCTGGTATTTCCCCGGATCTCTGAGTAGAAGAGATCGGACGCCCGTGATCAGTGTCGGGCACGTTAAAATTCCCTCTGTAGTTGGAAATCGAAAAGAGAAGGCTTAACGGCCGCTGCCCGGGCAAAATTTAAAATTATGTTTAATAACATCTATGCAGTTCGTTCACTGTGCTGAGACTCTCCAAAAATATGGAGCAGAACAGAGCACCTTTGCGTTAAAACCCTATGCAATAACGTTAATTCTTCGACTAAACTAAATTAAACAACGCATTTAAAACACAAATAACCGATACTTACATAATTATTCTTGATATCCTCGTGTAAATAGTCAATTCCTGAAAATAGAGGAAAGGAATACGTGTAATTGATTTATTGATTGATTTGTCTTTCCGATTCAAAGTTTTGCTTTGACCTGATGCAGGTAGCTTGTATCGAGCATTTACAGTGACGTTCTCGCCAAAAACCAAGCTGTGGATTTACGTAATAACATACTGATGTAAAGGTTTCTAAACCTGTACTGTTCCTCAGAGTGATAAGAAGCGGATTGAGGCCTGCTAAATGGGTAGTAATAGGCGGGATCTTCTGATTCACTGGCACGACCAGGTCTCAAATTGTGACGCCAATCGGTGGACAGGCTTAGAAAGTACATTCACCACGCTAAACCGTCGCCGTTTTACCTTATATCAACGTGTAGCCGGCCTTGCAGAGGACGTCCCTGTTCACCAGCTCATAAAACCTGAAGGAACATAAATTAAGGGAAACAGCTCTCTCCAACATGATCCTGGTTCCGCAGCCGCAAACGCACCACCTGCTTAGGCTAAATCAGATAGGTATCACCCTCATTACATCCAGCATGTGACTCCTCGGCCATATCTTTTTTTTTATGGACACGACGAGATATACATGATTTGCAAATGGGATATGAAATACAGGCATCGATGTAGAATCACGGAAACAGGACGCCATGGATCGTGCTGCATGGAGAGACAGGATTAAGCCTGGGATACAGACACAGGAAATACTGATTGCGGACAGGCTAAGGACTCAGTGTTTGAGAAGACACGTCATACCAGGCGATGCCGCATAGGGTCCTGACCTTCCTTTAACACACTGTGGAAGACGCTTCTCTGCTCGGATTGGTTGTACGTGTCACATTCGTTATCGTCATGGACTGTAGTTACATCCCCTTTTTTTCTAAAGCAGAACTCACAGTCTGAGAAGACGGATGGAGCCAATAAATGATACGACGGACCCATGTCGTCTACCTAACTACATACTTACCCACATGCCTAGACGTACCTAAACTCACCTATCTAACCACCTATCTATTGACATATTTACCCACCTATCCACCTACCTATCTACTCACATATCTGCCCACCTATCTACTCACCTATCTGCCCACCTATCTACCTATCTGTTCATATATCCACCTCTCTACTCACCTACCACTCACCTATCTACTCACCTACCTCCCCAACAACCCATCCACCCACCCATCGCTCCATCTATCCATTCAACCGTCTGTCCGTGTGGAACCTCTGACGCGGTATGAACCAGAAGACGATACATTTATCCGCCTAATTACCACTGGCGACGAGTCATACACTTATCATTATGACCCAGAAAACAAGCGCCAGTCTATTGAGTACAGGCATGCGATCTTACCTACCGGTACCCAACAAAATTTCAAGGTCGTCGCCTGGACGGAAAAACAAACTGAGAGTGACCTTATTTGGGACTTCGAGGGCGTAGTCCACACTTCATTCCTGGAGCACGCCAATATCGTCTACTCCGATTGGTATATCAAAACTATGCATAAACTTCGATCGCGATTGCACGCAATTCCTCAGCGCGACAATGCTCACCCACACACCAATCGACAAACAGTGCGTGTTAAAGATCGACGACATTTTATCGCAGCCAAACAGCTAGGATCTCGCACCTTGTAATGTCTTCCTCATCTCGAAGCTGAAGGAACACCTCAAGGGACACCGTTCCGCTTCTGACGAGGATCTGCAAGCAGATGTGCGTACCTGGTTTCTGGAGACGACGTTTGATTTATTTCGTCGACGGGATAAAAAAACTTGACCCACCCAGCGTGTGTGTGTGGACCAGGATGGTCAGTACGTTGAAATATAACAAGACATCACCTAAACGACATTCCAAGCTTTCAGAAAGTGTATAGCTCTTGTATAAATCATGAACATTCATGAAATGATCTCCTCAAACACAAAACTTTTCAATTCGCCCTTGTACATAGATGTGTTACAAATGTCCTCTGCACTCCATGGTGTTTGATGAGTATGTATCATCTCCCAGTACAGTGCTTACTATCGAATGTCTTTCTTCATCTTCTCCTTCACTACACTTTTTTGTTTATTGCGTCTACACTTGAAGACAACCTCTCTGGTTTAAGGTTTGTGTTGTGGTGCCGAGTTCCTCAAGGATTTCAAAACCTCTTTGTATGGAGGTTCGTCTTCGTGTTCCAGTGAACAGTAGGCAAGGGGTGTTAGGGGGATCTCCAGTTGATGAAGGTTGAATTTGTCGAGGTCCAGAACCCGATGTCTGCTATTCTCTTCACTCTCACAAAATGTCAGCAGTTTTTCATTTCAGATCTTTTGTGAGCTGGTCAATTGTAAATGTTCCCATCTGGTGAGATGATGGTGGGTTTCATAATCTGGCATCGGCCGCGTGAGGAGCCATGTCACGACAGATACGTACCCTGTTTGCGCCTTTATATATTGATATCCCCCATTTATGTACTCCTCCCTTGCTCTATGATTCCCTAGTTCATTGTTGATGTAGCGCGTTGTCCCTGATGAAGACTTATTGGTCGTAACGTAGGATTCGTTTGTGTTTTCTTCTCAGTGCGGTATCTGACATATCTATTTATCATTTTTTCTTTAATTTTTAAAAACTCTAATAACATAATTTTTTAAGTGACCGAAGATAACAAATTCTCTCCATATTTTTATGTTGCTACACTTGCTGTTATTACCCATAATCACATCGTAATTGTCTATTTCAACTTTTGTATTTTGATCTTTAATGATTATACTGATGTTCCGTCTCAGAGCTTTGTTCAGTGTTCCTTAAAACATGTCATGATAATCTGGTTTGATATTTTCATCAGACCTGCTTGTTGGCGCGTAGCATTGCGTCATTGATATTATTCTCCCTTTTGATTGAAGTCTTGCTATCGCTCTTATTTCTACTAGATTATTTTACAACCCGTTCCTCGGTGATGTTGTTATTTACGAATGTCCACAATGAGTAGGTTACTCTTTTGTGCGCCCTGAAGAGGACGCTAAGTGGCGGGTTGCAGTAGCTTTCCTTACACCCCGAGCGTGCTGATGAAGGTGGACCCTGGTCGTCCAGGCGGTTGTGCTATTTTTTGCTTCATCTGCGTGTCACTCATTACTACGGGGATCACGTCGATACCTCATCTGATTAGACAAGCTGCCATGAAAACAGCCTGTTTCCAGAGAGGGCTACTAGGAAGACGAGGTGAGGGTCTTGGTCAGTATGTTTTGCCTGACCCTAACTAACATGTCTTGACTTGGCTTGGCTTCGTTCGTTCTCAATCTCCCACTACCAAACCCTGAAAGGGCTTAAGTAGCAGAATGTAGTCCAGAGAACGGAATGCGTTGTGTCGTAGTTTACAGCCTAACTGCAAAATTTGCACCTTTCGGTCCAACACATCCGACTTCAGCAAGCATCTTTTGAGTACCCTATTCGATCTGTTCTCCTTAGCCAGTCTGCCCTGCTGCATCCTGTTATTCAGGATCATCGCGTGGAGGTGTAGTAGGGTCTTGGCAGCTATGGTTCGCTGGTCCAGACGCTAGAAGTCAGCTATGACTAACATGTCCAGATGTTAGTTTTCCTCCCCACTCGGTGGCGTAACCTCGTTTCAAATTGTCTTTAGCCTCAGTAAACCAGAGGGCAGTACGTTTGTCGTCCGCAGCACGGTGGATGTTGTTCCTGAGCTCGCGGGTTGTCGGGTCCAGAGTCCAGCGGGAGTCGGGTCTTTCTTGTGGTCGTCTTCTGTCTCGTGGATACCAGACTGCCGTCGAAGTGTTCAACCGGTCGTCCGTTCCTCGAAGTAGGTGGCCAGAACAGCGTTATTTTATTTGCATGGGTAATCACCTCCCTCATCAGTGACATTTGTCGTAGGTTATTATGTTAGCTTAGAGTTCTTAACCTGTGATTCGCAGATCCGTGGGAGGAGA
This sequence comes from Ariolimax columbianus, assembly GCA_036924085.1. Lineage (NCBI taxonomy): Eukaryota > Metazoa > Mollusca > Gastropoda > Stylommatophora > Arionidae > Ariolimax > Ariolimax columbianus. Next base: position 44,370,298 of record JAVGWX010000007.1, read on the forward strand.
AGTCCTTTCAGGAGGAGAAGTGTCTGCAAAGGCTAGAAGAAATGTTGTGAACTGTTAGATTTAAAATCAAACGACAACTAGAAAGACATAAAGCAAATAGAAAAACAGAAAGAAGAACGGATTAGAAGTTGATTTAGATGACGTTATCACAATTAGATCAATGCCAATAAAACCGACGTCCCGTTGGGAATTTGAGCAGGAAAGGGAGGTGAACGGACATCACAGTAGGGCTGCCGTTTGTGATCAGAGACTTCTAAAATTTATGTTTTCTTGTTTATTAAAAAGTCATTGCCATTAACATTTTCAACGGCAGACATTGTTCACTATCATACACACACAGGTAATTCCTTCTTGGATATTTACAAATGTGGACTATTTTGGGGGTCTGCGGCAACTGAAGATATTTAAAGGGCTCCACGGAAACGAAAAGGTTTAGAGCCGCTGGTCAAGCTGATATTGGTATATATTATGTAAGTCCCAACAAGGACCATTCGGCAAGTTAGTGCTACTCTTCTCTGGATATGCACATTACTCTCCCCTGGGTGTGCACATTACTCTCCCCTGGGTATGCACATTACTCTCCCCTGGGTATGCACATTACTCTCCCCTGGGTGTGCACATTACTCTCCCCTGGGTATGCACATTACTCTCCCCTGGGTATGCACATTACTCTCCCCTGGGAATGCACGGCTTCAGAGCTAATAGTACAAATAGAAGGGTTCAAAAAATAGTGCAGACAGTTCTGGAGATATGACGTATCAAAGAAGTGTACAAAGGCGCGAAGTATCTAGCAGACAGGTGGACACATGTTTATACAGAGGGTTCAGCTACATGTGCCACCAGGGACGGGGTAGAAGCTGGAAAGGTGATCTGACAAATGATTGAGAAGATGTAATCAAATCTATAGCCACAAGCAAGCTCTCAAACAACTTTAGAGCCGAAATTGAAGCAATTAAGACTGAAAAAGAAATGGCTCCACAAAAACAATATGCTCATAAAAAATCGTGTTGCTAACTGATACATGGTCAGCTAAAAACGCTAACATACCACAAGAACAATTAACTGAAGGCTTGGTGAAAATATCTCCCAGGTTCCAGAAAGCAGTAATACAGTGGACGTAACATCAAAGGAAACGAGAAGGCCGATTTTCTAGCTAAAGAGGATGTGATATTGATACAGTAAAAATACGTGGTCAACTATGAAGAAATAAACACCATAATAAAAGAGCAATACAATGAAATGTGGTAGGACAAACATCCCAAACACCACGCAGATGACGGATACTGCAAACTGTCCAGAAAAGACTCAAGTTATCAAACTACGTCTCTGAACTGTCCACAACAGAATGAGACACCACCTGTACACCAAACTCAAGATTTGTACCACCAGCTTATGTTACTGCGGCCTGGCAGACATGACATCATCAACTATTCTTCAAGCCTGCCCCCCCCCCCCACCACCTCCAACCCGCAAACAAAGATCTGAGGAGAAGGATGTGGCCCTGGCCCACGCGAGGAGCAACTGTACGACTGTATTGAGGCCCTAAAAAAATGCAGCGTACTTTTTTGAATAATGAGGAGTTCATCTAGATAAACAATGATCGTATAAAAAAGAGATGATTATATGTGCCTTCCTTTCTTGATTCAATCATTAAATGTGATCACTTGTATGTGAGCGTAGTTTACATAGAGTACTCAGACAGAACATTTTGGTGAGCTGTTTGATGCCTATGGGAAGATTTGTTCTAACTATGAAGCCGAAATAACATCACTACGAGCAAATCTGTACCACCTGAAGGCTATTTGATGTCTTGCCATTAATGATTCAAAACACCGTTAACTTTACAGACTCATTGTCTGCCCTTCAAGCTGTAGAAGACAGTCCTCTCTGCAAACTTCAACTTGTTCAAATACCCCTAGATACCAACAAGCTTATTACATCTCAGGAAACCAGAATAGTTATGTAATGGGTCTCTGGCCACTCGAATACACATGGCAGTGACAAGACAGACATACTGGCTAAGGATTAGTGAAGTAGAGAACAATAAATCACACAACAATCCTACGGACAGTTAAAAAAAACTATCGAAAACTGCGAACAAAGAGGCTTGACTAAACCAATAAACATTGGGAAATACTGGGAGAGAAATCAACAAGCATATGGCCATTCCAAATCCCAAAGACAACATCACCTCCTGTAAAGGAGAGATCAATTTTTATGAATTCACACTCAACATATGCACAACTTGGTCAGAAACCAACCCCAACATGCTCCAGAATGCCGGCTGTGCACAGATCCCCACGAAACTGTTGCCTCCAAAATGCCGGCTGTGCCCAGATCCCCACGAAACTGTTGCCTCCAGAATGCCGGCTGTGCACATATCCCCAAGAAACTGTTGTCCTCCCGAATGACGGCTGTGCACAGATCCCCACGAAACTGTTGCCTCCAGAATGCCGGCTGTGCACAGATCCCCACGAAACTGTTGTCCTCCCGAATGACGGCTGTACACAGATCCCTAAGAAACTGGTGTCCTCCCGAATGAAGGCTGTGCACAGATCCCCAAGAAATTGTTGTCGTCCCGAATGACGGCTGTGCACAGATCTCCAAGAAACTGTTGTCCTCCCGAATGCCGGCTGTGCCCAGATCCCCACGAAACTGTTGCCCTCCCGAATGCCGGCTGTGCACAGATCCCCACAAAACTGTTGAACATAATCTATGAGAGTCGGGAGCTTGGCGGTGTAAGACCAGAGAAAACACTCTGTACGGAACTAAACAGCAGCTCACAAACACTTGCAGCTACCACGATTTGGTATCGGGCCAAAGGACATGAGCTCATACTCTGCTGAATCCATAACCAACCAAAAAAACAACCATCCAACCAACCAACGCGCCAATCAACCAACCAACCTCGTGTGCTGCACCATTCCACCTTACCTTTTCAAAACACAGAAAATTTGACTTGAAGCATTCCAATTCATTGACAACTTGGGCCGCCTTTCCCCTAGTGGTTAAGTGGCACGGCTCACAATCCGTAGGTGCTGGGTTCGATCCCCATCACAGCACCGGCTGTTACCCCTGGGAAGCAAACCCTTAAAAAATGCAGCAGGAATCAGACCCTTACATAAAATGCACGCTGAAGTCGTATGCACTGGGCCGACAGGCGCAAAATAAAAACCAAGGTATTGTTTACTAACCATTTGCCTCGAATACCAGTACGTTTGGGATATTTGCTTTTTTCCTTTCGCCATCCATGGTATTATGAGACCCCCCCCTCTGAAGCATTTTAGTTCAAAAGATTCAATTCTTTTCTTAAGTGTTTGTGTGGTTGTCCACGTTTCACATCCCCATCGCAAAAAAGCCACAGAAAAACGTGCACCCCTCAGCTGAATCTGTGTTAGAGAATCTGCAAATGTTATCTTGGCAGAGCAGAAAATCTAGCATAAATAATGACTGGAGAAAATAGGTTATTCAGAGAAAAAGGGGAGAGGTGGCGGTGGGGTGTCTGAGACTACAAAATATGCGCAATATTAACGATAGCTGTAATGGAAAGCTGAACTTGTGAGATGGAATTGTAAAGAAAAGTCAGCGATAATATCACGAAGACCTGGATATGAAAAATATCATGCAATATTATTAAAGCATGCGCAGGACAGACATTGGTATTATATCAAAATAGCCACAGAATCGAACTTGACAATAGCAGGAAAGCATGAACTGAACCATCAATAAATTCCAAATATTCATTTTACTGAGTTCGATCAAGCCGTACAATTTAGTAATGTCTACATTCCGATTTTTGCCAGACAAGAGGTATTCTAACAATAGCTGTAGACTGGCATGCGGCTCAAGATACACTTTTGGTTTAGGTTGGTAACTATAAATGAAAGAGCTTCTGTTTGAAAATAGCTTTTATTATCTAGTTTTTTTCGAGCAGATCTAGAACATGAGTTCAGAAAATCAATAATAACATAATAGCGTAAACAATTGCAAGAGGCTAAAACCCTTCCATCAAAATACAAGCTGTAACAATGGATAATGTGGAGGAACGATAACCAAAATACAGCTGTAACAATGTATAATGTGGAGGAACGATAACCAAAATACAGCTGTAACAATGGATAATGTGGAGGAACGATAACCAAAATACAGCTGTAACAATGTATAATGTGGAGGAACGATAACCAAAATACAGCTGTAACAATGTATAATGTGGAGGAACGATAACCAAAATACAGCTGTAACAATGTATAATGTGGAGGAACGATAACCAAAATACAGCTGTAACAATGTATAATGTGGAGGAACGATAACCAAAATACAGCTGTAACAATGTATAATGTGGAGGAACGATAACGAAAATACAGCTGCAACAATGTATAATGTGGAGGAACGATAACCAAAATACAGCTGTAACAATGGATAATGTGGAGGAACGATAACCAAAATACAGCTGTAACAATGTATAATGTGGAGGAACGATAATTAAAATACAGCTGTAACAATGTATAATGTGGAGGAACGATAACCAAAATACAGCTGTAACAATGTATAATGTGGAGGAACGATAATCAAAATACAGCTGTAACAATGGATAATATGGAGGAACGATAACGAAAATACAGCTGTAACAATGTATAATGTGGAGGAACGATAACCAAAATACAGCTGTAACAATGTATAATGTGGAGGAACGATAATCCTTCACGTGCGATTTTCATAACAAGGATATATTTGCTTGCAGCTCTATTAGTTCTATAGGCAACAATGCATCTTTCTCCACGGAGAATAAGATTATGCTGTTTAATGCGAACGTAAAGTCGGCCCT